>OZ005736.1:281202450-281607450 GCA_963930755.1 Eudasyphora cyanicolor
TTGTTCCCAGGTGGCGTATGATTCTTATTAATTATTGAGTTGTGTCAGAAAATCTCTATATCTTTAGCATCTGTGGCACGATTTTAGAAAATAAACAGCCCTTCCTTTGCGTATAGAACGGTGTAGAAAATGGCTTTAAAAGAATCGTTATAAAATTTCACTGATTGTAATTAATAAACCCAGTCTGTCCGTCTGTCTCACTCTTTTTCCAAATTTGTCTCAGGTGAATATAAAGGGATGTTCAGATTTCATAATCGTTCTGAATTCATAAATTTAACAAACCGTCGATTAATTTCAGTAAAAAATTCTTTCAATATATATCTCAAATTCGCCTAGAATCCAATTTTACAAATTGTTCCCAGGTGGCGTATGATTCTTATTAATTATCGAGTTGTATCATTAACATCTCCATATTTTTGGCATCTGTGGCACGATTTTAGAAAATACACAGCCCTTCCTTTACGTATAGAACGGGGTATGAAATGGCTTTTAAAGAATCTTAATAATATTTCACTGATTGTAATTAATAAACGCAGTCTGTCCGTTTGTCTCACACTTTTTTAAAATTTTTCTCAGATGAATCTAAAGGGATGTTAAGTTTGCTAGTTTTGTTTGATGAATTGAACAAACTTTCGAACAATTTCATTATTCTGAAGTCATTTCCTTTATTAATTTCTTTCAAAATCTATCATAAATTTGACTAGAATTGAAGTTTATAAATTGTTCCGAGGTGACGTATAATTCGTATTAATTGCTGAGTTCTTTTACAAAAATCTTAATATATTTAGCAGCTGTGGCACGATTTGAAAAAATAAATAATCCTTCTTTAGGCCCAGGAAGGAGTATGAAACTGCTTTAATAGAATCGCAATAAAATGTCTCTGATTGGGTTTAAAATTTTTAGTCTGTCTCAAACTTTTTTCAATATTTTTCGAATGGATATTAAAGAATGTCCCGATTTCTCGTTCTGTTTTATGAATTTAACAAACCGTCGAATAATTTCATTAAAAAATTTCTTTCAATATATATCTCAAATTAGCCTAGATTCCAAGTTTACAAATTGTTCCCAGGTGGCGTATGATTCTTATTAATTATTGAATTTTGTTACTAAAATTCCAATATCTTTAGCATCTGTGGTATGATATAAAAATATAAACTATCCTCCGTTTACGAATAGAAAGGAGTATGAAACGGCTTTAAAAGATTCGCAACAAAATGTTATCTGATTGTATTTAATAACCCCAGTCTGTCCGTCTATCTCACACTTTTTAAATTTTTTCTTCTGATGAATATAAAAAAATGTTCATATTTCTAGTTTTGTTTAATGATTTGAACAAATTTTCCAACAATTTCATTATTCAGTGGGACGATTTCCAAAAATAAACTATCCTCTATTTACAGAGAGAGAGAGAGTACGAGATAGCTTTAAAAGAATTGAAATTTATATTCCCCTGATTGGATTTAAGAATAATCGTACTCTATCCATCTGTCAACGTTTTTTTTTACAAGATTTTTCGAATGAACCTAAAACAATGTCAAGATTTGTAGTTTTGTTTTATAAATTGAACAAACTTTTCAATAATTTAAATATGCTACAGTCATTTCATTCAAACTGTATTGCAGATTCGGCTTAAAACTGATTTTTTAAATTCTTGATATTGATTAGGGAGTTGTACTACGGAAATCTCTATATCTTTAGAAGGTGTGGGAGATTTTAAAAAGGATTCATTCAAATCCTCTGTTTGCAGATAAAAATTAGTATGAGCAGAATTTGAAAGAATTGAAATCAGAATTTCTTTGATTATTTATAACAATCCCTGTCTGTCCGTGTATCATCGTTTTTTTAGAATTCTGATCGAGTTGGAGTCAAAAGGATTGTTCGAATGTTTAGCTTTACGAATAATTATTTCACATTGAAGTCATTTCTTTCACAAATCTATCATAAATCCAACTAGAATCGAATTTTATTAATTGTTTCCAGGTGGCGTATGATTCTTATTAATTATTGAATTTTATTACAAAAATCCCAATATCTTTAGCATCTGTGGTTTTAAAAAATAAACTATCTTTCATTTATGGATAGAAGGGAATATGAAATGGCTTTAAAAAAATCGTACTAAAATGTTCACTGATTGTAATTAATAAACCCAGACTGTCCGTCTGTCTCACATTTTTTCTTCTAATGAATCTAAAAGAATGTTCAGATTTCTACTTTTGTTTGATAATTTGAACAATTTTTCTAATAATTTCATTATTCCGTAGTCATATTATTCAAAATGTATTGCAGATTTGTCCTAAAACTTTTTTTAAAAAATTCCCAGGTGGCGTATGATTCTTATTAATTATTGAATTTTGTTACTAAAATTCCAATATCTTTAGCATCTGCGGTATGATATAAAAAAATAAACTATCCTCCGTTTACGAATAGAAAGGAGTATGAAACGGCTTTAAAAGATTCGCAACAAAATGTTATCTGATTGTATTTAATAACCCCAGTTTGTCCGTCTATCTCAAACTTTTTGCAAATTGTTTCCTGATAAATCTAAAACAATGTCCAGATTTCTAGTTTTGTTTTATGAATTGAATTTACTTTCGAATAATTTCGTTATGCTAAAGTCATTTCATTCAATCAATATTGCAGATTCGCTTTAAAACTAATTTCATAAATTGTTCCCAGGTGTCGTATGATTGTTATTAATTTTTGAGTTGAGTTGGAAAAATGTCCATAACTTTGGCAATTTTGGTACGATTTAAAAAATGTAAATTGATTTTAGAATTTAAAACTTTACAGAATATAGATCAGGCTTAAAAGCAAAAGATTTTATATCACTTAATATGATTTAGTTATAGTAGAAATGGAAAAAGCTTATTTACCTAGATTTTATTTTGAAATTTTTTTTCTGTTTTTTTTTTCGCTTATCAATCCGTAATTGGTTTTATACCACTTTGCTTTAAACCTTTCCATATTCAAATAACCAATTTTAGGACCTTTCCATAAAAACTGCAAACAAAATGAAATAATCGAAAAAGTCATAAAAATTGCCATAAAATGTTTACCGCCGAAAAAACAGCAGAACCTTCACTTTGGTTAGGATTTTGTTGATTTGTTGTTGTTGTTGTGGAGGGCCGGATCCGTCCAAGTACCATTAAACCATTTGATGTAATGTCTGTGGTTTGTTAGGTAAATTTATTTAGTGTTGTTTCTTCTTCTTCGTCATATAGCCACAAAATGTACATAAATTGTCGAGCGTATGCAATTTTAGTTATAGCGTAAAAACCCCATAATAAAAGCGGCTCACTTTATAGTCCATTGTAACCGGTGGGGAGGAGCCTCTCTATGATTGTAGGGCCAGAACGTGTCTACTCACCTGATTGGTAATTATGCGAAGATCTAAGAAAAGTCGTAAAAATAATTTTTTGTCGGGAGAGAAGGGTTTCTCTAAGAAAGTGGCTCCCACAATATAAAAGCTTTAGGATGTCCGTAAAGTAATAAAAGAAAAAGATGCTTTAAAAATGCAATAAAAGATTGTTAAAGTATAAACATATAGCTGTCGAAAAAGTGTTGGTGACCGACCGACAAAATCTTAATAGTTTGTTTGGAGTTCATGATATAGGTTCAATCCCTTAATGTTACTGGTTTATCTCTTTTATTTTTTGTTATTAAAATTGTTAGTTAATCATATTATTTGTATGTTATTCCACTGTGGCAAATGGTTGATATTAGTAACTACGTTTTTTTTTGTCAAAATCCCTATATCTTATTGCTTAATTGTGTTACATATACATAGTCCATTATGGCGAATGACTGATATTAATTGCTTAGGTTGTTTTATGAAAATCCCCATATCTTTGGCAGCTGTGCTTCGATTTCGAAAATATTGAGTTCTATATTTTACCAGAGATTTTTATAAGAATTTGATTTAAGAAAATTTGAAAAGAGACAATTTTGATGAAAAGATAGCATGGGCTTTGTGTCTGTCCTTTTAGTCATCTGCCGATTATGGATCTTTTATAGTAACATTTGGATTCAATAAAATGTTAGTATCCCTTCGTCTGTTGCCAATGTATGGTTAGTATTAAATCATAAATTGCCATGTGTATGATTTATTCTAGTGTCTTTGAATTAATATTACTCAAACGCTTAGTAGGACTTCTGTATTCAGTAGTATATTTTTAAAATATATTTAATATGAAGTCCTAAATTAAAATGCGTATGATTACTTATAATTCTGGACTACCTCAGTGTCTTTGAATTAATATTATTCATACGTTTCGTATGACTTTTTGAGTGAAGCAAAATCATGATTGAATTTTCAAGCATTAAACTATTTTGGTTTTCTGGTTGCAAATATTTTTCTTCGAAATGTTTACCTGACGGCATTTTTCCCATTTAAAATGCAATAGAAATTTCCATTTCGCCCGAAAAACAAATTAAAATAAAATCCTGTCACTGCTGCACAAAAACACCGGAAAAGGAGCAAAATGTTCCCCCGGATGTTCATGCTGCGTTGTTGTTAATCCCAAAATGTATTTTTCTAAACACTTTGTGGTGTTTATGTTGTTTTTAGTTTTCCGTGATTGTTGTTGTTGTTGCTAATTTTCCTCACACATACACCTGCACGTGCAGTGAAAAGAAAACAAATTGTGTTCGGGGAAATTATTAGAGTGAGGCGAATAAAAATATTACGCCAAATCCATCAATAATATCTATCTAATCTATAATATACTTATATATATGAATCCTGTACATTCTAGAAATCCCCAGTATATTAAGCACCAATTTGGAACCTAAAGCTCTTTATTTATAGAAAATTTCTCCACATTTTTTTTATTTCTAGAAAATTACTTAGACATTTTTTATATATAGAAAATTTCTCCACATTTTTTGTTTGTAGAAAATTTCTTAAAAATTTGTTATTTATAGAAAATTTTTCCAAATTTTTTTATTTCTAAAAAATTTCTTTGACATTTTTTATTTACTAAAAATTTTTAAAAAAATTTTAATTATAGAAAATTTATTTTTTTATTTATAAAAAATTTCTTAGAAATTTGTAGAAATTTCTAATCAGATTCATACTCCTTTCTATCGGTAAACGTAGGATAATTTATTTTTTTAAATCGTGCCACAGCTGCTAAAGATATTAAGATTTTTGTAAAACAACTCAACAATTAATAAGAATCATACGCCCCCTCGGAACAATTTGTAAAGTACAAATCTAATCAAATTAGCGATAGATTTTGAAATTAATTAAAGAATGAAATGACTACAGAATAATGAAATTGTTCGAAAACTTGTTCAAATCATCAAACAAAACTAGAAATCTGAACAATCTTTTAGATTCATCAGAATGAAAAATGTAAAAAGTGTGAGACAGACGGACAGACTAGGTTTATTAATTACAATCAGTGAACATTTTATTACGATTCCTTTAAAGCCATTTCATACTCCTTTCTATTCGTAATCGGAGTATAGTTTATTTTTTAAAATCATGTCACAGATGCCAAAGATACTGAGATTTGCGTAACACAACTCAATAATTAATAATAATCATGCGTCACATGGGAACAATTTGTAAAATTAGTTTCTAGGCGAATTTGTGAAAGATTGTGAAAGAAATTACTGAACGAATGACTTCAGAATACTGTATCGAAAATTTGTTAAATTAATAAAAAAAAAACTAGAAATCTGGACCTTCTTTTGAGATTCATTTGATTTTTTTTCAAACTTTTGACAGACTGACATTTTTAAACCCAATAAGAGCTATTCAAACTACTTTCGTTTAAAGCTGTTTTATACTCCTTTCTATTTGCAAACATTGGACTGTTCATTTTTTAAAATCATCCCACAGGTGCTAAAGATATTGAGATTTTTGTAACACAACTCAATAATTAATATGAATCATACGTCACCTGGGAAAAATTTAAAAATTAGATTTTAGGTGAACTTGTGTGGTAGATTTTTGAAAAAAAATTACTTCAATGTGAAATAATTATTCGTAAAGCTAACATTTAACAATTCGAAATATCTTAGAAATTTTTGTATTTACAGAAAATTCCCTTAAAACTTGATATTTGTAGAAAATTATTCAGTCAGAATTTATTTTTGGTTTGAGACCATATGTTCCATTTACTTTATGTCTATTCCAAAAAACTAATAGAAACAAATACAAAAATTGGTAGAGAGTTTTAATTGCTTGGTAGAATTGACTGCAGTTTCGATAGACACCACTCTATCATCTTCAGAATTCAGTAGCAATAGTGTATGTCTTTAACTTAAATCAGCTGAAATACTTACGGAAGCAGTAAATTGAAAATTTGTTATTTATAGTTAATTTCCTAAAAATTTGTGTATTTATAGTTAATTTATTTAAAATTTTGTAGTTATAGAAAATTTCTGAGATATTTTGTGTGGTAGATTTTTGAAAGATATTACTTCAATGTGAAATAATTATTCGTAAAGCTAACATTTAACAATTCGAAATTTCTTAGAAATTTTTGTATTTACAGAAAATTCCCTTAAAACTTGTTATTTCTAGAAAATTTGTTATATATAGTTAATTTCCTAAAAATTTTGTATTTATAGTTAATTTATTTAAAATTTTGTATTTATAGAAAATTTCTGAGATATTTTGTATTTATAGAAAGTTTCTTAGAAATTTTGTATTTATAGAAAATTTTTTAAAAAATTTCTTAAAAGTTTTTTATTTATAGAAAATTTCTTAGAAATTTTGTATTTATAGAAAATTTCTTAGAAATTTTGTATTTAAGAAAATTTCTTACAAATTTTTATTTATAGAAAATTTCTTAAAAATTTTTTATTTATAGAAAATTTCTTAGAAATTTTTTATTTATAGAAAATTTCTTAGAAATTTTGTATTTATAGAAAATTTCTTAGAAATTTTGTATTTATAGAAAATTTCTTAGAAATTTTGTATTTATAGAAAATTTCTTAGAAATTTTGTATTTATAGAAAATTTCTTAGAAATTTTGTATTCATAGAACATTTTTAAAAAATTTTATATTTATAGAAAATTTCTTACAAATTTTATATTTATAGAAAATTTCTATGAAATTTTTTTTATAGAAAATTTGTAAGAAATTTTTTAATTATAGAAAATTTCTAAGAAATTTTTTTTTATAGAAAATTTTTCAAATATATTTTATTTATAGAAAATTTCTTAGAAATTTTGGATTTTTAGAAAATATCTAAGTAATTCTTATTTATAGAAACTTGCTTAGAAATTTTTTATTGATAGAAAATTTCTTAGAAATTTGTTATTTTATATTTTTTCAGATATTTTTAGTTTTTCTTCCAAATTTTTGTATTTATCGAAAATATCTTACAAATTTTTTATTTATAGAAAATTTCTTAGAAATTTTTTATTTATAGAAAATTTCTATGAAATTTTTTTTTATAGAAAATTTCTAAGAAATTTTTTATTTATAGAAAATTTCTAAGAAATATTTTTTATTTATAGAAAATTTCTTAGAAATTTTGGATTTGTAGAAAATTTCTAAGTAATTTTTATTTATAGAAATTTGCTTAGAAATTTTTTATTGATAGAAAATTTCTTAGAAATTTGTTATTTTATATTTTTTCAGATATTTTTCGTTTTTCTTCCAAATTTTTTATTACTTTAGATAATAGGCTATTGTCAATCGTTTTCTATAAATAAAAAATTTATAGAAAATTTCTATGAATTTTTTTTTATAGAAAATTTCTAAGAAATTTTTTAATTATAGAAAATTTCTAAGAAATTTTTTTTTATAGAAAATTTTTCAAATATTTTTTATTTATAGAAAATTTCTTAGAAATTTTGGATTTTTAGAAAATATCTAAGTAATTCTTATTTATAGAAACTTGCTTAGAAATTTTTTATTGATAGAAAATTTCTTAGAAATTTGTTATTTTATATTTTTTCAGATATTTTTAGTTTTTCTTCCAAATTTTTTATTACTTTAGATAGTAGGCTATTGTTAATCGTACTTCCTATTTTTTTATCCCATCCCTAGAGTAATATCTATAATGAGCCACTCTAATATTATGCATATACAGTACTCGTACGGGGGGATGAAGTCAATATGCTCTCTCCCTACAATCTCTTACTCTCATACATACAATCCAACGAGCACATACGAGGTCGCGCGTTTATAAAACGTGTATGATGCTTGTTGTTATACTCCAATACTCACACCCTTGCATATACTCGAACAATACATATAACAGTTATTTGCTGAACGTGCAACAAAACAACAACACGAGTTTTAAATTTCTAATGCTTTGCATGGCAAAATCACACACTGACACAGACACAGACACAGACACATATGAGTATAGGAGAACGTGCATGTGTTTTTAAGGACACATACACACACTCACATTTTATTTGATGCCTGAGTTTCACTGAATATTTGCCTGGACTAACTTCCGTTTTTTGGCGCTTTTATTTAAATATAAAATACACAAAAATCTCTTTAGAGTTCCAGTTGTTGTTCGTGTAGTACTGCGCTGGAGTGAGAGCTTAGCTCCCCCTCCTTCAAATGACAGTGATTCGTAAACCTGAATCATAATGAATTTCCGGTTGTGTTCTTTTTTGGCAGCAAAAAAATAAAAATATTATATGCAAAACTAACAAAACTTCTTTGTTTTCTTGTTTTCTTTGCAGATTGAAATATTTATTAAAAATTATTTGTTTTTTTTTGTTCAGTGGAAACAAACAAAATGATTTAAAAGTATTAATAAAATTCAACACCATTACCTGATTAGCAACTGCTGCAGCAAACAATATAAAAATAGAGCCGCAACCTTGGCAAAGATTCCAGCAAATCCCACCCATCATTCAAACGAAAAGAAAGTCGCAAGTTTTGTGGAAAGAAAGTTAAAAATGTATCACTGAAATCTAGTGGGTTTAACAAAAAAAAATTTAGCTATATATACGATCCATAGCTTCTTCTTCATAGCTCTTTAACAAAAAAAAGTTTGTCCTCTCCTTCTTCTGCTACAGCGCTTAAGACAAAGTATTGTGTTTTTGTTTTTTTCTCTGAAGAAACCTGGGATCCGGCCTGTATGCGTGCGTGCGTGGGCTTTCGCAAATGTAAAGGCAGGCGACGTGCCTGCAACGTGTGTTTTCTCCTCGCTGTAGTCGTCCATCTCGTCCTCGTCGCGGTTGTCGTGTAGTTTGTGCGCGTTTCGTGTTTCATCTTTAAATCATTTCGTCCTGGAAAACTTTTCCGGGAATTCCTTGCCGCCTCTTAGAACTTTCTCTTACATTTTGGTTGCCACGTTTACTTTCTGCGGGAGTTCTTCCTTTGGCTTTCCTCGGCTCCGGCTACTGCAATGCAATCGAACACCAGTCGTGCTACATTGAGTGCACAATCATCGGGAACACCATCGGCTTCAACCATCTCATCATCGGGCAAGGTAAGTGAAATAGAAAGAAGAAAATACAGAATCAGTAGTATTCTTAACATTATCCTACTTCAAGAGATACTCGTATTTAAAAAGATCATTGAAAAATGAAACAGAAAATTGAAACGGAAAAAAATAAAAAAAAGAAGACAAATTGTCATTATAATATAAATTTATTTCAGAAAAATTGCTCATTTCAAATTTAATCAATTAAATGAAGAAAGCTCCCATAAGTGTATGAATAATATTAATTCATGGTGTCTGAGGCGTATGAGTAGTTTAGAGTTGAAACAAGTCATACGTATTTAGAAAATTTGAACGAAAATGTCAACCAAAGCGTATGAATGATATTAATTCGCGGGCTTTAAACTCTGAGTGCTTCAGAGTTTAAACAAATCATACGAATAAACGACATATCTCTTGTAAACATGAGAAAGGAAATTGTGAGATATGAAATCTGGAGAAATGTGAAATGGAAAATTATTCGGCCTATTTTTATAGCAAATTCACTATTTGCATTCCTCGCAAAATGCCCCTCACTACAATTTTACTGAAAATTGAAACTGATACATAAAATAGATAAATCTCCTCATTATAATCCCATCAATATATTTATACCCTACACCACACTGTGGTACAGGGTATTATAAGTTTGTTTCACGGCAGATGTTTGTAACACCTGAAAATAACACAGCTAGACCCACCTTAAAGTATACCGATCGACTCAGAATCACTAGCCGAGTCGATTTAACCATGTCTGTCCGTCCGTCCGTCTGTCCATGTAAAGTTGTTCGTCGACTACAGGTCGCAATTTCACTCCGATCGTTCTGAAATTTTGCAGTTTAGAGTATTTCGCAGCTGTTAAGATCGCTATTGAATGTGGTTGAAATCGGTTCAGATTTAGATATAGCTCCCATATATATCTTTCGTCCGATTTGGCCCTTTAGTCCTATAGAAGCTGTATTTTACATGCAATCGTTTTGAAATTTAGAATAGAAGAGCTTCTTGATCCATGAACCAACATTGCCGAATAAGACAAATTTTAAAATTGAGATATCTTGCACAATTTGTTAGCGTGAGTGCTGTAATTTTGTACATATGTATCTGGCGGCAGACTACGTGATTGGTCCAAAAAGGGGCGGGATCGGACCAATGGGCGTGGCACCGCCCATATAAGCCAAATTTTAAAAATGATATATCTTGCACAATTTGTTAGCGAGAGTGCTGGAATTTTGTGTATATGTATCTGGTGGTAATCTACGTGATTGGTCCAAAAATGGGCGGGATCGGACCAATGGGCGTGGCACCGCCCATATAAGCCAAATTTTAAAAATGATATATCTTGCACAATTTGTTAGAGAGTGCTGAAATTTTGTGTATATGTATCTGGTGGCAGTCTATGTGATTGGTCAAAAAATGGGCGGGATCCGACCAATGGGCGTGGCACCCCCTATATAAGCCAAATCTTAAAAATTATATATCTTGCACAATTTGTTAGCGAGAGTGCTGGAATTTTGTGTATATGTATCTGGTGGCAGTCTACGTGATTGGTCAAAAAATGGGCGGAATCGGGCCAATGGGCGTGGCACCGCCCATATAAGCCAAAATTGAGATATCTGGCACAATTTATTAGCGAGGGAGCTGCAATTTTGTGTATATATATATATTAGCGATCTACGTGATTGTTCGAAAAATGGGCGGGATCGGACTAATGGGCGTAGCCCCGCCCATACAAGCCAAATTTGGAATTTCAGATATCTTGCACAATTTGTTAGCGAGAGAGATGGTGTTTTGTGTATATGTAACTGGTGGCAGTCTACGTGATTGGTCCAAAAATGGACGGAATCGGTCCAATGGGAGTGGCCCCGCCCATACAAGCCAAATTTTTAATTTGAGATATCTTGTACAATTTGTTAGCGAGAGAGCTGGAATTTTGTATGTATATACCTGGAGGCAGTCTACGTGATTGGCCCAAAAACAGGCGGAATCGGACCAATGGGCGTGGCCTCGCCCATATAAGCAACCTTTTCAAATTGAGGTATCTTCCACAATCTGTTTGCGAGAATGCTGTAATTTTGTGTATGTGTGTGGTGGAAGCCTACGTGATTGGTCTAAAAATTAGCGGGATCAGACCAAAGGGCGTGGCCCCGCCCATATAACCCAAATTTGAGCTATCTTGCACAATTTAGTAGCGGTAGTACTGTAATTCAGTTTATATGTATCTGGTAGCAGTCTACATGATTAGTTCAAAATGGGCGGAACAGACTAATGGGCGTGGCCCCGCCCATGTAAGCCAAATTTTGAAATTAAGATATCTTGCACAATTTGTTAGCAAGAGTGTGTTATTTTATATATATGGTGGCAGGATTCGTGGTTGGTTCAACAATGGACGGTATCGGAAATCTCAATCTGGGGCAACGAAGTGGACCGGGTCCAGCTAGTTTAAGTATAAAATGTCCCAAAAGTAAATTTATGTAAACAATTAATACATGAATTACAAAATTTATATAACAGAGTTCTTCAATATTACGAGAGTGGTGTAGGGTATTATATAATCGGCCCCGCCCGACTTTAGCCTTTCCTTACTGGTTTTAAAATACTTTGCCTCTTTGTAATTTAATAATTTATATGAAAATGTACTTCTAAGCGTATGAATAATATTAATTAGTGGCCAGTAAGGCGAATGAGGTGTCGAAAGTTTAAATTAGTCATAGGAATATACAATATTTGAAGAAAAGTGCAACTAGGCGGATATGTAACAGAGAAATTTCTATGAATAAAAAAATATTAAGAAATTTTCTATAAAATTAAAAAAAATCTAAGAAATTTTCTCAAAAAAAATTGTAAAAATTTTTTTATAAATACAAAATTTTTAAGAAATTTTTCATAAATACAAAATTTGCGTTATATCAAAAGTTTTTAAGAAAATTCTTATATATAAAAAATTTTCTATAAAAACAAAATTTCACACAAATTTTTGATAAACACAAAATTTTTAAGAAATTTTCGATAAATACAAAATTTCTAAGAAATTTTCGATACATACAAACTTTCTCAGAAATTTTCGATATATAGAAAATTTCTACGAAATTTTCGATAAATACAAAATTTCTAAGAAATTTTCGATAAATACAAAATTTCTAAGAAACTTTCGACGAATACAAAATTTCTAGAAACTTTCGACAAATACAAAATTTCTAGGAACTTTTTTATAAA
This sequence comes from Eudasyphora cyanicolor, assembly GCA_963930755.1. Lineage (NCBI taxonomy): Eukaryota > Metazoa > Arthropoda > Insecta > Diptera > Muscidae > Eudasyphora > Eudasyphora cyanicolor. The sequence continues at coordinate 281,215,075 of OZ005736.1, forward strand.
TATAATTCTTATATATAAAAAATTTTCTATAAAAACAAAATTTCTCACAAATTTTTGATAAACACAAAATTTTCGATAAATATAAAATTTCTAAGAAATTTTCGATACATACAAACTTTCTCAGAAATTTTCGATATATACAAAATTTCTAAGAAATTTTCAATAAATACAAAATTTCTAAGAAATTTTCGATAAATACAAAATTTCTAAGAAATTTTCGATAAATACAAAATTTGTAAGAAATTTTCGATAAATACAAACTTTCTAAGAAACTTTCGACGAATACAAAATTTCTAAGAAACTTTCGACAAATACAAAATTTCTAGGAACTTTTTTATAAATAAAAGAAATTTTTCGATAAATACTAAATTTGTAAGAAATTTTCGATAAATAAAAAATTTCTAAGAAATTTTCGACAAATAAAAAATTTCTAAGAAATTTTTGATAAATAAAAAATTTCTAAGAAATTTTCGATAAATAAAAAATTTCTAAGAAATTTTCGATAAATATAAAATTTCTAAGAAATTTTCGATAAATACAAAATTTCTAAGAAACTTTCGATAAATACAACATTTCTAAGAAACTTTCGACGAATACAAAATTTCTATAAAACTTTCGAGAAATACAAAATTTCTAAGAAATTTTCGACAAATACAAAATTTCTAAGAAATTTTCGATAAATACAAAATTTCTAAGAAACTTTCGACGAATACAAAATTTCTAAGAAACTTTCGACGAATACATAATTTCTAAGAAATTTTCTATAAATACAAAATTTCTAAGAAATTTTCTATAAATACAAAATTTCTAAGAAATTTTCTATAAATACAAAATTTCTAAGAAATTTTCTATAAATACAAAATTTCTAAGAAATTTTCTATAAATACAAAATTTCTAAGAAATTTTCTATAAATACAAAATTTCTAAGAAATTTTCTATAAATACAAAATTTCTAAGAAATTTTCTATAAATACAAAATTTCTAAGAAATTGCCTATAAATACACAATTTCTAAGAAATTTTCTATAAATACAAAATTTCTAAGAAATTTTCTATAAATACAAAATTTCTAAGAAATTTTCTATAAATACAAAATTTCTAAGAAATTTTCTATAAATACAAAATTTCTAAGAATTTTTCTATAAATACAAAATTTCTAAGAATGTTTCTATAAATACAAAATTTCTAAGAATTTTCTATAAATACAAAATTTCTAAGAAATTTTCGATAAATACAAAATTTTTAAGAAATTTTCTATAAATACAAAATTTTTAAGAATTTTTCTATAAAAAAAAATTCTACAAAATTTTCTTTAAATAAAAAATTGCTAAGAAATTTTCCATAAATAAATCTTTGCTAAGAAATTTTGTATAAATATAATTTTTTTGAGATTTTTTATGAACTAAAACAATTTAAAATTTTTATATATTATATATATATTTATGTTACAAAAAAATAGGAAGAAAAAAATTTATAAAAATTTTACATAAATATAAAATATTTAAGATTTTTTATAAGCAAAAAAAATTTTAAATTTTTCCAAAAACATTTTTTTTAAAAAGGTTCTGTAAATATTTTTTTCTAAAATTTTCTATTAATATATATTTTTTTATTTCATTAAAAAAAATCTGTGTATTTTTGGCTTTTCAGCATTATTATATTTAATAATTTGCAGTTTTTTTTTTATTACTAAAATGCATTTTACGCATTCTCCCTCGAATTTTTATACCCTTTTCTCTCTTAAATGTTTCTCGGGCTATTGTCTCTTGGTTAATTGTTCCATCTTAATTCCGATTTAATTACACTCGTTTCTCATTATCTTTTCACTACCAATCGCCGAGTAAATATTCTAAAGGGTTCGTGCAAAACGGTGTAAATGTGGTGGGGAAGTATGGGGGGTTAACATTACGTTTTTATCTTTATATCGGGTACTATTCATATTCATCTTAATTATATTTCATTCTTAACATTAATTTTGTTTTCCGTTCCATGGCCATATGACGCTTATTTGTAGTTAAGACATCCGCCCCTCCCTCAACTCCTTTCATGAACATTAGAGTGAGAGTGGAATATAACGTAAAATACTCATATACTGAAAGTTCAGAGACATGGTGGTGGTCTCGGTTACAAAAAAAAAAACATCCCAATAGGAAATGACTAAAAATGGGAAATAGAAAATTTTGAAATATGTAACTAAAAGTATAACAGATTGTATAGCAAATACTTTTTTTATAACCTACATTTCAATTTCCGGTTTGTTGAATTTTTAAATAAATTCATATAATTTTCCATTTTTACTTCATACTTCCATTCTCAAATTTCCTTGTGGGTTTCTCTAAATGCACACGAAAACAATGGAGAACGAGAGAGATGGAGGGGAGAAAAAAATACGCGCAAATATACTCTAAGTACGAACGCATAATAAAAATCTCCGTTTCTCATTAAAGTCATAATGTCGTCTCAAATATATGACTTCCTTTATGGCACATCCATTCTCCTTTTGCGTTCCTGCATGCAACACACACATTATTTCTCTTGGAGTAGTAGCGGCTTCCTGCGTGTCCTGAACACTGTTGCATCTTGCCAGGGTACGCGAGAAATGCGTGGGTGTCCTGGCACGTTTTGCGTTTGCTCGCTATGTGTCTTGCTGGAACAATTGTTGTCTATATTAGCAACAAATGAGCGCGGAGCAGGAACTGTGCGTCCCCCACACACCATTGCTTCATGGGGCGGTGGTTTGATAGACTGACTCTGGAGCAGAATTTCCCACAAACCACCAGTTGACTTAGGTGGAGTTTTATAATAATCTGGACTTTCACTATTATGATTAATAGTTCTGAACTTTGATTACTGGCAGTTAGTAAGTAGTAGTGGAGCGGTAATATAGTTATTAACACAGATATCTATATACAGATAGATGTATATCCTTCTTAAGGTCATGATACTTAATTGTAGAAAAATGTTTGTCAAAGAAAATTTGTTTCGATGAATGTGAGATATTTGACATTGTTTGACAAGTGATTAGACTAAACTGCAATTTGCTCTAATTTTTTTTCTAGAAAATTACTTACGACATTTTTTTTATTTTTAGAAAATTATTAGAAATTTTTTATTTTAAGTAAAATTTTTTGAAATTATATTATTTATAGAATTTGATATTTATAGATCATTTTTATAAAAATTATTTATAGAAATTTTTTATTTATAGAAAATTTCTTAGAAATTTTTTGTTTATAGAAAATTTCTGAGAAATTTTTTATTTATAGAAAATTTCTGAGAAATTTTTTATTTATAGAAAATTTCTGAGAAATTTTTTATTTATAGAAAATTTCTGAGAAATTTTTTATTTATAGAAAATTTCTGAGAAATTTTTTATTTATAGAAAATTTCTGAGAAATTTTGTATTTATAGAAAATTTCTGAGAAATTTTGTATTTATAGAAAATTTCTGAGAAATTTTGTATTTATAGAAAATTTCTGAGAAATTTTGTATTTATAGAAAATTTCTGAGAAATTTTGTATTTATAGAAAATTTCTGAGAAATTTTGTATTTATAGAAAATTTCTGAGAAATTTTGTATTTATAGAAAATTTCTGAGAAATTTTGTATTTATAGAAAATTTCTGAGAAATTTTGTATTTATAGAAAATTTCTGAGAAATTTTGTATTTATAGAAAATTTCTGAAAATTTTGTTATTTATAGAAATTTTTTGAGAAATTTTTTATTTATTGAAAATTTCGTAGATTTAAGGTCATTGACCGGGATTAAAGGTCATTTATCCTGGAATAAATGTTTTTGACTTCGGGTTAGAGGTCAATGACACCTATAAGAGGTCGTTGAACTGAAATTAATGCCATTTGTCCCGGAATAAATGTTGCAGCAAAGGTCATTGAACCCGGATTAGGGGCCAGTGACACCTATATAAAGGTCAATGACCAACAACCTCGAATTAAAGGTCATTGACTCCGGATTGAAGGTCGTTAACCTCGGATTGTAGGTCGTTGACCTCGGGTTGTCGTTCACCTAGGATTAAATGTTAATAATCTTGGTTTAAGTGAAGTTGACCCCGATTAAAGGTAATTTACCCGGATTAAATGTCATTTATCCCGGATTAAATATTATTGATGTTGGATTAAAGGTCACTGACACCTATAAAAGGTTATGACCCCGGATTAAAGATCAGTGACACCGATAAAAGGTCGTTGACACGATTAACGGTCATTGACTCCATATTAAAGGCCATTGACCTCGAATAAAAGGTAATTAACACAATTCAAGGTCATTGACCCCGGATTAAAGTTCAGTGACAACGATTAAAGGCCATTGACTCCGCATTAAAGGTCATTGACCTTGAATAAAAGGTCTTTGGCCCCCGATGAAAGGTCATTGTCCCCGGATTAAAGATCATTGACCCCAATTAAAGGTCATTGGACCCCGATTAAAGGGCATTGACCGGATTTGAGGCCTATGATGCCTATTTAAGACGAATGACCACGATTAAAAGTCATTGACCTAGTAACGGATTTTTCAATAAGAGTGATATGATTTCTTTGAAAAACACACTTTTGTTAATGAAATTCAAAAGTTTTTTATTTAATGTGTTATTTGAAAACGTCATTCAAATGGCCTCCACGATTTCTTCTGCAGGAACGAATTCGATGAACCCAATTTTCGAGCACTTTTTCCCCTAAATCAAGTCGTATGTCATGAATGGCACGTTCAATATTGACTTGTAAAGCTTGAAGAGAGTCTGGTTTATTTCGAAAGACCAATGACTTCAAATAACCCCAGAAGAAATAGTCTAATGGTGTTAAATCACAACTTCTTGGAGGCCATTCAATATCACAATTTCTTGAAATAATCGAATCTCCAAACTTTTCTCGAACAATTCAATTGTTTCATTTGATGTGTGACACGTAGCCACAATCGGTCAATTGCAAAAAGATAGCTCTTAATGAGAGCTAAAATATTGCTCATGGATGTCAAGGTCGTAGGTCGATTGGAAAGTGTTTTTTTTTTTTAATTTAAAAAAATGGACTTAGCATCATTTTCAAATGTGCACGGAAAGTTTATTTTTGCTCTAGCTCCTTAACGGTACGTGGGATCGGGAATCGGTCAATGGCAAAAAGATAGAACATAACGAGAGCTAAAATATTGCTCACGGGTGTGAAGGTCGTAGGTCGACTGAAAAGTGTTTTTTTGGATTAAAAAAAAGGATTATGGATAGTAATAAAACTGAATAATTTGTAAACGTTATTCTTGCGTATATCTCTCCATGATGAAATTGTAAACACTACTGAATACAATGAAAATCAAATGACATATTACAAATGACCGAAACGTCACTTCAAAATCACATCATCCCTATTGGAAAACCCATTATTTAAAGGTCATTGGCCCGGAATTAAAAGTCAATGACACAGATTAATGCGATTGACCCCGATGAAAGGTTACAGGTCCCCGATTAAAGGTCAATGGCCTTGATTAAGGGACATTGACCCCGGATTAACGGTCAATGATGCAAAAAGTATTATAGGTTAATGATCCCAAAAAGGATTAATGGTCAATGATCCCGATTAAAGGCCAATCTCCTCGATTAAAGGTAATTGACCCCAGATTAAAGGTTATTAACTTCAGATTAAAGATCATTAACCCCAGATTAAAGGTCATTGATCCCGATTAAAGGACATTGTGCTTTGATTAAATGCTAACGAACACCGATTGGAGGTCATTGAACCCTATTAAAGTTAGCTAACTCCGATCAAAGGTCATTGGCCCCGATTAGAGGCCATTGAACCCAGAGTAAAGGCCAATGACCCTCGAAAAAAGATTATTGACCCCGGTTTAATGGATTTACCCCGAGTCAACGGTAATCATTGACTCCGGATTACAGTCAGTTGACCCTCAATTAAAAGACACTGACCTCGATTAAATGTAAATTACCTCTGATAAAAGCTCAATGGCCCCGATTACAGAAAATATCTTAAAAAAATTTTATTTACTGAAAATTTCTATTTTTTTATTTACAGAAAATATATATATTTTTTTATAATTATAAAACAACTGTCTTTATTTTTAATTTTTAATATGTGCATATACGAGAATAGATTTTTTTAAGTTGTTTTGTCTTCTTTTTGCTGTTCGTCTTGTGAAGTAAATTTAACAAAATTTATGAAGTCTTTTTTGCATTCCATAAATTTTCTTGTTGTTTTTTTCTAACAGGAAGTTGCTCGAAAAGTTTGTTCCTGTGATGCCTGTGCATTTTTAGCATACTTCTTAAGATAATTTACAATTTAGTTTGTGTAAGAACATACATTAAGGAAAAGCAAGTGTCAAAATGAAACAATATTTCCGTTTCCGTTCAAAATGACTACAGCCCGAAAGAGGAAGCTGCTGCAGAAAATAAAAACAAACAAAAAAAGAATGGGACGAGGAGAAAGGGGAAGCAGCAACTAACACGAGAGAAACAAAAAACCATGAATGAACAAACATGAGCCTGTCTGAGCGGGCATGTTGAGAATATTAACTGTCAAGCTGATTTTTATGAACACCGCACACACACACACACACAGAGACACAACAGATACAACCGAGAAAAAATGCGACTCTTCAGAAATACTTTTGCTTATACTTGAATCTTCAGCATCAGCAGCAGCAGCAGCAACAACAACAATAAGACCAGTAATCAAAAACAATTTGAACTATACAAGAAAACAGTTACACATACACTAACACCTCTTTGCCACACATTCTCATTCCGCAAAAAAACGAAACAATTGAAAATTGAAGACATTTCTCCCCAATGGCACAAAATTTAAAAGTGCAGACAAACACAGACATGTCCGACCGAACAAATGAACGTTTCACACACACACATTCGCACTTACAAAGGAAATGAAGAAGGCCACAACAACAGCAACAACAAAGAACAGGAGAATGAGTTGGAAACCGAGAAAAAACATTGTGGCACTTTTGGCTTTAGTTACAATTAAAGACGAACCCGAACTGGCCTGTCTGTCATTCAGACAATAATGGTGAGAAAAATGTTAGAGGGTTTTTTCTCGGTCCGACAAAGAGGAACGAACACACAGAACTCACAGACACTTTTTCCTGCTTTCTCCGACTTTTTCCCCTCTTACCAGCTCTTTGCGGGCTCATTCCAGCAGCTGAGTATTCATTCTTATACACAACTTCAATTTGATGTGCTTTCTTGCCGAGAGTACACAGCGTGTGTGAGAGAGTGTATTCGGGAAAGTGCGTTCGTGTGTGCGTTTGTTGTGACCAAATGGCTACAAAGTGGCCTTACAAACAATATGCGCAAATCTACAGTTTTCGGTGTTCGTTCGTCTGTATGTTCGTAAGTGTGTTTGTTGATGCTACTCAGCTTCTCTGTTGTAGTTGTTGTTCTTATTCTTGTTGTTGTGTACATTGACAAAAGGACCACAATATCCATTGACACTTTATAAAAAAAGGCATTTGTTCTATCAACTCTTGCTAACCTTATCCGCTACACAGCAAAAATATTATTTCGTATTTTTTTTTTCTGTAAAAAAATTAAAATATATAAAAGAAATTTGTAAGAAACAAATACATATGTTATAGGAATTTTTGATTTTTTTTTAAATTTATATGTACAAGAAAAGACAATTTTTCTAAGCATTAAATAAATTCCCTCATAGTAAAGAAAATATCTATGAATTAAAAATTAATCTCTTACAAGTATTCAATTTAATAAATCACCTACATTTTTACAACAAAACGTCTTTCAGTGTAGCTGTCGTCAATAGCATCTGCGAGTACGTTTTCTTCAAACACTCATTCATTGTCTTTTTTGTGTGGTGGGTAGAGGGGGTGGCGAGATAGAGAGAGAGAGAATATTTGTTGTTTTTTTATTTTGGGTGACTTATGATCACAGTAAATGGACAGCTGTTATTTGATGAACGTTAATGAATTTTGTTAAGAGTTCGTACGGTCGAGCGACCCTCCATTTCTCTGGTTGTTTTTTATGACCACAGAGAGGCAGTAAATGTTGGACAGAGTAGAAAAAATGTGTAACCTTCATTTGCAACGAATTAAAAAAATATATTCAACAGAAGTAGACCTTTTCGAGAGGAGAAAAATTATAAAAGAAAACAATAGTTCACAAAATTTTTTAATAATAAAAAATGTTCATTTTCCATAAGTAAAAAATGTTCATTTTCTATAAATAAAAAAAATACAAACTTATAGGAAATTGTCTACAAATATAAGAATATTAAGAAGTACATATATATAAATAAAAAATTTCGAAAAAAATTTCTATAAATAGGAAATTTCGAAAAAATGTTCTTTAAACAAAAAAATTTTCAAAAAATTGTCTATAAATAAAAAATATCGAAGAAATTTTGTATTAATAAAAAATTTTGGAGAAATTTTCTATAAAAAATTTTTCCGAGAAATTTTCTATAAATCAAACATTTCGGAGAAATTTTCTATAAATAAAACATTTCGGAGAAATTTTCTATAAATAAAAACTTCTGAGAAATTTTCTGTTACTAAAAAAATTTAGAGAAACTTATTGCATATTGTCTACAAATATATATATATTTATAAATAAAAAATTTCGGAAAAATTATCTATCGGAAAATTTTGGAGAAATTTTCTATGAATAAAAAATTTTGGAGAAATTTTCTATAAATAAAAAATTTCGGAGAAATTTTCTATAAATAAAAAATTTCGGAGAAATTTTCTATAAATAAAAAATTTCGGAGAAATTTTCTATAAATACAAAATTTCGGAGAAATTTTCTATAAATACAAAATTTCGGAGAAATTTTCTATAAATAAAAAATTTCGGAGAAATTTTCTATAAATAAAAAATTTTGGAAAGATTGTCTATAAATACAAAATTTCGGAAAGATTTTCAATAAATAAAAAATTTCGGAAAGATTTTCTATAACTAAAAAATTTCGGAGAAATTTTCTATAAATAAAAAATTTCGGAGAAATTTTCTGTTACTAAAAAAATTTAGAGAAACTTATTGCATATTGTCTACAAATATATATATATTTATAAATAAAAAATTTCGGAAAAATTATCTATCGGAAAATTTTGGAGAAATTTTCTATGAATAAAAAATTTCGGAGAAATTTTCTATAAATAAAAAATTTCGGAGAAATTTTCTATAAATAAAAAATTTCGGAGAAATTTTCTATAAATACAAAATTTCGGAGAAATTTTCTATAAATACAAAATTTCGGAGAAATTTTCTATAAATAAAAAATTTCGGAGAAATTTTCTATAAATAAAAAATTTTGGAAAGATTGTCTATAAATACAAAATTTCGGAAAGATTTTCAATAAATAAAAAATTTCGGAAAGATTTTCTATAACTAAAAAATTTCGGAGAAATTTTCGATAAATAAAAAATTTCGGAGAAATTTTGTATAAATAAAAAATTTCGGAGAAATTTTCTATAAAAAATTACGGAGAAATTTTCTATAAATAAAAAAATTCGGAGAAATTTTCTATAAATAAAAAATTTCGGAGAAATTTTCTATAAATGAAAAATTTCGGAGAAATTTTCTATAAAGAAAAAATTTCGGAGAAATTTTCTATAAATAAAAAATTTCGGAGAAATTTTCTATAAATAAAAAATTTCGGAGAAATTTTCTATAAATAAAAAATTTGGGAGAAATTTTCTATAAATAAAAAATTTCGGAGAAATTTTCTATAAATAAAAAATTTCGGAGAAATTTTCTATAAATAAAAAATTTCGGAGAAATTTTCTATAAATAAAAAATTTCGGAGAAATTTTCTATAAATAAAAAATTTCGGAAAAATTTTCTATAAATAAAAAATTTCGGAAAAATTTTCTATAAATAAAAAATTTCGGAGAAATTTTCTATAAATAAAAAATTTCGGAGAAATTTTCTATAAATAAAAAATTTCGGAGAAATTTTCTATAAATAAAAAATTTCGGAGAAATTTCCTATTAATAAAAAATTTCGGAGAAATTTTCTATAAATAAAAAATTTCGGAGAAATTATCTATAAATAAAAAGTTTCGGAGAAATTTTCTATAAATAAAATATTTTTCAGAAATTTTCTATCAATATTTTCTGTAAATACAAAAAATTTTCTATACAAATTTAAGAACATTTTGAACTTTCTCAAATTTTTGTCATCAATTTTCTTAATAGAATATAGAGCATTTAATAGAAATATAGAACACTTCTTGCAGAACATTTTTGTCACAAAATTTCTTATATAACATTTTTGTAATATATTTTCTTATAGAAATGTTTGTCATAAATTTTCTTTAAGAAAATTGTTTATCAGAAATTTTCTTATAGAAATCTTTTGGGCATACATTTTCTTTAAGAAAATTTTTTGTCATAAATTTTTGTGTCTCAAATTTTCTTATAGAAAATTATTGTCTTAATTTTCTTATAGAAAATTGTTACAAGTACTATTATAGAAAATTTTTGTCACAAGTACTATTATAGAAAATTTTTGTCACAAATTTTCTTATAGAGACGTGTTACAAATATTATTACAGAAAATGTTTGTCTTAATTTTCTGATAGAAAATTGTTGTCACAAAATTTCTTATACACAATTTTTGTCATAAATTTTCTTATAGGAAACTTTTGTCATAAATTTTATTATAGAAAATGTTTGTCATAAATTTTCTTATAGAAAATTTTTGCTATAAATTTATGACACAAATTTTTTATAAGGAAATTAATTAAAAAAAATTTCTATAAGAAAATTTATGATACCAATTTTCTAAAAGAAAATTCACCACAAAAAAGAATATTTGTGAAAAAAAATTTCTATAAGAAAATTTGTGACAAAAATTTTCTATAAGAAAATGAAGACAATAATTTTCAATAAGAAAATTTGTGACAAAAAAAATTCTATTAGAAAATTTATGACAAAAAAATTGTATAAGAAAATTTATGACAAACATTTCTATAAAAAATGTTTATAAGAAATAGTATAGCAAAAATTTTCCTTAAGAAAATTGATGGTAACAATTTTCGATAAGAAAATTTGTGGAAAAAATATTCTAGAAGAAAATTTGTGAAAAATGTTCTATAAGAAAATTTGTGAAATTTTCTATAATAATATTTGTTACAATTCTCTACAAGAAAATTTATGACAAAAAATTTTCTGTAAGAAAATTTATGGCAAACCTTTCTATAAGAAAATATGTGACAAAAATGTTCTATAAGAAATTTTGTGATAAAAATTTGTTATAAGAAATAGTATTGCAAAAATGTTCCTTAAGAAAAATGGTGATAACAATTTTTTATAAGAAAATTGAAGAGAAAAATTTGCTATAACAAAATTTTCTATAGGAAAATTTGTGAAAATTTGTTATATTTGTAACAATTCTCTTGAATAAAATTATGACAATAATTTTTGACAAAATGTTTTCTATAAGAAAATTTATGACAAATAGTTTTCTATAAGAAAATGTATGCCAACAAATTTCTATAAGAAAATTTATGACAAACATTTCTATAAGAAAATATATTACAAATAAGAAATTTTGTGACAAAACGGTTCTACAAGAAATGTTCTATTTATGAGAACAATTTTTTTGACGAAAATTTTGTTTAAAAAAATTGATGACAAATATTTGAGAAATGTCAAAATTTTTATAGAAAATGTTTTGTATTTATAGAAGATTTCTCCGAAATTTTTTATTTATAGAAAATTTATCCGAATTTTTTTATTATCTAGAGAAATATTCTCCGACATTTTTTATCTAGAGAAAATTTTTCCAAAATTTTTTCTTTATAGAAAATTTCTCCGAAATTTTTTTTTATAGAAACTTTCTCCGAAATTTTTTATTATCTAGAGAAATATTCTCCGAAATTTTTTATCTAGAGAAAATTTTTCCGAAATTTTTTATTTATAGAAAATTTCTCCGAAATTTTTTATTTATAGAAAATTTATCCGAATTTATCTAGAGAAATATTCTCCGAAATTTTTTATCTAGAGAAAATTTTTTCTTTATAGAAAATTTCTCCGAAATTTTTTTTTATAGAAACTTTCTCCGAAATTTTTTATTTGTAGAAAATTTCTCCAAAATTTTTTATTTATAGAAAATTTCACCGAAATTTTTTATTTATAAAAATTTATTACTTAATTTTTATATTTGTAAACAATTTTCTATAATTAGTTTTTTTTTTATTTATTTATAGAAAATAAAAATTTTTTACTTATGGAAAATGAACGTTTTTATTATTAATTTTTGTTTTTAATTTTCTTATAGAAAATTTTTATCATAAATTTTCTTATAGAACATTTTTGTAATTCATTTGCATATAAAAATTTTTCAATTTTTTTTATAGAAAATGATTGTTTTAATTTTCTTATAAAGAATTATTGTCTCAAATTTCTATTGTTGTCACAAATTTTCTTATGGAAAATTGTTACAAATACTATTATAGAAAATGCATGTCACAAATTTTCGTATAGAAAATTATCGACTAAATTTTTTTATAGAAAATTTTTCGCACAGGTTTTCTTATAGAACTTTTTTCACACAAGTTTTCGTATAAAAATTTTTCGCATATATTTTCTTATAGAACTTTTTTCACACAAGTTTTCTTATAAAAATTTTTCGCATAACTTTCTTATCGAATATTTTTGTTATAAATTTTCTTATAGAAAAATGTTGTCGTTAGTTTTTTATAGAAAAAGTTTGTCCTAAATTTTTAATAGAAAATTTTTGTTCTAAATTTTCTTATAGAAAATTTTTGTCATAAAATGTCTTATAGAAAATCAGTGTCATACATTTTCTTATAGAAAATCATTGTCGTAAATTTTCGAAGAGAAAATCATTGTCTTTCAATGCTGTTCTTTTGAATTAATTTCCTTTTCTTTTTTGCTCAACTGACATTGGTCATTTATTGATATAGATTATAATGATTTAACATGTCAATCTCTCTCTTAGCATGAATGCTTGTCTATCTGTCTTTCACAAAGTGTTGTGGACATTGAAATTTCCATTATCAGTTTTCAAACTTTCCCTTTTATGACTACAATGACATTTCTCGCAATGTTCGAAACTAGATTCCCAAAGCTATGCCAACAACCCAACTGCCAACAGTTCTCTCAATATATTGTCAAGAAGATATGAACTGTCAACATATCAGTTTGGGAGAGTAGAAGAAGAGGACTACATATCAATTTCATTATCAAATACTGCCACACAGAGCAGTCATCAGTTGAAATGTCCATTCTTTGAGTTCTTCTCGCACTCGCTCTCTCTCTTGAAATGACATGTGGCGAGCGAAGTATGTAGAGAGGCTGAGGAGAGGGTGTGAGTCTTTGCTATTTTCCGGGTGTTATTATTGAAAATTCATTTCATTTTCAAATGTTGTGAGTTTTATCTGCTCTTGTTTATTAGAGTGGTTACGTGTGTCCGTGTGAGGTTTTTGTTTGTTCAAATCGATTCATTTCCTATTTGTGTAATGTCCTGTCGAATGTTGTCAGGATATGCGAATGTTGTGTCAGGCATTGTGTACGGCTGGATAGTTGTGGCAGACGTTAGAGAACATATCCATAAAGTCTTTGTCATCCTCAGCGTCATCATAGTGGCCGTAGTCCATTGTCATAGTGATTGTCATCCTCCCATTAGTTGGTTGAGTGAATCTAGTGTCCTTTATCATTTCATAGACCTCCCCACAGTCATAGTTGTTGTAGTTTGTTGTTCTGCTCTGTGAAATGTGTCTCCTTTTCACGTTTCTGACCATTTCTATTCAATATTTTATTTTTTTGTTGGTTTGGTTTGGTCACTCATTGTTGTTGTTGATTTGTAGGTGTTTTCTTTTGTTGTCCAGCTTCTCTTCCCTCTTCTCGCCGTCTCTCTTTCTCTTTATGAGAGAAATGTGCGGTTGTTTTCCAGAGTGACATGAAGGTTATGTGTCACAATTCTATTTATGATGCCCTTAGGCCGGATTTTGTTTTGGGTTCTTTTCTTGGCTAAAGCAGAAACTGTCATAGTGAATTTTAACTTTTGAATTCATTTGCCATTTTTCTCCCTCTCTTCAAGTCCCCTTGACTTCCCTAGATTGCCTCGTTTTTTCTTTTGTTCGCTTCTAGTTTCTCTTCAACATTGTTTATTTATTTTGGTCCTTCGAGTGGTTAGTGGGGCTTTGAAATATAATGGCAAAAATGTCATGTTTTTCTTTAACAAATGAAGGTACATTTTAATACTCTTTGACATCTGTGTTGGGTGACCTATGAAGACCGGATAGTACGGAGAGAATTTATGCGAAATGTACAAAAGGCCAATTCAAGCTAGTTTTTAAATTTTCGAAAAAAAGCTGGATGGGAAAGCGATATAATATACATAATATATATACGCAAAACATCTATAAGAAAATTCATGACAAAGATTTTCTGTAAGGAATTTTTCATAAGAAAGTTTGGAACACAGCAGTTTCCATAAGGAATTATATGATAATAATCCTCTCACTATTAAATCTGAAAGCAAAATAGTTCTACTTATGACCAAACATTTGTGAAAGGAAATTGGTGACAACAATTTTAAATGTTGTCTGGAAAGATTACAACACGAGATCTATTTTTCCATTTCTTTTCTTTAATTTTATTTATTTTCTACAATAACACAGTCTTCTCTTTCCAAATTCATTTGAATTGTAAAAACCTATAAATATTTGCAAAAGTTAGAGAGATTTTACTAAAATTATCCAATAATTAATAAGAATCATACGCAACCAGGTCCAACTAATCAAATTATTTTTTTTAAGCTCTGCGAATTTTTCTATAAATACAAAATTTCTAAGAAATTTTCTGTAAAAACAAAATTTTTCAGAAATTTTCCATAAATACAAAATTTTTCAGAAATTTTCCATAAATACAAAATTTTTCAGAAATTTTCCATAAATATAAAATTTTTAGAAATTTTCTATAAATACAAAATATCTCAGAAATTTTCTATAAATACAAAATTTCTCAGAAATTTTCTATAAATACAAAATTTCTCAGAAATTTTCTATAAATACAAAATTTCTCAGAAATTTTCTATAAATACAAAATTTCTCAGAAATTTTCTATCAATACAATGTTTTTACGAAATTTTCTATAACTACAAAACTTCTAAGACATTTTCTATAAATACAAAATTTCTAAGAAATTTTCTATAATTACAAAACTCGCAGAAATTTTTTTTAATAATAAAATTTTTTTCAGAAGTTTTCAATAAATACAAAATATCTATATAAAAAAATTTCTAAGAAATTTTCTAAAACTACAAAATTTCTAAGAAATTTTCTATAAATACAAAATTTCTGTAAATTTCTATATAAACAAAATTTCTAAGAAATTTTCGAAAAATACAAAATTTCTAATAAATTTTCTGAAAGTACCAAATTTCCAATATATTTTCTAAAAATACAAAATTTCTAAGAAATTTTCTATAAATACAAAATTTCTGGAACTTTCTAAGAAATTTTCTATAAATACAAAATTTTCTATAAATACAAAATTTCTCTTAAATTTTTCTATAAATACAAAATTTCTCTGAAATTTTTTATAAATACAAAATTTCTCTGAAATTTTCTATAAATACAAAATTTTTCAGAATTTTTCTATAAATACAAAACTCAGAAATTTTCTATAAATAAGTGAGAGTGCTCATGTTAAGTGGAGAGAGTGAGTGTAACGTGTGTTTGCATATGGGTGTGAATACTTAATAAACTCACACACAGAGCGCGAAGAGGATATACGCACTCACACACTCGCATACGCGCGATGCCACACAGTGATTGAAGAGTTTCCAGTAAATCACAAAAAAAACGCTTTCTATAAATACAAAATGTCTCAGAAATTTTCTATAAAAAATTTTTCTAAGAAATTTTCTATAAATAAAAGATGTTTAAGAAATTTTCTATAAATAAAAATTTCTAAGAAATTTTCTATAAATACAAAATTTTTCAGAAATTTTCTAAAATACAAAATTTCTCAGAAATTTTACATAAAAAAAATTCTAAGAAATTTTCTATAAATAAAAAAATTCTAAGAAATTTTTTATAAATAAAAAAATTCTAAGAAATTTTCTACAAATAAAAAATTTTTAAGAAATTTTCTATAAATAAAAGATTTCTAAGAAATTTTCTATAAATAAAAAATTCTCAGAAATTTCTAAGAAATTTTCTATAATTAAAAGATTTTTAAGAAATTTTCTAAAAATATAAAATTTTCTAAAAATACAAAAATTGTAAGAAATTTTCTATATATACAACATTTCTGTAAATTTCTATATTCTGTAAATTTCTAAGAAATTTTCTAAAAATACAAAATTTCAAAGAAATTTTCTAAAAGTACCAAATTTCCAAAATATTTTCTAAAAATACAAAATTTCTAAGAAATTTTATATAAATATAAAATTTGTAAGAACTTTTCTATAAATACAAATTTTCTGGAAATTTCTATATAAACAAGATTTCTAATAAATTTTCTATAAATACAAAATTTTTTATAAATACAAAATTTGTAAGAAATTTTATATAAATAAAAAATTCTAAGAAATTTTCTATAAATAAAAAAATTCTAAAAAATTTCTATAAATAAAAAAATTCTATGCAATTTTCTATAAATGAAAATTTTCTAAGAAATCTTCTACAAATACAAAATTTCTAAGAAATCTTCTACAAATACAAAATTTCTAAGAAATTTTCTATAAATACGAAATTTCTAAGAAATTGTATATAAATTTCTATGAAATTTTCTATAAATACAAAGTTTTTAAGAAATTTTCTATAAATTCAACATTTCTAAGAAAATTTCCAGGAAATACAAAATTTCTATGAAATTCTATAAATACAAAATTTCTATGACATTTTTTTCTATAAATACAAAATTTCTAAGAAATTTTCTATAAATACAAAATTTCTAAAAAATATTCGAAAAATACAAAATTTCTAAACAATTTTTGAAAAATACAAAATTTCTAAACAATTTTCGATAAATAAAAAATTTCTAAGAAATTTTGTATTTATAGAAAATTTCTTAGAAATTTTGTATTTATCGAAAATTTCTTAGAAATACAAAATTTCTATATAACAAAGTTTATAAGAAATTTTCTATAACTACAAAACTTCTAAGACATTTTCTATAAATACAAAATTTCTAAGAAATTTTCGATAAATACAAAATTTCTTAGAAATTTTCTATAAATACAAAATTTCTAAGAAATTTTCTATAAATACAAATTTTCTAAGAAATTTTTTATAAATACAAAATTTCTAAGAAATTTTCTATAAATACAAAATTTCGAAGAAATTTTCTATAAATACAAAATTTCGAAGAAATTTTCTATAAATACAAACTTTCGAAGAAATTTTCTATAAATACAAAATTTCTATATTACAAAATTTATAAGAAATTTTCCAAAAAATACAAAACTTCTAAGAAATTTTCGAAAAATACAATTTTGAATTCGAAAAATTATATAAATACAAATTTTCTGGAACTTTCTAAGAAATTTTTTATAAATACAAAATTTTCTGTAAATAAAAAATTTCTCAGAAATTTTCTCTAAATCAAAATTTCTCAGAAATTTTCTATAAATCAAAATTTCTCAGAAATTTTCTATAAATACAAAATTTCTCAGAAATTTTCTATAAATACAAAATTTCTAAGAAATTTTCTATAAATAAAAGATTATTAAAAAATTTTCTATAAATAAAAGATTATTAAAAAATTTTCTATAAATACAAAATTCTAAGAAATTTTCTATAAATACAAATTTTCTGGAAATTTCTATATAAACAAACTTTCTAAGAAATTTTCTATAAATACAAAATTTGTAAGAAATTTTCTATAAATACAACATTTCTGTAAATTTCTATATTCTGTAAATTTCTATATAAAAAAATTTCTAAGAAATTTTCTAAAAATACAAAAATTCGAAGAAATTTTCTGAAAGTACCAAATTTCCAAAATATTTTCTAAACAAAATTTCTAAAAAATTTTCTATAAATACAATATTTCTAAAAAAATTTCTATAAATACAAAATTTCTAAGAAATTTTCAATAAATACAAAATTTCTAAGAAATTTTCTATAAATACAAAATTTCTAAGAAATTTTCTATAAATACAAAATTTCTAAGAAATTTTCTATAAATACAAAATTTCTAAAAGTTTTTGGAAAATAACAAAATTTCTAAGAAATTTTCTAAGAAATTTTCTTTAATAACAAATTTCTAAAAAATTGTTAAATAAAAAAATCTAAAAAAAAATGTTCTTAGTAAAAGTGTAAACAACATTGCTTTCATCCCTAGTCCATAAATTCCTAAAAAAAAAACGTTAAATGCAAATATATCTATTAAGTATCGGCTAGGGGATCGTTATATGTACGAGTATAGAGGTTTCCTCGTCAATAATTTGAATAGTAGCCTATGTTTCGGTTCTAAGTGCTCTCAATGTGCGTTGCTTTCGTTTTTTGCGCTGCTTAGTTTAAATAAACTTTGTAAATTATTAATAATTTCCTAAAAGTAATATGTAGCCCTCGAGATGATGGAGTCAACTCCCACGAGGATGGATGGATGGATGCTCACTTAAGCTTCTGAGCATTTGTTGTGTTGCTTTCGCTTTGCGCTATGTGTTCGTACGTTAATGTTGTTTATGAATGGCAAAGAATGATAAAAAATAATGTCAGTGCATAAAGTTCCGATTTTTTTATTCAACTGCTGTGAAAAAAAAACAACACGTAAATACTTCAATACATTCACGGTCTATTCTGTCTACTCCTCGCTACGGATGAATAGGCGAACGACAGAGCAGTGAGAGTGGTCGTGTTAAGTGGAGAGAGTGAGGGTAACGTGTGTTTGCATATGGGTGTGAATACTTAATAAACTCACACACAGAGCGCGAAGAGGATATACGCACTCACACACTCGCATACGCGCGATGCCACACAGTGATTGAAGAGTTTCCAGTAAATCACAAAAAAAAACGCATGGGTATCAAGCTAAGCCAGACCAAGCATGCACTCCTGAATTACACTATGTTACAAATATATTGTACCAACAAAATTGTGTAGAAAAAGAAAACGCATTCTGATAGAAAAATAAAAGTTCATCGTTAATGACTTTTCTAAAGGAAAAGTTCATCGTTAATGACTTTTCTAAAGGAAAAGTTCATCGTTGATGACTTTTCAATAGGAAAAAATCATCGTTGATGACTTTTCTATAGGAAAAGTTCATCGTTGATGAGTTTTCTATAGGAAAAGTTCATCGTTGATGACTTTTCTATAGGAAGAGTTCATCGTTGATGACTTTTCTATAGGAAAAGTTCATCGTTGATGACTTTTCTATAGGAAAAGTTCATCGTTGATGACTTTTCTATAGGAAAAGTTCATCGTTGATGACTTTTCTATAGGAAAAGTTCATCGTTGATGACTTTTCTATAGGAAAAGTTCATCGTTGATGACTTTTTTATAGGAAAAGTTCATCGTTGATGACTTTTCTATAGGAAAAGTTCATCGTTGATGACTTTTCTATAGGAAAAGTTCATCGTTGATGACTTTTCTATAGGAAAAGTTCATCGTTGATGAGTTTTCTATAGGAAAAGTTCATCGTTGATGACTTTTCTATAGGAAAAGTTCATCGTTGATGACTTTTCTATAGGAAAAGTTCATCGTTGATGACTTTTCTATAGGAAAAGTTCATCGTTGATGACTTTTCTATAGGAAAAGTTCATCGTTGATGACTTTTCTATAGGAAAAGTTCATCGTTGATGACTTTTCTATAGGAAAAGTTCATCGTTGATGACTTTTCTATAGGAAAAGTTCATCGTTGATGACTTTTCTATAGGAAAAGTTCATCGTTGATGACTTTTCTATAGGAAAAGTTCATCGTTGATAACTTTACTATAGGAAAAGTTCATCGTTGATGACATTTCTATAGGAAAAATTCATCGTTGATGACTTTTCTATAGGAAAAGTTCATCGTTGATGACTTCTCTATAGGAAAAGTTCATCGTTGATGACTTTTCTATAGGAAAAGTTCATCGTTGATGACTTTTCTATAGGAAAAGTTCATCGTTGATGACTTTTCTATAGGAAAAGTTCATCGTTGATGACTTTTCTATAGGAAGAGTTCATCGTTGATGACTTTTCTATAGGAAAAGTTCATCGTTGATGACTTTTCTATAGGAAAAGTTCATCGTTGATGACTTCTCTGTAGGAAAAGTTCATCGTTGATGACTTCTCTGTAGGAAAAGTTCATCGTTGATGACTTTTCTATAGGAAAAATTCATCGTTGATGACTTCTGTAGGAAAAGTTCATCGTTGATGACTTTTCTATAGGAAAAGTTCATCCTTGATGACTTTTCTATAGGAAAAGTTCATCGTTGATGACTTTTCTATAGGAAAAGTTCATCGTTGATGACTTTTCTATAGGAAAAGTTCATCGTTGATGACTTTTCTATGGAAAAGTTCATCGTTGATGACTTTTCTATAGGAAAAGTTCATCGTTGATGACTTTTCTATAGGAAAAGTTCATCGTTGATGACTTTTCTATAGGAAAAGTTCATCGTTGATGACTTTTCTATAGGAAAAGTTCATCGTTGATGACTTTTCTATAGGAAAAGTTCATCGTTGATGACTTTTCTATAGGAAAAGTTCATCGTTGATGACTTTTCTATAGGAAAAGTTCATCGTTGATGACTTTTCTATAGGAAAAGTTCATCGTTGATGACTTTTCTATAGGAAAAGTTCATCGTTGATGACTTTTCTATAGGAAAAGTTCATCGTTGATGACTTTTCTATAGGAAAAGTTCATCGTTGATGACTTTTCTATAGGAAAAGTTCATCGTTGATGACTTTTCTATAGGAAAAGTTCATCGTTGATGACTTTTCTATAGGAAAAGTTCATCGTTGATGACTTTTCTATAGGAAAAGTTCATCGTTGATGACTTTTCTATAGGAAAAGTTCATCGTTGATGACTTTTCTATAGGAAAAGTTCATCGTTGATAACTTTACTATAGGAAAAGTTCATCGTTGATGACATTTCTATAGGAAAAATTCATCGTTGATGACTTTTCTATAGGAAAAGTTCATCGTTGATGACTTTTCTATAGGAAAAGTTCATCGTTGATGACTTTTCTACAGGAAAAGTTCATCGTTGATGACTTTTCTACAGGAAAAGTTCATCTTTGACGACTTTTCTATAAGAAAAATTTATCGTTGATGACTTTTCTATAAGAAAAAATCATGTTGATATTTTTTGAGAGAATTTTCTTATTTATAGAAAATTTCGTAGAAATTTTGTATTTATAGAAAATTTTGTATTTATAGAAAATTTCGTCGATAGGACGAAAATTTAGGAAATTTCGTCGAAATTTTGTATTTGTATAGGAAATTTCGCCGAAACTTTGTATTTGTATAGGAAATTTCGTCGACATTTTGTATTTGTATAGGAAATTTCGTCGAAATTTTGTATTTATGGAAAATTTCATCAAAATTTTGTATTTATAGAAAATTTCTTCGATATTTTGTATTTATAGGAAATTTCTTAGAAATTTTGCATTTAACGAAAATTTCTTCGAAATGTTGTATTTAACGAAAATTTCTTCGAAATGTTGTATTTATAGAAAATTTCTTATAAATTTTGAATTTATAGAAAATTTCTTACAAATTTTTATTTTTAAAAAATTGTTTAATATTTTCTATTTTGCCAAAAATTTCGTTTTTAACTTTTAGAACATTTTTTATTTGTTGCTTATTTATTTAAAATAGCTTATTTTAAATATTTTTGTTATCTAGTGTTTGTCATCCGCTCAATTTTAGTACGAGCCTTGGTCCGGACCATAGGAATTTCAAGTGTAGTATTTGTTGTGAACGCGAATGAACAACAACAACACAACAACAAGCATCTAAAATGAAGGGCAATAACAAAATACTTACGTCTATTTGTTTGCATGTTTGTATGTGTGAATACTTTACAACCAACCATCACAGAGAAGATATTTTCATTGAGCTTCAATGTTAAATCGCATTAAAAACACACTCGTACTTACACACACACGCAAACACTTGGACACCCACTCTCTGTAGTACACAACAAATTAACAGTATTATGAACAGAGAGTAATACAATAAATTTAGTGAGTATGTGAGAGAGAGAGTGTAGAGCCCTTTTCGTCCATTCGTTTAGTGGATGTTAAGTACAGAGCGCAAAATCTCCTCTATAAAGTGGAGAGTTTTCTTCGGGGTGACTTTGCTGCCTGCAGAGCTATGTTTTTTCTGCCTACATGCTGTATTGTGTTTGTGTGTAGCTATGTGAGTGTGTTTGTTTTTGAGAGGCTTAAATAATTTTCCTTCATCAGCGAAAGCCAAATGCTGGCATCCATGCCAAGTTTTGTGTGACCAAAAGTTACACACAAAAAATGCTCAACATTTGACAGCTGATGTTACCTATGGTACGTTACGTTCAAACGTAGAAAACCCTGCGGCATTCAGAGTGCGGAGTTTGGCATGCTCCAGCATGTTTTAACAGTGACCTTATATTTATCACAAACGCCACATAAACAACACAGCCTTTTGTGACACACATATTTTTGCGTTTTGTTTTTTATATGAGTTTGTTTGATATATTGACTCTCTGCCGCTCACTCTCCACTTTAGGCTCTCTTCAAAAACTCTTTTGTAAGGCCTTTATTGGGGTTTTGGTCTCGTCAGCAAAAGGGAGGGCAAAGTTCTTTTGTGGCGTTTTCTTTCCCATTTGAAAAAGAGAAAGGCTTCTTTTTTGCTTATTTTTTTTATTTAACAAACAATTTCTTGTGGGCAAAAAAGTCGTCGACATTTTTTTTAATTAGGCTTAATATTTTAGAATTAATGTGGGAATTTTGAATATCATCTAAATCGTGGGAAATGTAAGTGATGGCTAAGCAGATGGTTCCTTATTTTTCAGAGGATTTTTACTTAAGAAAAATTAAAATTAAATTATGAAAATAGGAAAACCTCTAGGGGACAATTTTTTAAAGGTCACTAGCAATTAAGATCTTGGCGCTATAGCAATTTTGTTAGACAGTTTCTATTTATAGACAATTTCTTAGCAATTTTTTATTTATAGAAAATAGACAATTTCTTAGAATTTTTTTATTTATAGGAAATTTCTTCAAAATGTATTGAAAGTTTATTCGAAATTTTACATTTATAGAAAATTTCTTAGAGATTTTTTATTTATAGAAAATTTCTTAGAAATTTTTTATTTATAGAAAATTTTTATATTTATAGAAAATTTCTTAGAAATTTTTTATTTATAGAACATTTTTTCGAAATTTTTTATTTATAGAAAAATTTTTAGAAATTTTTTATTTATAGAAAATTTCTTAGAAATTTGTTATTTATAGAAAATTTCTTAGAAATTTGTTATTTATAGAAAATTTCTTAGAAATTTGTTATTTATAGAAAATTTCTTAGAAATTTTTTATTTATTGAAAATTTATTAGAAATTTTGTATTTATAGAAAATTTATTAGAAATTTTTTATTTATAGAAAATTTATTAGAAATTTTTTATTTATAGAAAATTTCTTATAAGTTTTATGTTCTTAGAAATTTTGTATTTATAGAAAATTCCTTAGAAATTTTGAATTTATAGAAAATTTTTTAGAAATTTTTTATTTATAGAAAATTTCTTAAAAATTTTGTATTTATATAAAATTTCTTAAAAATTTTGTATTAATAGAAATTTCTTAGAAATTATTTATTTATAGAAAATTTCTTAGAAATTTTTTAATTATAGAAAATTTCGTACATTTTTTATTTATAGAAAATTTCCTAGAAATTTTTTATTTATAGAAAATTTCTTAGAATTTTTTTATTTATGGAAAATTTCTTCGAAATCTTATATTTATAGAAAATTTCTTCGAAATCTTATATTTATAGAAAATATCTTCGAAATTTTATATTTATAGAAAATTGTTTCGAAATTTTATATTTATAGAAAATGTCTTCGAAATTTTACATTTATAGAAAATTTCTTCGAAATTTTATATTTATAGAAAATTTCTTCGAAAGTTTATATTTATAGAAAATTTTTTCGAAAATTTATATTTATAGAAAATTTCTTCGAAATTTTATATTTGTTGAAAATTTTATATTTTTAGAACATTTCTTAGAAACATTTTATATATATAGAAAATTGCTTCGAAATATTTGGGACGTATTTATATTTTTGGAATGATTATATACGTATAATTTATTTTCTCAGCATTAATTTAATATCACTCATTAATTTGGAAGTCCCAAAAAAAGAAATATTTTTCTCAGTGCACATTAGGAAAAAATTCAAATATATATTTTTGTATATATTAATATTCTTTAAGATTTAAGTTAATTTCTCAATTGTTACTCAATAACAACTTTACTCCTTTCTTAGTAATTTGTACTTGTTTTAAGTGTTGCCTTGTAAAACCGAAAAAATCCCAACTAATGAGCCTTTGGTACTCAGTTTCATCTGAAAAAACTTACTTTTTCCCTTTCTAAACCTTCTCAGAGACATGAGAAATTTCTTTAAAAAAAATAAACCTCGCAGCACTTAAAATGTCCCATGGCTTTCATGCTACTCTTGAGTGCGGCAGTAAGGCCCTTCATTACCTACAAACACTCCCAAGCACATACATGTATGTAAATAACTGTGAACGAGTACATACATGTATTGTAGTTCTCAGTGAATTGATTAAATTAAATGACTCCCATACCGCGTGCCATTCGTAGAGACTAACTAACACAGGCATACACACGAACACTCGTAATACTCCAGCTAGAGAGCAACTTGCGTATGAGTAATGCCGCCTAATTGCATTACCACCAAAACAAAATATCACTCATACGCCACACTGACAGAGTAAAGCGCCATGATTTTGCACAGAGTTGACACACATACACACACCCACTACTCTGACCTGACAAACAGACTTTTGAAAGAACGAAGGAAAAGAAAGTGAACGAACGGGGTTTTAAGTAAAGAGGCGGAGAGAGGGAGGTAGGGAGAATGATCCCCACTCACACCACATAAAAACCAGCATTACCACAGCCGCCGCCGAGCACATGTTTCAACTTAATCAAAAATTCATTTAAACTTAAACTTTTTTATGTTGCACACGAAGCAGAGCACAACAAGCTCCCCTCCTCCCCGAAATCAAGCAAGAGCGAGCATACTTGACAAAAACAACAAGAACGACAACGACGTCATGTGAACGTTAAGCAACGTGGCAAGAAAACGTAACGAAAGTTTGTAGCAACAACAGAAACAACTGAAACCAAATCTGTGTGTGTGGGCAAGTGTATGTGTGTGTGGCACAACAAGCAAGGCATTGCCATTGAGCTCAGCATATAATTGCCAACTAAAACATGATTCGCACACACTTTCCATACGCATGCATATGAACATTAGAGGGGGTTGGGCGAAAAAATAAATTCTGTCTTCGGCTAAGTTTGAAGATTCACCATGTTGGTCCACTCCTTCGAGTACCTCGCCCACAAAAGGGTAACAATTTGTTGAAATATTGATTCTCCAATTTTATACTATTCCTTCTGCAATTCCACACATATATTAGCTTATCTTTCGCTACCATCTGTAGAAAAATTGGCAAAGTTTGCATGCTTAAAGAAAATTTCTTAGAATTTGTTTATTTATAGAAAATTTCTTTTAACTTTTTTATTTATTTCCCGGAAATTTTGTATTCATAGAAAATTTCCCAGAAATTTTGTATTTATAGAAAATTTCCCAGAAATTTTGTATTTATAGAAAATTTCCCAGAAATTTTGTGTTTATAGAAAATTTCCCAGAAATTTTGTGTTTATAGAAAATTTCCCAGAAATTTTGTGTTTATAGAAAATTTACTAGAAATTTTGTGTTTATAGAAAATTTCCCAGAAATTTTGTGTTTATAGAAAATTTCCCAGAAATTTTGTATTTATAAATAAAAATGTTTATTTAAAGAAAATTTCTTTACATTTTTTATTTATAGATTTCTTAAAATTATTTTTATATATAAGTAACTTTTTAAAGAAATATTTTTATTCAATTTATTAGAATTTTTTTATTTTTAGAAAATTTCCCAGATTTTTTTTTATAGAAAATTTCCCAGAAATTTTTTATTTATAGAAAATTTTCCCAGAAATTTTTTTTTATATAAAATTTTCTCAGAAATTTGGTATTTATAGAAAATTTACCAGAAATTGTGTATTTATAGAAAATTTACTAGAAATTTTGTATTTATAGAAATCTTCCCAGAAACTTTGTATTTATAGATTTATAAATTTCATTTCATTTTTTATTCAATTTATTAGAATTTTTTTATTTTTAGAAAATTTCCCAGATTTTTTTTTTATAGAATATTTCCCAGAAATTTTTTATTTATAGAAAATTTCCCAGAAATTTTTTATTTATAGAAAATTTTCCCAGAAATTTTTTTTTTATATAAAATTTTCTCAGAAATTTGGTATTTATAGAAAATTTACCAGAAATTTTGTATTTATAGAAAATTTACTAGAAATTTTGTATTTATAGAAATCTTCCCAGAAACTTTGTATTTATAGATTTATAAATTTCCCAGAAATTTTGTATTTGTTCATAATTTCTTAGAAATTTTATATTTACAGAAAATGTCTCCGAATTTTTTTATTTATAGAAAATTTCTCCGAAATTTTTCTGTATAGAAAATGTTTTCGAAAATCTTTTATTTATAGAAAATTTATCTGAAATTGTTTATTTATAGAAAATTTCTCCGAAATTTGTTATTTATAGAAAATTTCTCCGAAATATGTTATTTATAGAAAATTTCTCAGAAATTTTTTATTTATTGAAAATTTCCTCGAAATTTTTTATTTATTGAAAATTTTCCCGAGATTTTTTATTTATCGCAAATTTTTCCGAAATTTTTTTTTATAGAAAATTTCTCCGAAATTTTTTATTTATAGAAAATTTCTCCGAAATTTTTTATTTATAGAAAATTTCTCCGAAATTTTTTATTTATAGAAAATTTCTCCGAAATTTTTTATTTATAGATAATTATTCCGATATTTTTTATTTATAAAAATTTTTTTCGAAATTTGTTATTTATAGAAAATTTCTCCGAAATTTGTTATTTATAGAAAATTTCTCAGAAATTTTTTTATTAATTGAAAATTTCCTCGACATTTTTTATTTATTGAAAATTTTTCCGAAATTTTTTATTTATCGCAAATTTTTCCGAAATTTTTTTTTTTATAGAAAATTTATCCTAAATTTAGTATTTATAGAAAATTTCTCCGAAATTTTTTATTTATAGAAAATTTCTCCGAATTTTTTATTTATAGAAAATTTTTTCGAAATTTGTTATTTATAGAAAATTTCTCCGAAATTTTTTATTTATAAAAAATTGCACTGAATTTTTTATTCATAGAAAATGTTCTGAAAATTTTTTATTTATAAAAAATTTCATAGAAATTTCAGAAGAATTCTGGGAAATTTTCTATATAAAAAAATTTTTCGAATTTGTAAGTCATAGATAATTTCTCCAAATATATTTTTATTTATATAAAATTTCTAATAAATTTGTATTTATCGAAAATTTCGCAGACATTTTTATTTATAGAAAATTTCGCAGAAATTGGAAATTTTTCCTATTTTTTTATTTATAAACAATTTTCAGAAATTTTTTATTTATAGAAAATTTCTCCGAATTTTTTTATTTATATAAAATTTCTAAGAATTTTTTTATTTATAGAATGCTTTCTCCAAAAATTTTTATTTATCGAAAATTTCTCCTTAATATTTTATTTATAGAAATTTTCTCCTATATTTTATATTTATTCAGGAAATTTTTTATTTATAGAAAATGTTGCAGAAAATTTCTGTGATTTTTTTTTATTTTTAGAGAATTTCTCCAAAAAATTTTATTTATAGAAAATTCCTCTAAAATTTTTTTATTTATAGAAAATTTCTCCAAAATTTCTTATAATTTTTTTATTTATAGACATTTTTTCTATATTATATATTTATAGACAATTCAAAATTTTTTCTAAAAACACAAATTCACGAAATTTTTGATTTATAGAAAATTTTGCAGAAATTTTTGATTTATAGAAAATTTCTCAGACATTATTTATTTATAGAAAATTTCGCAGACATTTTTTATTTATAGAAAATTTCGCAGCAATTTTTATTCATAGAAAATTTTGCAAAAAAATTATTATTTATAGAATATTTTGCAAACATTTTTTATTTGTAGGAATTGCACAGAAACTTTTTATTTTAAAATGTCTCAGAAATTTTTTGTTTATGAAAATTTCTCCGACATTTTTTTATTTATGTAAAATTTCGCAGAAACATATTATTAATAGTAGAAATGTTTTATTTATTGAAAATTTCGCAGAAACTTTTTAGTTATAGATTTTATCCTAAAAGAGAAATTTTCTATAAATATTTTGGCAAAATTTTCATTAAAAATACTGCTAAGAAATTTTCTATAAAATAAAAAATTCTAAGACATTTTCTATATTTCTATATATTCTACGAAGGAATTGTTGTCCATAAATACAAAATAACCATAACTAAAAGTTTTCAGATGAATAAAAAATGTCTAAGAAAATTTCTATAAATAAAAAAATTCTAAGAAAATTTCTATAAATAAAACAAATTCGGAGAAATTTTTTATAAATAAAAAATTTCTTAGAAAAATCTTCCGCTGAGGTGATGGTATAAATAATTAATATATTTTCCTTTATTCTAAAGTTTCAACAGTTGTAAATGTAAATTTTATAAATTATTTATATACAGAGTGTCCCTAATAAAGCACGATGTTAATTGTAAATAAAACAAAAAGTTTTCAGAGAATTGTCTTAATATTTGTTATTATCATAGAAGAAAATAAGACAATTATGTGTGAAACCAAATATCGGCCAAATGCTCGCCACGTGTGACTTACAACTAACATCGGGTGTTATTGTGAGACCACTCTTATTATAACTAAAATAAATCAAGCCAAGATGTACTTTAGGCTTATCATTATTAATTTCTTTTGGTAGCAATTTATATAACTAATTCGTTAAAAAATTACAGTTATGTGATTTGTGATGTATGATTGCTATTATTTCATAGCATTTATTTAATATAGCTTATACGTGCAGATGTTTCAAATATAAAAACTGGGAATTGGACTACCCTCCCCTTCTATGAATAAAAATGCTAATTAATTTTTTTTATTTCGCTTTCATTATAAATCATAAGTAATATTTTACTAAGCTTAGCTTTAATTTGTTATCACTCATTCGTCTAGAAGTCCTGAAAAAAAACATTTTACCTATATTTTCATATCAGCAATTCTATATCACTCGTTCGGGTAAAATCCACTTTGTACTTTGAGGCATATGATTGCTAGTTTTTCTTAGCATTGATTTTGTTATTGTACATATACGGTCTGATGTCCCAGAGGCGAAAAGTATATATACGTCAGTAAATAAATTTATAATTATTTATGGTTTTTTCTAAAATAACTCCATTTATAATTCTGGAAATAATACTCATACGTTTCGGGGACCCACAAAAGGAAAGCTATTCAATTTTAGTAATTTTAGAGTCTCATTGAGACGAAAAGGGATCTTCTAGATTTATTTTAATTACAGATGTGCTACAATGAATATCGTATGAGTAATATTAATTTTCTATATTGAAATAAATATTTATCATACGCCGCTAGGTACACATTTATTTAATAATACTCATACGTGTCGAAGACCCAATGAATATACATACATACTCTTTTTGTAGGAGAAAAATTTTAGTATCCTGTTCAGAGAAAGTGGTATTTTCTTCTCATCCTTGATTTTTTCAGAATCCCCAATTTAATGTAAATATGAGTGAGCATAAATATGTCACACACGCACACAAACTCTTGGGGCACATGTTGTCGCACTGATTGTTTGCGAGTTCGGATGCAGTCTATGCGACTCCCGTATGCTGCCGAATACCATACCAAGTGCTCGTTGATGTTTGAATGTACTCGTTCGTTCGCATGTGTGCTGGTTTTGTCCTCCTTCTTCTGTTTGTGGTGTAAGTTCAATGTTGTTTATGTTGCCGAGGAATGGCACATGCCTCTGTTGTTCTCAACGACTGCGATGCAGAATGTTGTCATAACCTCAATTCGATGAGGACAACAAAAATGTAGGTGGCATATTAAGGTGCAAAGAATTGGTAACACTTTAAAGTAATTTGAGAGTAAAATTTTCAATTCGATTGAGGGGATTATTTTTGTTAAAAATTGGTTTGTTGAAAAACTGCAATCAGTACTTGGGGTGTTACGATTCATATTAATTTCATAATTGCTATTAATGTCACTCATTCGCATATGAAACGCTGCAAATCTATAGATCGGAATATTTTTGTTAAAAGATAGCTACAAGTACTTGGGGGCTGATGATTAATATTAATTATATAACTATAATTAATATCACTTATTCGCCCATGAAACGCTAGATATAGATAGGATAGAAATATGAGTACTTGGGGTCTTATGCTTAATATTAATTTCTTAACAGTAATTAGTATCAATCATTCGAACAGGAAACGCTTCAGATCGATAGATGGGAATATTAATCTCTTAACGGATATAAATATCACGGAAGTACAGAAAAGGCTAGCGATCGATGGATTGTAATATTTTTTGTTAAAAAAATTGCTTTTATAAAACCTGCTTTAGTACTTGGGGTCTTATGATTAATATTAATTTCTTAGCTGTAATCTATATCACTCATACGCTCATAAACCGTGAAAGCACAATCTTAGTTTGGTTTAACTTTAGATATCAACATCACAATTAATTTATTTCCCTACTAATTGTGTCTTACTTATATAAAATACCCCCTTAAAAGAGAGACAAAGGTTGTTTTGTGTGTGAAACACACACAAGCATATCCTTAACGAATGCAAATACAAATTAAATCAAAACCTCCGAACAAACAAAACAAGTAAAGTCAACATAGAACAGAAAAACCCCAAAAACACACTCCGCCCTGGGCCAGACCAGACCAAACCAAACCAAATAGAAACATGAATTACATGTAAAACATCAAAAACAATGACAATAAAAAGAACAAAATAGAAATAAGGCAAGAACAAAAACAAAAAGACAACAGCAGCAAATGACAAAACAAATTAAAAAGCGAAACGAGATATACAATGAGAAATCAACAAAAAAAAAACCAAAGCAACACACGCGCCTTAATTCATCCTATCATATATCCTGTTCTACAAAGGACTCATTGAAGGCTGCCAAGACTGAGGCAAGAAATCTGACTGTAACAATAATACCACAGCCAACGAGAAAAAGCAAACTCAGACCCTGCAACTCGAACATACATATGTATCTGTGGGAACACACAGTCAGAAGTTTTTCCAAGTCGTCTCATTAGACACTCCTGAAAAAAGACACCTCTTTTTCACGTACCTACAAAAAGGCGAATTGGGAAAATTTCAAGAGTAAACATTTCTAACACATGTAGAAAATTTATTTACAGCAAAAGACAAAAGTTTTGTCTGGAAATGGAGCTTTGACAGAGAGTTTATTGTTCAGAACACAGAAGAGATACTTTTTTGATAAGTGGAACTTCGGGACATAGTATGAGTAATATAAATTATATACTTAAATTAGGTTTTTAAAAAAAAAAAGGAATGAAGAACATTTGAACCTTTCTCTCACATGTTGCTAAATTTTTTAAGGTGGAAGACAAAATGTTTCTCTAGAAATGAACCATTTAGCACACAATAGAATTGTTTCATTAGTGGAACTTCCAGACGTATGAGTAATATTAATTGTTTACTGAGAAGCTGATATTTATCATACGCTTAGAGGTACTAATTTTTAAAATACATATATAATATTAGCCAACTTCATAAAAAAATATGTAATATTTCCCCAATTGCAATTTGTAACTGAATATTAGTTCAATGTACATAATTTAGGCGTATGAATGATATTATTTAGTTGATTATTGGAACTTCAGGGCGAATGAGTAATATAAATTCGATAAAAAGAAATTAATAGTTATCACTAGCTTCGAGGTACATATTTTTAAAATATAAATGATTTGATAGAGAGTTTCTAGTTCAGAACACAGAAGAGTTACTTTATTGATAAGTGGAACTTCGGGACATATAAGTAATATAAATTATCTACTGAGAAATAAGGTTACGATTTTTTGTAAAAAAAATTGAACCTTATACCTTTCTCCCACATGTTGCTAAATTTTGTAAGGTGGAAGACAAAATGTTTCTCTAGAAATGAACCATTTAGCAGAGTTTCTGGTTCACGCCAGAGAATTGTTTCATTAGTGGAACATCCAGAAGCATGAATAATATTAACTGTTTCCTGAGAAATTAAAATTTATCATACGCTTAAAGGTACTATATTTAGCCAATTTTCAAAGAAATATCTAAAATTTCCCCATTTGCAATTTGTAACTGAATATTAGTTCAATGTACATAATTTTCGGCCCTAATCTTTTCTCCTTCAGATCTTCTAGGCGTATGAATGATATTATTTAGTTGATTATTGGTACTTCAGGACGAATGAGTAATATAAATTCAATAACAAGAAATTTATAGTTATCACAAGCTGCGAGGTATATATTTTTAAAATATAAGAAGATATAGAAATGGAGCTTTGACAGAGAGTTTCTAGTTCAGAACACAGAAGAGATACCTTATTGATAAGTGTAACTTCGGGACATATAAGTAATATTAATCATCTACTGAGAAATTAAATAAGGGTTTTTATGTAAACAAAAATTTGAACCTTGAACCTTTCTCCCACATGTTGCTTAATTTTTTAAGGTGGAAGACAAAATATTTCTCTAGAAATGAACCATTTAGCAGAGTTTCTGGTTCACACAATAGAATTGTTTCATTAGTGGAACTTCCAGACGTATGAGTAATATTAATTGTTTACTGAGAAGCTGATATTTATCATACGCTTAGAGGTACTAATTTTTAAAATACATATATAATATTAGCCAACTTCATAAAAAAATATGTAATATTTCCCCAATTGCAATTTGTAACTGAATATTAGTTCAATGTACATAATTTTCGGCGCTAATATTTTCTCCTTCAGATCTTCTACGCGTATGAATGATATTATTTCTATTTGATTATTGGAACTTCAGGGCGAATGAGTAATATAAATTCGAAAACAATAAATTTATAGTTATCACAAGCTGCGAGGTATATATTTTTAAAATAGAAATGGCGCTTTGATAGTGAGTTTCTAGTTCAGAACACAGAAGAGATAATTTATTGATAAGTGGAACTTCGGGACATATAAGTAATATAAATTATCTTCTGAGAAATTAAGTTACGGTTTTTTTAGATGTTAGCATGTTGCTAAATTTTGTAAGGTGGAAGACGAAATATTTCTCTAGAAATGAGCCATTTAGCAGAGTTTCTGGTTCACACCAGAGAATTGTTTCATTAGTGGAACATCAAGAAGCATGAATAATATTAACTGTTTACTGAGAAATTAATATTTATCATACGCTTAGAGGTACTATTTTTAAAAGTATGTATATAATATTAGCCAACGTCACAAAGAAATATCTAATATTTCCCCCAATTGCAATTTGTAACTTAATATTAGTTCAATGTACATAATTTTCGGCTCTAATCTTTTCTCCTTCAGATCTTCTAGGCGTATGAATGATATTATTTAGTTGATTATTGGTAATTCAGGACGAATGAGTAATATAAATTCACTTACAACATTTCTATTTTTAAAATATAAACTTAATATTTGCAGCCTTAAAAAGGTTGTTCTTCTAGGCATGTGAATGATATTAATTATTTCTTTCTTGGTACTTCAAGACGTATGAGTAATAATTATTGTAAAGAATTTAATATATATCATACGCTCTCGGTTACACATTTCAAAATGGCCATACGCATTGAAGTACCACATTTATTACGTGTACAAATCCCACTAAAATGTCTGAGCCAGTTTTGTCATGTATGTTCCTTAATAAAGAATACTCTCTTATTGGAATAATACTCTCGTTTGGAGCTTCTGAACGAATAAGTAATATAAAAAGCTGCTAAGATATTAATAATAGTCATACGCACTGAGGGACCACATTAATTGTTGATTTTCTCCTATCCGGAGTTTGAAGATGTTTGTAAAAAATCCTACAATTAAAGGAGAATCATTCGCGCCCAAGCACTAATTTGGTGATTTATTAATTTACTCTCTGGCTACACCTGACAATTGTTTAAAATTGACCGAGTTCTTCATATTGGGGCATAAGAAGAATCTAGAGCATCCCAGGAATTATTTTGGTCCAACAATAGTCTTGTATTTTTTCAAGAAATTTCTATTCAAATCTCCTGAACGTATGAGTACTATAAATTGCTCTACGGTAATAACTATTAATCATACACCCCATTAAACCAAATTACTTAGATTTTAATTTAAGTCTTTTCAGGATAACCTGAACGATCTCCTTTAAAATCTTAAAGCCCTATTGTGTCTTCTATGCACGAAAGAAGAATGTTTGCAATCATCTTTTTTGTGTTTGGAACATCTGAACGTATAAGTGATATAAATTGCTACAAAGTAATTATTAATAATCATACATACCCAAGAACCAAATTAATTTACTTTTAATGGTATAACTGCTATAAATCATTGATAAGAAATTAATAAAAATCATACGCCCCCAAGTTAAAATGATTGAAATATTGACTTATTCTTTGTGAGGAGAAATCATCCGAGAAAAGACTATAATTGCAACATCTTTAAAATACAAAATTGCGTAGAAGTTTATTTATTTATTTATATGAATTACAATACAAAGTAAATTTTTATTCTAATTTTACGGTCCAGGGAAAAGCCATGTGGCTTGGATTTTGCGGCGACAGACCACAGCCTCTGATGGGAATCGAACCCACGAACCCCAAACTCATAGGAGTGTGCGCTACCTACTCACCTTCTGGGGCGGTCATATGTAGAAGTTTATTTTCTCTTTATCAGATGAATTAAGTTTATTTTTATCCCTCAGCCATTTTTCGACTTTATTCCACTAAAGTACGTATAACATTTTGCAGTAATCTCTGTCCGGGACCTTCGGGCGTATGAGTGATATAAATACATTGCGACAAATTAATAATAATCATACGCACCCAAGTGCTTTATTTCTCAGATATTAATTTGTACTTTTTTTTCGCAGATTAATATCGTTGATTTTTATTAAAATTTTCATTTACTTTTGAAAGTCACTGTACCGCGGACAACACTCAGATTTGAAAAAAGAAAATCATAAAAGAAAATTTGCCGTAACCGACATAAAACTGAGACAATTCATTCAAAACCGTTATAATTATACAAATGACAGGATGCTCTTCCTCTTCGCCTCCATCTTCTGGATGTTGTTGTTCCTTCTATAGCTCTCCCTTTGTTTATGTTATTTTATGCTCATATAGAAGTCTCTGTAAATGTGTGTGTGTAGGGATATATGTAACTATGTATATGAATCAACATACTTGTATGCAAATAAGTGTGGCAATGTTTGGTATAAGTGAATGAGAGAGAGTGTTGTGATATAAAAACCCGAGATAACAACGATTGAAAAAATCCCCTCCCCAAGCCTTCCCTTCAAACAACCGGTAACAGCTCCACTCCACTACCACCTGTATGTCGGGGAATAACCGTTATGAGGCAGGATACTATAGCGACAACATTAAGGTGTGCGAGGTTATGTATGTCACAACATGCAGTAGAGCGAGGGAGTTTATGCATGTGTGTGTGTGTTTTTAAGTACTTGTCTTGAATAAACATATGAGCAGAGGTTTTTTGTTTGTTTTCTTTTGTATGCCGTTAACACACTGACTTGAAAACCCTGTAGCACTTAAAACACAGCCAGAATAACATGTCTGACTGTCTCACTTTTTTGTGCGTTTCTTGTTACACACACACGCACACACACAAATATGCAAATATATGGCTGTGTATGTGTTTTTTACATCTACATATAAGTCTCGAACTGCAAACTAGAACAAATAAACAACAACGCCATTACTCTGAGATGCGGAGTTAACTCAGTCGGCATTAGATTAAGTATGCACAGCATGTGGATTTCAAAAGAGGAGCATAGTTTATAGCGAAATTCTTCTTTAAGAAAATTTTACAGCAAAAATTTTCTATATGAAAATTGTATAGCAAACATTTTCAATAAAATCATTTTATGAAAACAAAAATTCTATAAAAAATTTTATATCAAAAATATCTATAATAAAATTGTACAGCAAAAATTTTCTATAAGAAAATTATATACCACAAATTTTATGTAAGAAAATTTTATAACAAAAATTGTTTGTAACAAAATGTTTTGCAAAGTTTTTCTGAAAGAAACAAAAAAAATCTGTAAGAAAATTTTATAGGAGACATTTTCTATAAGACAATTTTATAGGAGACATTTTCTATAAGAAAATTTTATAGGAGACATTTTCTCTAAGAAAATTTTATAGGAAAAATCTTCTATATGAAAATTTTATAAGAAAAATCTCCTATAAGAAAATTTTATAGGAAAAATTTTCTATACAAAATTTTATTAGAAAAATTTTCTATTAGAAAATTTTATAGGAAAATAATTTCTATAAGAAAATTTTATAGGAAAAATTTTAAAGAAAAAAATTTTCTATAAGAAAATTTTATATAAGAAATTTTATAGGAAAAATTTTCCATAAGAACATTTTGTAAAAAATTTTATAGGAAAAATTGTCTGTAAGAAAATTTTATAAGAAAAATTTTCTATATGGAATTTTATTGGAAAAATTTTCTATATGAAAATATATAATAATAAAATGTTTATATTATATAAAATAATCTATAATAAAATTTTATAGCAACAATTTTCTATATAAATTATATACATAAAATTTTATTGTAGAATATTTTTGATATAAAATGTTATTATAGAATATTTTATATAAATAAATATAAAATTTTCTTGGGCGCCCCAGTAGGTGATTTGGTAGGAAGCTCGCCTATGAGTTTGGGGGTCGTCGGTTCGATTCCCACCAGTGGATTTCGTCCGTCGCAACAAAAAGTAACAAGCAACATGGTCTTTGTCGCCCGGCTTCTCCCTGGACCGTAAAATTAGAATATAAATTTACTTTGTATTGTAATTCATATAAATAATTAAATAAATATATAAAGTTTTCTTATAGAAAATTTTTCCTATAAAATATTCTATAATAACATTTTATATCAAAAATATTCTATAATAAAATTTTTCCTATAAAATATTCTATAATAAAATTTTATAGCAAAAATTTTCCTTAAAAAAAATTATAGCAAAAATTTTCTATAAATCAATTTTTAGGAAAAAAAATCTATAAAAAAATCTTTTGGCAAAAATTTTCTATTAGAAAATTTATAGTAAACATTGTGAACAAAAAAAAAATCTTTAAAATTGTGTTATTGACAATTTTTGCTATAAAATGATCTTATGAAAAATGTTTACAATAAAATTTTAATACTAAAACGAAATTTTTGGTATAAAACTTTATTATAGAATATTTTTGATATACATTGTTATTATAGAATAATTTATATAAATAAATATAAAATTTTCTAATAGAAAATGTTTCCTATAAAATATTGTTATAGAAAATTTTATATTTATATAAATAATATTTTATATCAAAAATATTCTAAAATAAAATTTTATATCAAAAATATTCTAAAATAAAATTTTATAGCAAAAATTTTCTGCAATAAAATTTTATAGAGAGCAAAAATTTTCTATAAGAAAATTCAAGCAAAAATTTTCTATAATAAAATATATAGCAAAAATTTTCTTTAAGAAAATTTATAGCACAAATTTTCTATAAGAAAATTTATAGCAAACATTTTCTATAAGAAAGTTTTATAGCAAAAATTTTCTATAAGAAAGTTAGCAAAAATTTTCTATAAGAAAGTTTTATAGCAAAAATTGTTTATAAGAAAATTGTATAGCAAAAGTTTTCTATAAGAAAATTTTATAGCAAAAATTTTCTATAAGAAAGTTTTATAGCAAAAATTTTCTATAAGAAAGTTAGCAAAAATTTTCTATAACAAAGTTAGCAAAAATTTTCTATAAGAAAGTTTTTTAGCAAAAATTTTCTATAAGAAAATTTTATAGCAAAAATTTTCTATAAGAAAATTTTATAGCAAAAATTTTCAATAAGAAAAAAAAATTTGCCGGGAAAATTTTCTAGTAAACATTTTCAATAAGATCATCTTATAGCAACAACTTTCAATAAGATCATTTTATATAAAAAATTGTATATTAGAAATTTCGCATAAGGAAAATTTTTCTGTATGAAAATTTTATAGCAAAATGTTTCTATAAAAAATTTTATAGCAACATTTTTCTATGAGAAAATTTTATAGCAACATTTTTCTATGAGAAAATTTTATATCAAAAATTTTCTATTCGACAATCTTATAGCAAAAATGTTCTATTTGACCCTTTTTTAAGAAAAATTTTCTATTAGAAAATTTAATAGACACAATTTTTAATAAGAATATTTAATAGCAA
Source organism: Eudasyphora cyanicolor (assembly GCA_963930755.1). NCBI lineage: Eukaryota > Metazoa > Arthropoda > Insecta > Diptera > Muscidae > Eudasyphora > Eudasyphora cyanicolor. The sequence goes on from OZ005736.1 coordinate 281,253,655, forward strand.
AAATTGTCTATCCTTTTAGAAAATTTTATTGCAAAAATTTCCTATTAGAACATTTTTCAGTAAATTTTTTTTCAGCTATACAATTTTATTATAGGTAATTTTAAAATATAAAATATTCTATAACATTTTATATCAAAAATATTCTATAATAAAATTTTATAGCGAACATACGAGTATTCTATAATAAAATTTTATAGCAACAATTTTTTATAACAAAATTTTACAGCAAAAATTTTTCATTACAAAATTTATGGCAAACATTTTTTATAAGAGAATTTTTGGAAAAAGAATTTATAGCAAACAATTTCTATAAGAAAATTTTATTGCAAAAATTTTCTACATATAAGAAAATGTTATAGCAAAAATTTTCTATAAGAAAATGTTATAGCAAAAATTTTCTATAAGAAAATGTTATAGCAAAAATTTTCAATAAGAAAATTTTATAGTAAAAATTTTCTAAAAGAAAATTTTATAATAATAATTTTCTATAAGAAATTTTATAGTAAAGATTTTCTATAAGAAATTTTCTATAAGAAATTTTATAGTAAAAATTTTCTATAAAAAATTTTATAGTAAAAATTTTCTATAAGAAAATTTGATAGTAAAAATTTTCAGTCAGAATTTATTTTTGGTTTGAGACCATATGTTCCATTTACTTTCTATCTATTCCAAAAAAGTAATAGAAACAAATACAAAAATTGGTAGAGAGTTTTAATTGCTTGGTAGAATTGACTGCAGTTTTGATAGACACCACTCTATCATCTTCAGGATTCAGTAGCAATAGTGTATGTCTTTAACTTAAATCAGCTGAAATACTTATGGAAGCAGTAAATTGAATTTAACAAGAACTGCTAACCAAACCCGTATTTTGCCGAACTAAGTCAACATACTAAAACTCTCATACCAATACATTTTTGTTGTTTGCTTGGGTTCGCATCGCGAACCACGAAAACAAATGTAGTTTTGTCAACGGCTAATGCCGACGTCATCGTACCTCATGTGTTTGTATGTGTTGTTGTTATTTATTGTTGGTCTGTGCTTTTGTTATTCAGTCAGAATTTATTTTTGGTTTGAGACCATATGTTCCATTTACTTTAAGAAAATTTAATAGTAACAATTTTCTATAAGAAAATTTTATAGTACAAATTTTCTATAAGAAAATTTTATAGTAAAAATTTTCTATAAGAAAATTTTATAGTAAAAAATTTCTATAAGACAATTTTATAGTAATGTTTCTATAAGAAAATTTTATAGGAAACATTTTCTACAAGAAAATTTTATAGGTAAAATTTTCTATAAGAAAATTTTATAGGAACAATTTTCTATAAGAAAATTTTATAGGAACAATTTTCTATAAGAAAATTTTATAGGAAAAATTTTCTAATAAACATTTTCAAAAAGTTCATCTTATAGCAACAATTTTCAATAACATCATTTTATAGTAAAAACTTTCTATTAGACAATTTTATAGCAAAAATTTTCTATTAGAAACATTTATAAGACAAATTTTCTATTACATTACAAAATTTAATAACAAAACTGTTTCTGTAAATATTTTTTCAGATATAAAATTTTATTATAGAATATTTTTGCTATAAAAGTTTTTATAGAATATTTTTGATATAAAATGTTATTAGAAAATTTTTATATAAATAAGTATACATTTTTCTATAAGAAAAATGTATATCAAAATTTTTCTATACGAAAATTTTTCTATAAGAAAATTGTATAGCAAAAAGTTACTATAAGAAAATTTTATATCAAAAATTTTCTATTTTAAAATTTTTCTATTATGAACTTTTTCTGATACACTTTCTTATAGAAAATATTTCTCATAAATTTTGTTATATTTCCCATAATTTATGTTTTAGTTAATTTTTTCAAATAGAGAATTTTTGCTATAAAAATTTCTATTGGAACATTTTTGCTATATAATGTTCTAATATAAATTTTTTGCTATAAAATTTTTGCTATAAAATTATCTGACTTAAATTTTTGCTATAATATTTTCTTATTAAAACATTTTTCTATACAATTTTTTTATAGAAGCAATTTGCTTTACAATTTGCTTATAGAAATATTTTTCTATACAATTTTCTAAAGACATTTTTATCTAATATTATTATATAATATACATTTTTTGCTATAAAACTTTCAAATAGAAATTTTTTGCTATAACATTTTCTAATAAAAATTTGTTGCTATAAAATTTCTTTTGGAAATTGTTGCTATAAAATTTTGCAATAGCAAATTTTTGCTATACAATTTTCTAAATTTATTATAGAAAATTGTTGCTATAAAATGATCGTATTGAAAATGTTTGCTATAAAATGATCTTGTTAAAAAAGTTTACACAAAATTTCATTTCAATCATTTTCTTATTGATCATTTTTTCTCACAAATTTTCTTCTAGAAATATTTTTTCATAAATTTTCTTATAGAAATATTTATTTTCTCATAATTTTTGTTTTAGTGCATTTTTTCATTATGGCCCTTCGCAGTCTTGTCATTTCCATTTCCTCTCGTTTTTTGTTTTATTTTTGATTACTTTAGTCTAGAGTAAGTAACAGGAGTTCATCAAACTTGATTGTGGCAACAATTTAGTCGTCGAAAGAAAAACACCAGCCGCATTTCAAAAGTTGTTCGAGACAATGCCTTAAGTTGGCCATTAAACATTTAAATCCCCGAGTGCAGCCTCCAGCAGCAGCAACATCAACAACAAAAGGATCCACTTTTTGAGCTGCATGATTTTGATGCAACAAAAGCCTCTGACCTCGCCCTCCCCCTTCCCCTGAGTAGGATCGGGGGATATAACAACTCTTGATGAAAGCCCCAACCCAACAGAAAAAAAGACAAACTTTTCTCTTCACTTTTTTAACGTTTAATCCGTGTTATTGTTGTTGCGGAGAAAAAGAACAAAAAATTTGCAAAAAAGACCAGCAGGAAAAAAGAAAACTTTTGTTGGCATTATGCCAAAGTGCAACATTTACAATTGGCGCCTATGTTAAATGGTAGCCAGTGAACAAGGCAACCTGGTGGTGTTTGGTTTCCTGCTGCCGAGAGAGAGATGTGAAGAGCGAGACCGAGAGTGGGGAGCTGCAGTAGGTGCTGAGATAAATTCACCTAGATTTTGCCAGGACCTCTGCAAAGGCGGATGCCAGGCAGTTGTCTCATCCCCTAAGCCTGAGGAGGTGCTGATGAAGCATACCGGGTGTCTGCAATGGCTCTTGACTTGACGTGTTTTCTCAGCTGCATCCACAACAACAAAAACGCATATATAAATTTTATGGCCCATTTAAATTTTCGCTTCCTTTACCTCGACTTTTTTTTTCTCATATATTTTATGTTTTTGTTCGGGTCTTGTTTTCATCTGGATAAGTATTCTTTAACTGCAGTTTGTCGTGGTTCTCCCAAGGGTATTCAATTGCTATCCGTAACCGATTCCTGAGGCTGATGAGAAGGGCTATTGCGACAAGAACGACAACGACTATTCCAACAATAAGCACTTGTATCCTTTTTTCAAAAATAAAAAAAAAAAACATCTATTGATGTCAAGAGTTTGATTTTGATATTGTTACTAACTCGAGGTATTATTGTTGTAGCTGTTGTTGGTGATGTACTTGTGAACTTGTTGGTAGTTTGATGGAGACGTGGAGTGGTGTTGCCATTGTAAGGCTTAGAATTAGTTACATTGTGTCAAAACAATAGGAGCAATACCTGTAATGGTTGGGAAAAGAGGAAAAAATTGCACATTGAATTCCCACTTCATGGTCAAGGTACTGCTCTAAAAAATGCCAGAGGCTAGGATTGGAGCCTATATTCCAAATACGACTTTCAGTCGTCTGTAGAAGAAATTTGTTTTATACAGTCGTTTATAGAAGACGACTCTCTAGTCGTCTATGGAAGACGACTTTCCTGTCGTCTATAGAAGACGACATTCCTGTCGTCTATAGAAGACGACTTTCCTGTCGTCTATAGAAGACGACTTTCCTGTCGTCTATAGAAGACGACTTTCCTGTCGTCTATAGAAGACGACTTTCCTGTCGTCTATAGAAGACGACTTTCCTGTCGTCTATAGAAGACGACTTTCCTGTCGTCTATAGAAAACAACTTCCCTGTCGTCTATAGAAGACGACTTTTCAGTCGTCCAGGCGTCTACAGAAGACGACTTTCCAGTCAGGCTAAATTACCGTTGCATTCCTTCTTGTTATCCATTGGAGGATCTGTTGGTCGTCTCATTAGAGGACTTAATTAGAGACTTACTGGCTACTCGTCTCGACGACTTTCTTGTCGTCTGTAGCAGAAGTCCTTAAAATCGTCTGACCCATGTAGGAGACCTTCTGGTCATCTATTAAATCAGACTTTCTGATCGTCTAAAGCTGAAGACTTTCTGTATGTCATAAAGAGTCGACTTTATGGTCATCTATAACAGAATACTTTCTAGGTGTGTGTCGTTCTTGCTCATCTGTAGAAAATATTTTCTCTCGATTATGTCGAAATGTCATTTTTTTAGAAATTCTCTAAATCTCTGCTTCTTTGAAATCTTTAAAATTTTTGCTGGCATTTTGATGACCCACAAAATTGTGTCTACAACTAGTTGCCAAAGGTTTTTTTTCGTTGTCGTGTTGCTGTTGTTGTGGTGGCCGCTGAGGTTGGTGTCATCAAGTGTTTGAGCCCCCACCACCACTACACTTGTCCTTTAAATGACCATGTTTGTTGCGCCCTTGATGATGAACGGAAATGGTGCTGCTCTATTCACTTGCGAACGGGGCGGGTGGGTTTCGGTTGCAGTGCATGGCTGAGGATATACTTGGTGATGGAGGCCATTATATTTAAATGCCACTTTTATGACTTTGGTGTTAATTTAAGCCTACAATTTTATGTGATTTTTCATTATTTTTGGAGTAGAGACGACTTGGTGATGAGATGCCTTGGCTGGCTGGCTGGTTGACTGGTGGTGTGCTACAAGGTCTTGCCTTCATTTATGATGCTTGATGTTTGCACCGAAGACCAAACATCAGAAACCACACCAAAGCAAGACACATGACCGTACTGAGCCCTTAGATATCTTGAAATAAGGCAAAGGACATAAGCTCCTGCATATACGAGTATAGAGACTCTGGCTCTGCTACATCCGGTGTGTGATGATGTTACGTTAAGTAGTTGTCCTAGTTATAGTTGTTGTGTGTTTGCTAATATTTATGATCAAGGATATGCCGTTTTTATGCTATTCCCTCTAATTAAGTTAATAGTTGTTATGTATAATTTAATCACAAATGTGAGAAAATCTTCAACCCACAGGACCTGAAAATGGAGATTTGGTACTTTTAATGGAACAACAGGAATCAGAGACGGGTCGGGGGAAGAATACGCGTCTACTATAGACGATCAGAGAGTTGCCTACTATGGAATAATGTTTGTGTGTTTAGAGGATATGCTTGTCGTCTCTTTAGAGGACCTGCAGGTCGTCCGTTTGAAGATTCTGCTGGTCCTCTCTTTGGGTTGTCTCTTAGAGGTGCTGTGGGTCACTTCTTAGAGTACCTCTTAGAAGACCTGCTGGTCATCTCTTAGTGGGCCTGATGGTCACTTCTTAGAGGACCTTTAGAGGACCTGCTGGTCGTCTATTTTGAAGTCCTGCGGGGCATCTATTTAAATCGCTACAGGTCCTCTAACGACCTGCTGATCATCTATTTAGAGAACCTGCAGGTCGTCTATTTAGAGGACCTGTTGGTCGTCCATTTAGAAGACCCGCAGGTTATATATTTGAACGACGTTCTAGTCGTCCCTCCAGAGGACCTGCATGTCGTCTATTTAGAGGACCTGTTGGTCGTCGATTTAGAAGACCGCCAGGTTATATATTTGAACGTCGTGCTAGTCGTCTGTTTAGAGAACCTGCAGGTCGTCTATTTAGAAGACCCGCAGGTTATACTTTTGAACGACGTGCTAGTCGTCTCTGCAGAGGACCTGCAGGCTGTCTCTATAGAGGAACTGCTGGTCGTCAATTTAGAAGACCCGCAGGTTATATATTTGAACGACGTTCTAGTCGTCTCTATAGAGGAACTGCTTGTCGTCTCTTCATAGGATCTGCTGGTAGTTTCTTCAGAGTACATGCTGGTCGTATCATTACAGAGCCTGCTTCTTTATTTATGAGACTTGCAGGCATCTATTTAAACACCTACAGGTCATCTACTCGACCAGCTGGTCATCTATTTAGAGGAGCTATTGGTCGCTTTTTAGAGAATCTGCTGCTTGTTCATTTAAATACCCTGCTGGTTGTCTCCTTGATGACTTGTTGGTCGTCTATTTTGATGACCTGCTGGTCTTGTCTTTAGTGACCTGATAGTTGTCTCATTAGAGGACGTCTTTTTAGATGACCAGCTGGTCTTTTTAGAGGACCTGTCGGTCTTTTTAGATGACCTGTCGATCGTCTCTTTAGAATGCCTGCAGGTCGTTTCTTTAGAGGACCTGCGGGTCGTATTTAGAGGTCCTGCTGGTCGTATTTAGAGGACCAGCTGGCCGTACCTTTAGAGAACCTGCTGGTCGTCTATGTCGAGGATCTGCTGGTCGTCTATGTCGAGGATCTGCTGGTCGTTTACGTAGAGGACCTGCTGATCGTCTATGTAGAAGACCTATTGGTCGTCTCTTTGAGAACCTGCTGGTCGTATTTTTAGAAGACTTGTCGGTATATCTTTAGAGAATCTGTCGGTTTATCTTTATAGGACCTTTCGGTCGGATCTTTAGAGAACCTGCCGTTCGTCTATGTCGAGGATCTGCTGGTCGTCTATGTAGATGTCCTGCTGGTCGTCTATGTAGAAGACCTTTTGGTCGTCCTGCTGGTCGTCTATGTAGAGGACCTGCTGGTCGTCTATGTAGAAGACCTTTTGGTCGTCTATGTAGAAGACCTTTTGGTCGTCTATGTAGAAGACCTTTTGGTCGTCTATGTAGAAGACCTTTTGGTCGTCTATGTAGAAGACCTTTTGGTCGTCTATGTAGAAGACCTTTTGGTCGTCTATGTGGAAGACCTTTTGGTCGTCTATGTAGAAGACCTTTTGGTCGTCTATGTAAATGATCTTCTGGTCGGCTATGTAGAGGACTTGCTGGTCGTCTTTGTAGAAGAATTGCTGGTCGTCTATGTAGAGGACCTGCTGGTCGTCTTTTTGGAAGAAATGCTGGTCATCTGTTAAGAGGACCTGCTCTTCGTATAGTTAGATACCCTGGTCGTCTCCTTGATGAACTTTTGGTCGTCTATTCTTACAATAGGATCTACCGGACGTTTTGTCAGAGGATATGGAAGGACCTAATGCTTGTCTTTTTAGAGGACAGGTTGGTTGTCTCTTACCAAAGAAACTGATTTTTCTTGCTGGTTTCTCTGGCTAGATGACCAGCTTGTATTTCTTGCTGGAGTACCTGCTGCATGTCTATGTAGAGGACATGTTGGTTTTCTTGCTAGAGAACCTGCAGATTTATCTTGGTAGGTAACCAGCTGGTTACTCTTTCTGAAGTACCGGCTAGTTGTTCTTGCTGGTGGACCAGCTGCTTGTCTTTTAAGATGGCATATTGGTAGTCTTGCTAAAGAACCTGCTGGATACTCTTGCTAGTGGATCTGCTGGTTTCTCTTTCTAGATCATCTGTTGGTTTACCCTACCTGCCTGAGGAACTGCTTTTTGTCTTTTTAGGGACATGTTGGTTGTCTTGCTCGAGAATCTGCTGATTTCTTTTGCTAGAGCATCTGCTGTTGTCTCTTACTAGATAACCTGCTAGTCATCTGTTAAGATGTCCTGCTGTTCGTATATTTAGATATCCTGGTCGTCTCCTTGATAAACTGTTGGTCGTCTATTTTGTCGTCTCTTAGAGGTCCTGGTGGTAGTCTCTTGGAGGACGTTGCGGTCTCTTAGAGAGCCCGGTGGTCGTCTTTTTAGAAGACCTACTGATATTACTTTAGAAGATCTACTGCTGGTAGTTACTTTGGTGGACCTGTCGGTATATCTGTAGAGAACCTATCGGTCGAATCTTTGGAGAAACTGCTGGTCATCTTTTAGAGGATCTGCTGGTTATCTATATATAATCTGCTGTTCATCTGGTCGTCTACTTAGAGGACCCGCTGCTCGTCTCGTTAGTAGTAAGTCCAGCTGGTCATCTCTTTAGATGATCTGCTGTTAGTTTTTCTCTTATTTTGTGTTTCAGTATGTTCACCACAATTTCTCCTTCCCATCTCCCCTTTTTTTCCATAATCTCTTCCCTCCAGCTACTCCCAATATCTGATTACAAATAATACATGTGTCCTTTAACTCAACCACAAATAAATGATATGAATTGTACACAGAAGGAAGGATAGATTCATTGGTCTGTCGCATCGCTTCTTTGAGGGACAAAAACCACAACTCTTCATTAAACTCATCTAATTGAATTTCTGGGCCAGATACGAACAACACGACTCATTATAATTCATTTTTGAAACTGAAATTAAATTGAAAATTGTGTCCTTTAGTGTCAGTATGATTTAATAGGACTACACACTCACGCACACATCTGCCAACCGAACTCATTCTTATCAATCCCTCCTTTTCAACCCTTTCTTATACTTGTACTCGTACTATATAGCTCTTGCCTTCCATATACTTTCTTAAACTGATGCCTTTTTGCTTTTTTTTTCTTTGTGTATATGTTTGTCTTTTGCAGCAACAAGTTGTTGAATTATCTGGTTATGTCATTATTTTGGTGGAGAATGTTGATGGCAAAATTAAATTATACGGTTCACCACCCGATCGTGATAATTTGGAAGTGGGCGATGAGATACTCGAAGTTAATGGCTTAACATTGGATAATATTTCCCGGACGGAGGTTATACGTCACATACACGATGTAAGTTGAGGGAGACGACACACGCCTCTCCCAGGACTTAATATGGTTTGTGTGGTTTTTCTTTTAAATATGGATTTTTCAATTTACAATTGCAGTGCATCAAATCGTGTACAATATGTTTACGGGTTCGAAAGAAAAATGATTCCAGGCTGGGTAAGTGCACAAATAAATTGTTTTTAATATTAATATATAACATGAACAGATTTTATTATATATATAATTTAAATGTGAAGTGAAATGCAACAGAAGGAAAGGAAAATATAATAAAAGGTTCAGGTATTAGCATTAAGTTGAAATGAAAGATATGACTGACAATGTGTAAAAAGCATTGAGTAAATTATACCTAAAAATTGAGAAAGTCTGAACTGATGATGACTTGGAAGTATAACTTTTAGAGGACCATAAGGTCGCTTTTATGCAGGAGATGTAGTTCATGTTGATAGGGAATGCGAGGACCTGATGCTTGTCTTTTTAGGGGACATGTTGGTTGTCTATTGTCTATTACCAAAGAAACCCCTGATATTCTTACTATAGGACCTGCTGGTTTTTTCTTGCTAGATGACCAGCTTGTACGAGTATCTGTTGCTGGAGTACCTGCTGCATGTCTATTTAGAGGACATGTTGGTTTTCTTGCTAGATAACCTGCAGATTTATCTTGGTAGGTGACTTTCTATTGGTAGTCTTGCTAAATAACCTGCTGGTTTCTCTTTCTAGATCATTTGTTGGTTTATCCTGCCGGAGGATCTGCGTTTTTGTTGCTATAAGACCTGCAACTTTATCTTGCTAGAGAACCTGCTGATTTCTCTTTCTGGAGGAACTGCTGCTTGTCTTTTTAGAGAACATATTGGTTGTCATGCTCGAAAACCTGCTGATTTCACTTGCTAGAGGATCTGCTGTTGTCTCTTACTACAAAACCTGCTGGTTTCTCTTACTAGAGCACCTGTTTGTTTTCTTGGAGGAGGACCTGTTGATTTTGTTTGCTATAAGATCTGCTGGTTTCTCTTTCTGGAGCACCTGCTGCTTGTCTTTTTATATGACATGTTGGTTGTCTTGCTAGAGAACCTGCTGATTTCTCTGTCTAGAGAAGCTACCAGAGTCGCTTGCCAGAGGACTTGCTGATTTATATTGCTAGATGGATGACCTGCTGGTTTCCCATACTAGAGGACCTGTTGGTCTTCTATAGAACCTCTTACTATAGAACCTGCTGGTTTCTCTTACCAAATGACCTGTTGATTTCTCCTGCTAGAGGATTTGCTTGTTTCTTTTGCTAGAAGGCCGATTTTTTGAAGGACCTGCTGGTTTCCTTTGTACATTAACCGCATTCTGGTTTTACTTTTGGAGAAGCTGTTGGCCGTCTTGCTAGAGCAACTACTGGCCGCCTTGGCGGAAGACATACCGGTCGTCTTGCCAAAGCAACTGCCGGTCGTCTTTTTTGAGTACCTACTGCTTGTTTTTATAGGAAACCTGTTGCTTATTTTATAGAGGACCTGTTATATTTATAGATGATCTGTTGTTCATATTTTAGAAGCCTAAAGGATGTGTTGATCGTTTCTTTTGATGACCTTCTAGTTGTACTTTTAGAAGATTTTTTTGTGAGGACGTACTGGAGGACCTACCAGCCGTCTTGCAAGAGGATCTACCCGACGTTTTGTCAGATGACCAGTTAATCGTATTTATAGAGAAACTGATGGCCGTCGTATGAGTGAACCTGCAGCTTGTCATTTTAGTTGTCTTGCTAAAGATCCTGCTGATTTATCTTGCTAGCGGACCTGCTGGTTTCTCGTACCAGAGAAACTTTTGATTTTTCTTGCTTTTTTTACTTGATGGCCTGCTTGGTTCTCTTTCTGGAGGAGCATGTCTGTTTAGAGGACATGTTGGTTGTCTTGTTAAAGAACCTGCAGATTTCCATTACTGGTTTCAATTTCTGGAGGATGTGCTGGTTTTTCTTGTCTTTAAGATGACATGTTGGTTGTCTTGCTAGAGGATCTCCTGGTTACCCTTACTAGATAACCTGCTGGTTTATCTTACTAGTGCACCTATTGGTTTATCTTGCCGGAGGAGATGCTGATTTTTGTTGATATAGGACGTGCTGGTTTCTTAAGCTAGAGGACCTGCTGATTTCTATAGCTAGAGAACCCGCTGCTTGCCTTTTTTGAGGACATGTAGGTTGTCTTGCTTGCTGTTGTTCATATTTTTGGAGAGCTAAAAGATATATTCGTCGTCTCTTTTAGAGGACCCGCTAGTTGTATAGATAGAAGACCTACAGGTCGTTTTGGTAGTGGATCTACTGAACGTCTTGGTAGCAGACCTACATATCATCTTACTATAGGATCTACCCGACGTTTTGTCAGAGGACCAGATAATCGTCTGTGGTCATCGTGTGAGAGGACCTGATGCTTGTCTTTTTAGATGACATGTTGGTTATATCTTGTCTCTTAACAAAGTAACTTCTGATTTTTCTTGCTATATGATCTGCTGGTTTCTCTTTCTAAATGATCAGCTTGGGTCTCTTGCTGGAGTACCTGCTGCCTGTCTATTTAGAGGACATGTTGGTTTTCTTGCTAGTGAACCTACAGATTTATCTTGGTAGGTGATCTGCTGGTTACTATTCCTGGAGGACCTGCTGGAGGATCAGCTGCTTGTCTTTTAAGATGACATGTTGGTAGTCTTGCTAAAGAACATGCTGGTTACTCTTGCTAGAGGATCTGCTGGTGGATCTGGAGTTTGCTGATTTTTTTAAATTTGAGTGGAATTCCTTTATGACCTGTTCTGTTTTGTGATTAACTTTTGCTTAGGTTGACGGATGAACACCAAATTTTGACTGAATATAATTTGGAATATTTATTAATTAAAAATGCTATCTCCCTTAATACATGCTAAGTCGACTTGACATGTTTTAAAATGAAAGTCTCGACATGTTGGTTGTTTAGCTCGAGTACCTGCTGATTTATTTTGCTAGAGGATCTGCTGTTGTCTCTTACTAGATAACCTGCTGGTTTTCTTGCTGGAAGACCTGCAGCAAGCCTTTTTTTCTTACCAAATGAGCTGTTTATTTCACCTGCAAGAGGACCTGAAGATTTCTCTTGGTAGGGGACTTGTTGGTTTCTGTTGCTAGATGTTCTGCGGGTCGCCATGATAGAATGCCTACGGTCTATAGGATCTGCCGGACTTCTTGCAATATTATCTACCGCACCTCTTGCTAAATAACTTGTTAATCTTCTTTATACAGAACCTCCTGGTCGTCTTTTTAGAGGTGCTGCTTGTTTTTGAAGGGGACCTGTTGCTTCTTTTTTAGAGGATCTGTTCGTCATATATTTTATAGGATCTGTTGTTCATATTTTTGAAAGGGCAGGCTGATCATATTTTTAGAGGGTCTACTGGTCGTATTTTTCTGAAGACCTTTCGGTCGTCGTTCGGTTTGTCTTGCTGGAGAACAATCTTGTCGTCTTTTGAGTGAACCTGCTGGTTGTCTTTTTAGAAGATATGTTGGTTGTCTTGCTAGAGACCCTGCTGGTTTTTCTTGTTAGAGGACCTGCTAGTTTCTCTTACTAGAGGACCTGCTTGCCAAAGAACCTGAGGATTAACTTGTTTCTGTTCCAAGAGGACCTGCAGGTTTCTCTTGCCTGAGGACCGGCTGGTTTCTCTTGACACAAGGCCAGCTGGTTTCTCTAACTAGTCGACCTGCTAATTTCTCCTACTAGAGAACCTGCTGGTTTCTCTTCTCAAAGAACCTGCTGGATTCTCTTGCTAGAGGACCTGCAGGTTTCTCTTACTTCATACATTGCAGGTTGTCTTGCTTAATGAAGACAAAAAAATCTTCTATTAGCGATTAACCTAATGTCTTCTGGTAGTAGTTATGGGTACAGTATGGTCTTCTATTTTTTCGTGGACTTTCGAATGCATCTACGCATTTTCGGTTTCCTATCAAAGCTGATAAACTTTGACCTTAATATAGATTATAATATAAAATGTCCACTGCAAAATGTTGTTGCACAAACCTACTTTTTAAATATGACAAACTATAAATTATATATTCGCAATACTGTCATTAATGTCCGGTTGGTTATCATGTCAGGCCAGCTGACATGTAATACCTGATGAAAATAGATTTACAGCTTTTTACATAAATCATTGAGGCATAAAAACAAATTACACTGCCAGACACACACAGTGGACGTAAAACACACCCGTATAATGAGTATTGAATTGAATTGAATTCAATTCCATGGAATACCTTATGAACACACCCTCAAAATCAAACGTAAAGCTCCCCCCAAATGACCCTGAGACTCGAACAATGGGGACGCTTCATCAACGAATGCGGCTATGTGTGAGTAGAAATTGCAATGCAGGCGATAACACTTGTTTTGAATGGACGGACGGACGGACGGACGGACGGACGGACGGATTTATTTGGTTACTCTTTTGTGTGTGTTTAGCCAACGTCGTTCTATATTTCCTCCCAAAACAACAGCGACAAATGAATTGATTTTAAATGATTTCTTTTTTCCGAAGCCAAACAAACTTGAAACAAATCTCTTTCGCTATGGCCAACATTCATCCATCCACGCACCCTAGCAGCCACCCACCCCAATAATGTGGTTAGGGCAACATACGTGTGTTACGTTTCATTCATGGTTGATTAATGGATAGTGGTAGTATAGAACCGTTGAGTGTGTGTGTCTGTGTGTTCTATGCGTTCGTGTTCCCTGAGATCTTGGCAATTAGCAGCTTTCTAGTGACTGAGTTTAGTCCCAATTCAACATGCATCACAACACGAGCGATTGGTGGTGACCGCCATCCTCCCCGCCCCCCAACTCAAATGTTGTTGACAAATAAAGTGAGGCATTCACTGGCAAATCAGCCATCGTTAGGGATGTTAGGGTAACCATTTTTTGTGGCAGGAATGTCAAGAATTCTAGTAAAACCCAAGTAGAATACTATTAAATATTGGATATTCGAGGGAAATATGCAGAACTTTTCTAATATACAGAGAATATTCTTAAGAAATGGGATGAGAATTCCGAAAGTTCATTCCGAGCTTAAATACTCGTATCCATCAATTAGCAAATTGGTATGACCCTAATAGAGGTTTAATTTTTTGAAGATGGTATTGAGTTTGAGGTATGGCAGAAGGTTAATAAATAAGTTGCAGTGGCCTCAAGTGGAGAATAGGAAAGATAAACTCACATACAGAGGACCTGCATGTTGTCTTTTTGAGGACCTGTAGATCACCTTCTAATAGGTTCTGCAGGTAGTCTTTCTAAAACACCTACATATCATTCAAGAGGAACAGCAGGACCTGTATGTCTTGTTTTTATAGATATTGCAGGGTCTTTAGAGGAGATGGCAAGTCTTTTCTTTAGAAGAACTTTTGATCATAATTTTATTGGACCTGTAGGTCTTGTTTTTTATGCATCGCTGGATGTCTTTTGACGAGCTGCCAAGTTTTTTCTGTCGTCTTTTTAGAGGACCTGTAGGTCGTCTTTTTAGAGGACCTGTAGATGGTTTCTTTAGAGGACATGTAGATGGTTTCTTTAGAGGACCTGTAGGTTGTCTTTTTAGAGGACCTGTATGTTGTCTTTTAGAAGATCTGTAGGTCGTCTTTTAGAAGACCTGTAGGTCGTCTTTTAGAAGACATGTAGGTCGTCTTTTAGAAGACCTGTAGGTCGTCTTTTAGAAGACCTGTAGGTCATCTTTTAGAAGACCTGTAGGTCATCTTTTAGAAGACCTGTAGGTCATCTTTTAGAAGACCTGTAGGTCATCTTTTAGAAGACCTGTAGGTCATCTTTTAGAAGACCTGTAGGTCATCTTTTAGAAGACCTGTAGGTCATCTTTTAGAAGACCTGTAGGTCATCTTTTAGAAGACCTGTAGGTCATCTTTTAGAAGACCTGTAGGTCATCTTTTAGAAGACCTGTAGGTCATCTTTTAGAAGACCTGTAGGTCATCTTTTAGAAGACCTGTAGGTCATCTTTTAGAAGACCTGTAGGTCATCTTTTAGAAGACCTGTAGGTCATCTTTTAGAAGACCTGTAGGTCATCTTTTAGAAGACCTGTAGGTCATCTTTTAGAAGACCTGTAGGTCATCTTTTAGAAGACCTGTAGGTCATCTTTTAGAAGACCTGTAGGTCATCTTTTAGAAGACCTGTAGGTCATCTTTTAGAAGACCTGTAGGTCATCTTTTAGAAGACCTGTAGGTCATCTTTTAGAAGACCTGTAGGTCATCTTTTAGAAGACCTGTAGATGTTGGGGAAAGTTCGAGGTTCGTCATCCCTATATCCCATACCAAAATACAGCACAAGTACTGCAACGTATTTTAACGTAAACGCCAAGCATTGTGTTTTTGTTGATGTTTGCCTCAGCTCAGAAAAGCTCTGGCAACAAACAAGTGATAGTAAGAGAAAGAGAGAGTGGGATTGAGTGAGTAAAAATGCCTTCCACCGATGATGATGATGATGACGATGGTGTTAGTCGTTCGGGCTGTATTTTAAACGCCGACTTCCGTTTTTGCCAAAGTGGAAATTCACTAAAGCATGGCCGACCATCAATAATACTTCCGTTCGTAAAGTACCTGTGCGAGGGAATTTGAACGAGTATGTCAATCAATGCCGATATATAGGGAATGAGTTTCTTCTCATCATTTTTTGCGGCAGCAGCAATGCCAACGACAAGTGATAGATTTTTTTCTTAACCCCCTTTGGGACATTTTTGGGTAACACGTTGGGAGGGGGATTGAGGATTAACCCGGATGTTTTTGTAAATGGAAAAAGGTGAAGCGTAGAATGTTTGGAAAAACAATAGCGAAGGTGAACCTAAACGAGGGGGAGATTGGAGCTAAAAATATGTGAGAGAAAAAATCATCTTTACCTTTAAGAAAGTGTTTTAAATATTTAAAAAAAATATTTTCTCTTCTAAATGAACTTTTTTTATTGAAAAGTGTATAAGTTTTTATTAAAAAGTTAAATTAGTAAAAACATAAATAATTTAGAAATATTATTCTTCCCTTCTTTGAAGAAAGATCTTTGTACTTTTATGAAGTCAGTTACCACCAAAATAAAAAAATAGATTTTTGTGGCTATTTTGACGTAACGAAATAATTAATAATATTATTCTGCGCACCCTTGGAGGCAGACCTTTGTTTTAGTATACACTTTATTACTGCTTGAGGGCTTTATAGACCCTATAAGTGTACCACAAAAATTAGTGCAGGTCCAAATCAGTTCTTATTATATGTTTATTTTTGTCGTTTTTTTATATTGTGACTTAACAAATTTATTTAAAAATATCTTTCGGCACATCTTAGAAAGCAGAACTTTCTTTTGATATACATTTTACTACAGTTTGAGGACCTTATAGACCCTAAAAGTGTACCACAAATATTAGTTTCTATAAAAAATAAAATTTTATATTTGTCGTTTTTTATATAAGCATTTCTTGGCTTCCTCAAACTAATTTTAAAATGTCCTTCGGCTCATCTTAGAAAGCAGAACTTTCTTTTGATATACATTTCGTTACCACTTAACGGCCTTTTAGACCCTAAAAGTGGACCACAAAAATCTTTTTAGGGCTTTTTGGACACTTCTTGAGCTTAATTTTTTAAATTAAAATTTTTTGCGACTTATCGAACTTATTGCAAAATACTCTTCCGCACATATTTGACAAAATAGCTTGCCCTTGATACACATTTTATTATAGTTTGCTGACATTGTAGACCCTAAAATGTACCACAAAATGAGTGCAGGGCTTTTTGGAAACCAGTTTTATGTATTTATTTTTGTGTTTTTTTTTAATTATTTTTGGGGCCCTATGGACTCCAAAAGTATACCACAATCAGTATAGGTATTTGGTACTAGTTTTATTATACGAGTATGTTTATTTTTGTCGTTTTTTCCAATTCACATTTCTTGAATATTGTGACTTAGAAAGCAGAACCATCTTCTGATATACATTTCATTACCATTTGACGGCCTTTTAGACCCTAAAAGTGTACCACAAAAAATAGTTTCTATAAAAAAATAAAATTTTTAGACATTGTGATCTAGACTTACAAAAAGTTTTAGTTCCACCTAACTTAATAATGTATACTAAAATTAAGTAAAAATATTATTTTGCACATCTACGAAAAAATATATTTCCACTACTATAGGTTGAATTACCACTAAGAGGTGTGTAGGTCCATGAAGTGTACCACAAAAATAAAAAAAATGATTAACAGAAAAAATTATAAATATTATTCTGGACATTTCTGAATGCAAAACTTTATCCTGACAACAATTTTATTACCGTTTGATGGCTTTATAGACCCTAACAGAGTACCACAAAAATAAGTGCATGGCTTTTATTATATGTTTATGTTTGTCGTTTTTTAAATAAGCATTTTTAGGCTTCCTCAAAATAATTTTAAAATATCTTTCGGCACATCTTAGAAAACATAACTTTTTTCTGTTATACATTTCCTTACCATTTTACGGCCTTTTAGACCCTAAAAGTGTACCACAAAAATCTGTGTAGGACTTTTTGGACACTTCTTGGGCTTCATTTTTTTAATTAAAATTTTTTGGATGTTGCAACTTACCGAACTTATAGCAAAATACTCTTCTGTACATATTTGACAAAATAGCTTGCCCTTGATACACATTTTATTATAGTTTGCTGACATTGTAGACCCTAAAAATTTACCACAAAATGAGTGCCGGGCTTTTTGGAAACCAGTTTTATGTATTTATTTTTGTTTTTTTTAATTAATTTTTTTGAATATTGTGCCTTATCAAAATAATTTAACATATTATTCTGAACTTTTTTGAAAGCAGAAATTATCGCCGAATATACATTTATAAACATTTTAGGGCCCTATGGACTCCAAAAGTGTACCACAATCAGTATAGGTATTTGGTACTAGTTTTATTATACGAGTATGTTTATTTTTGTCGTTTTTTCAATTAACATTTCTTGAATACTGTGACTTAACAGATTTATTTAAAAATATCTTTCAGCACATCTTAGAAACCAGAGCTTTCTTCTGATATACATTTCATTACCATTTGACGGCCTTTAAGACCCTAAAAGTGTACCACAAAAAATAGTTTGTATAAAAAATACAATTTTTAGACATTGTGATCTAGACTTACAAAAAGTTTTAGTTCCACCTAACTTAATAATGTATACTAAAATTAAGTAAAAATATTTTTTGCACATCTACGAAAAAATATATTTCCACTACTATAGGTTGAATTACCACTAAGAGGTGTGAAGGTCCATGAAGTGTACCACAAAAATAAAAAAAAATTGATTAACAGAAAAAATTATAAATATTATTCTGCACATTTCTGAATGCAAAACTCTACCTGACATCAATTTTATTACCGTTTGATGGCTTTATAGACCCTAGCAGAGTTCCAAAAAAATAAGTGCATGGCTTTTATTATATGTTTATATTTCTCGTTTTTTAAATAAGCATTTTTAGGCTTCCTCAAAATAATTTTAAAATATCTTTCGGCACATCTTAGAAAACATAACTTTTTTCTGATATACATTTCCTTATCATTTTACGGCCTTTTAGACCCTAAAAGTGTACCACAAAAATCTGTGTAGGACTTTTTGGACACTTCTTGGGCTTCATTTTTTAAATTAAAATTTTTTGGATGTTGCGACTTACCGAACTTATTGCAAAATACTATTCTGCACATATTTGACAAAAGAACTTGCCCTTAGTATACATTTTATTATAGTTTGCTGACATTATAGACCCTAAAAGTGTACCACAAAATTAGTGCAGGGCTTTTTGGAAACCAGTTTTATACATTTATTTTTGTGTCTTTTAAATAAATTTTTTTTGGAGTATTGCGCCTTATCAAAGTAATTTAACATATTATTCTGAACTTTTTTGAAAGCAGAAATTGGCGCCGAATATACATTTTATAACCATTTTAGGGCCACAATCAGTATAGGTATTTGTTACTAGTTTTTTTATACGAGTATGTTTATTTTTGTAATTTTTTCAATTAACATATCTTGAATATTTTTACTTAACAAATTTATTTAAAGATATCTTTCGGAACATCTAGGAAAACAGAACTTTCAACAAGTTTTAGTTCCACCTAACTAAATAATGTACATTAAAATTATGTACAAATATTATTCTACAGCTCTCTGAATAAAAACTACTATAAATTGTATTATCACTGAGGTTTGTTTAGGTTCTATAAGTGTACCAGAAAAGTTTTAATTCTGACTAATTGAAATTGGGAATATAATAATATTATTCTAAACATCGTTAGAGGTAAAAATTTCGCTTGATATACATTTTATTACATTTTGAGGGCATTATACATAGACCCCCCAAATGTGTACCACAAAATCAATGTAGGGCTTTTTGAGACACCCGCTTTTATTGTATTTTTTTGTCATATTAAATAATTTTTTTTAAACTCTGATTCTGCACATCTTGGAATGCCAAACTTTCTACTGATGTAAATTTTATTGCCTATTGAAGGCCCTATATAAGCCCAAAAAGTGTACCACAAAAATTATTGCAGGACTTTTTGGGAAACTCGATTTTATTATATTCATATTTTTGTTAATTTTTAAAATAAATATTTTCGGAAATAACCTAGACATATTATTTGGCACATCTTTGGAAAATGGACCTTATGCTAATATAACATTTTCTTAATTTTTAAAGCTTAATAGAACCTAAAAATGTACCACAAAAATCACTTTCAAAAAATCAAAACATTAAATTTAATTTTATTAGATATTTGATTTTATAAAACTATTTAATAATATCAATCTGCACTGCTTTGAAGGCAGTACTTTATCCTAATATACATTTTATTACCAGTTAAGGGCCTCATAGACTCTAAAAGTGTACCAAACAAATCATAGCAGGGAATATTTTTTGGTGATTTCTTAATTAAGATGTTTTGGATAAAATATTTTTCAGCACATCGGCGAAACCTGAACTTTCCCCTGAAAAAAATTTATTATCGTTTGAGGGCCTTATATACCATAAACAAGTACCACAAACATCAGTACAGGGCTTTTTCTAAAAAAAAAAAACAATTTTATTATGTTTATTTTTTTTTAAATAGTATATTTTTTTCAAAATATTATTCTTGAATACTGTGACTTAACAGATTTATTTAAAAATATCTTTCAGCACATCTTAGAAACCAGAGCTTTCTTCTGATATACATTTCATTACCATTTGACGGCCTTTAAGACCCTAAAAGTGTACCACAAAAAATAGTTTGTATAAAAAATACAATTTTTAGACATTGTGATCTAGACTTACAAAAAGTTTTAGTTCCACCTAACTTAATAATGTATACTAAAATTAAGTAAAAATATTTTTTGCACATCTACGAAAAAATATATTTCCACTACTATAGGTTGAATTACCACTAAGAGGTGTGAAGGTCCATGAAGTGTACCACAAAAATAAAAAAAAAATTGATTAACAGAAAAAATTATAAATATTATTCTGCACATTTCTGAATGCAAAACTCTACCTGACATCAATTTTATTACCGTTTGATGGCTTTATAGACCCTAGCAGAGTTCCAAAAAAATAAGTGCATGGCTTTTATTATATGTTTATATTTCTCGTTTTTTAAATAAGCATTTTTAGGCTTCCTCAAAATAATTTTAAAATATCTTTCGGCACATCTTAGAAAACATAACTTTTTTCTGATATACATTTCCTTATCATTTTATGGCCTTTTAGACCCTAAAAGTGTACCACAAAAATCTGTGTAGGACTTTTTGGACACTTCTTGGGCTTCATTTTTTAAATTAAAATTTTTTGGATGTTGCGACTTACCGAACTTATTGCAAAATACTATTCTGCACATATTTGACAAAAGAACTTGCCCTTAGTATACATTTTATTATAGTTTGCTGACATTATAGACCCTAAAAGTGTACCACAAAATTAGTGCAGGGCTTTTTGGAAACCAGTTTTATACATTTATTTTTGTGTCTTTTAAATAAATTTTTTTTGGAGTATTGCGCCTTATCAAAGTAATTTAACATATTATTCTGAACTTTTTTGAAAGCAGAAATTGGCGCCGAATATACATTTTATAACCATTTTAGGGCCACAATCAGTATAGGTATTTGTTACTAGTTTTTTTATACGAGTATGTTTATTTTTGTAATTTTTTCAATTAACATATCTTGAATATTTTTACTTAACAAATTTATTTAAAGATATCTTTCGGAACATCTAGGAAAACAGAACTTTCAACAAGTTTTAGTTCCACCTAACTAAATAATGTACATTAAAATTATGTACAAATATTATTCTACAGCTCTCTGAATAAAAACTACTATAAATTGTATTATCACTGAGGTTTTTTTAGGTTCTATAAGTGTACCAGAAAAGTTTTAATTCTGACTAATTGATATTGGGAATATAATAATATTATTCTAAACATCGTTAGAGGTAAAAATTTCGCTTGATATACATTTTATTACATTTTGAGGGCATTATACATAGACCCCCCAAATGTGTACCACAAAATCAATGTAGGGCTTTTTGAGACACCCGCTTTTATTGTATTTTTTTGTCATATTAAATAATTTTTTTTAAACTCTGATTCTGCACATCTTGGAATGCCAAACTTTCTACTGATGTAAATTTTATTGCCTATTGAAGGCCCTATATAAGCCCAAAAAGTGTACCACAAAAATTATTGCAGGACTTTTTGGGAAACTCGATTTTATTATATTCATATTTTTGTTAATTTTTAAAATAAATATTTTCGGAAATAACCTAGACATATTATTTGGCACATCTTTGGAAAATGGACCTTATGCTAATATAACATTTTCTTAATTTTTAAAGCTTAATAGAACCTAAAAATGTACCACAAAAATCACTTTCAAAAAATCAAAACATTAAATTTAATTTTATTAGATATTTGATTTTATAAAACTATTTAATAATATCAATCTGCACTGCTTTGAAGGCAGTACTTTATCCTAATATACATTTTATTACCAGTTAAGGGCCTCATAGACTCTAAAAGTGTACCAAACAAATCATAGCAGGGAATATTTTTTGGTGATTTCTTAATTAAGATGTTTTGGATAAAATATTTTTCAGCACATCGGCGAAACCTGAACTTTCCCCTGAAAAAAATTTATTATCGTTTGAGGGCCTTATATACCATAAACAAGTACCACAAACATCAGTACAGGGCTTTTTCTAAAAAAAAAAACAATTTTATTATGTTTATTTTTTTTTAAATAGTATATTTTTTTCAAAATATTATTCTGCTATTTGAGAAACTCGTTTTTATTGCACATTTTTGAGATTTTTGAATTAAAACGTTTTGAATAAAATCATTTTCTGCACATCGTCGAAAACTGAACCTTCCCCTGGAATAAATTTTTATTATCGTTTGAGTGCCTTGCAGACCATAAAAATGTACCACAAACATCAGTACAGGGATTTTTGAAAAACCCAATTTTATTACGAGTATATGTTTATTTTTATATTTTTTAACTAATATATTTTTTCAAAATATTATTCTGCAATTCTTTAAAAAAAGAGCAAGCTCCTGATAAAATTTTTTTTAAAGTTCGTGGTCACTTTAGACCCTAAAAGTGTACCACAAAAATCGGTGCAGGGCTTTTTGAGAAACCCGTTTTTTTTATATGTTTATTTTTTGGATATTTTTACTTAACAAAATATATTTCTGCACATCTTTGGAAGCTAAAATTTCTGGTAATATACATTTTATTACTGTCTGAGAGCACTATAGAGCTGAAAAGTGTACCACAAAATCAGTGCAGGGTTTTTACTTAAAGTTATTTTTTTGTTTTTTAATTTTTTTTGATATTTTGATATAATAAAATAATTAAAAATACTATGCTGCATATCTTTGAAATTATTACTTTCTTCTGATATAATGTTTATTACCACTGGAGCGACTTAAGGATCCTAAAAGTGAACCACAATTCAGTGGAGAACTTTTTGTGGAAACCCGTTTTTATTATATGTTTATTTTTGTCGTTTAATTTATATATTAAAATCTGATTGCTTTACTTTTATTACTTAATAAAGCTTAGCCCCTAAAAGGGTAACCCTAATACCTAATGTCATTGGAAAATTTTTGTTAAGTATAATATTTCATGTGCTACAAATACAAGTTCTGTACAAATTTCCTTCTCCTGCTGGTACTTTTAATATATAATTGTAGACATTGCCCAAATTTTTTGTTTGTATATATATTTATATGTATGTCTAATACATACCCATAAAATGTTTTCCTAACCTGGCTATTTGTTTATGTTTTGGCTTACTGCCATAGTTTAACTCTAATGGAATTTAGTTTGGTCTAACTTGTGTTTTTGGGTTATATTGGGCTCCGATTTAACCATGCAATGATGGTTACGTTTCATTAGACCGACCGACCAGCATTTCAATGTTATAACTTTGACCCACTCAGGCAAAACACGCACCGCTCCACCCATAAGGATGGTTGCCCCTGAGTTTTTAAAAACATTCCCAGAAACATAAAACTTTGGTGGACCTACAAATGGTTTTACCCATTTTAGGTTTAAGCTATCGATTACACAGCTAAAGGTAGAGGAGAGGAAATCAAAGGCACTTACAGACACACACATACACTAACGAATACTTCCGTATCCCTTGGCCAGGAAAAAGGGTTGCATGGAGTCGTATCTCTCTTTTCCCATATATATGTCTGTGTAATCAACTAAGTGTTTGTCGGGTTTAACAGGTGGTCGTTTGGTGTTGTATTCTGGACAATTTGTCAGTTGAGTGAGTGAGTGTGTGTGTGTGAGAGTTTGAACTTGTATTGGTTGTATATAGTTTTAAATTCCTCTTACTACACTCTCTCTCTTTCTCTCTATCCCTTTGGAATTTATTCACTGTTGATGGTTTTCTAAAAAACCGCAAAAATGCCAGCGCAACTTAAGTTTGCAAAAATATTTCTTGCACAGCAATGCCATTTGGCCAAGGACCTTTGCTTGCGGCAGGCAAGCTGCAACATAGATACAGGACATCTAGGATAACTAGCAAATATTGTTGTCACTGTCACGATGTGACACCCCATACACATAAAAGGATGTAACGACAAATTTGGGGGAAAATTTGCATAATTAAGGTGCTGCAAAATATGACTTAACAGAAAGATGTTACAAAATATTATTCTGCACATTGTTGAAAGCGGACCTTTCTCCTATTATACATTTTATTATAGTTTGGGGTTATTAAAGACCCTAAAAGTGTACCACAAAAAATAGGGCTTATTGTGAAACTCGCTTTTATTATAAGTTTATTCTGGTCGTTTTGAAATAAACATTTTTGGATATTGCGACTTATCGAAATAATTCAAAGATATTATTCTGCACATCTTTGAAAGCGATTTATTGTCCTGATACAAATTTTATTACTAATTGAGGGCCATCTAAAAGTGTACCACAAACATCAGTGCAGAGCTTTTTCGGAAGCCTACTTTTATTATAAGTTTATTCTGGTCGTTTTTGAAATAAACATTTTTGGATATTGCAACTTATAGAAATAATTCAAAGATAGTATTCTGCAAATCTTTGAAAGCGATTCTTTTTCCTGATACATATTTTATTACTAATTGAGGGCCATATAGACCCTAAAAGTGTACCACACAAATCACTGCAGAGCGTTTTCGGAAGCCTACTTTAAATTTATTCTTGTGTTTTTTTTTATTTTTTCATACATTGGCTTAACAAAATAATTGAAAAATATTATTCTGCAAATCTATGGAAGCTGAACTTTACCGTAATATAAATTTTATCATATGACGACCTTTTATATGTGTGATTACCTCATATACACTAAAAGTGTACCACAAAATCAGTGCAGGGCATTTTAGGCCACTTGCTTTTATAATAAGTTTATTTCTGCCGATTTTTAATTTTAATTTAAAAATCGACAGAAATACTTCCGTATTCTATTTAGTTAATTTTGTATATTATGATACAAAATTAACTAAAAAAAAATTGTTCTGCAAATCTTATAAACCACATATTCCTCCTGATTTAAATCCTTTTACCATTTTAGGGCCTTATAGACCCCAAAAATGTAACACAAAAATCAATGTAGAGTTTTTGTAAAATCCGCTTTTATTATATGTTTATTTTTGCCGAGTTTTAAATTAACATTTTTGTATATTTTGACCTTCTGAAATAAATTCGAAATATTATTCTGCACATCTTTGAGAGAAGAACTTTCTTCTGACATAAATCTGTTTATCATTTGAGGGCCTTCTAAACCCTAAAAGTGTACCACAAAAATTAGTGAAATACTGTTGTGCTTTTTTTATTAAAAGTCATTTTTTTAAATTTTTTCAATTATTATTTTTAAAATATTGAGACTTAACAAAATTATTTAAAAATATTATTGTTCACATCTTGGAAGGCAGAGCTATTTGAGGGTCAGATAGATCCTAAAAGTGTATCATTGCAGAGCTTTTGGGAAGCTTACTTTTATTATAAATTTGTTTTTGTTGTTTTTTATTTGATTTTGGCTTAACAAAATAATTGAAAAATATTATTCTGCACATATTTAGAAGCTGAACTTTCTCCTAATATACACTTTATTATAGTATGGGGGCCTTATATTCCCTAAAAGTGTACCACAAAATCAATGCAGGGCATTTTAGGACACTTGCCTTTACTATAGGTTTATTTTTGTCGATTTTTAATTCAAAATTCACTCATAAATATTATTCGGCACATCTTTGAAAGTATAGTTTTCGTCTAATGTAAATCTTATTACCATTTTAGAGCTTTATAGACCCTAAAAATGAACCACAAAAGTTAGTCGGCAAACCCTCTTTTATTATAGGTTAATTTTTGTCCTTTTTAAATTAACATTTTTGAATATTTTGACTTACTGAAATTATTCTGAAATATTATTCTGCCCATCTTTGAAAGCAGAACTATCTCTTAAAAACCCTAAAAGTATACCACAGAAATCAGGAATCTGGAAAATCTAGTTTCATTATATTTTTTGTAATGTTTTTAAATTAACATTTTATGAATATTGTGAGTTAATAAAATTATTTTAAAATATTATTCTGCATGTTTTTGAAAATAGAAGTTTCGCCAGATTTAAATTTTATTGCTGTCAAAGAGCATTATTGGTCCAAAAAGTGGACCACAAAGTCATTTATAAGTATATTTTTATTTATTTTTCATTTATAAGTTTATTTTTGTCGTTTTTTAATTTTTGTATGTTTTCACTTAATAAAATAATTAATGGTTAGTATTCTGCACATCTTTGAATGCAGAACTCTCTCCTGATATAAATTTTATTACCATATGAGGGCCTTAAACATCCTAAAAGTGTACCACAAATATGTTTTTGCATATTGTGACTTAACAAAATTATTTTTAAAATATTATCGGCAACCTTTGACAGAGGAATTTGTTTTTTGATATAAATTTTATTGCTATTTGAGGGCCTTACATATCCTAAAATTGTACAATAGCTTTTATTATAAATTTATAGTTGTCGTTTTTAAATGATATTTTTGGGATACTGTGACTCAATAAAAAAACTTTAAAATATTACTCTAGACATCTTTGAAAGCAGAACTTTCTTTTTATATACATTTTATTGCTGCTGTAGAGCATTACAAACCCCAAAGGTCCACACAAAAATCAGTTTCGGTCTTTTTCAAAACAAGTTTTTATTATATGTTTAATTTTGTTGTTTTTTACTTTTATATTTTTAAAAAATATTATTCTGCTCAGCTTTGGAAGGGAACCTTTCTTCTGATATAAATTTTAATGCTGCCTGAAAGTCTTATAAACCCTAAAAGTGTACCACAAAAATCAATGCTGGTCTTTTTGGGACATCCGCTTTTTATATATATATGTATGTTTATTTTCTTTGGCAGTTTTCAGTCATTATAACGCAGCCTTTTCGTTACACCCCAATAATCAAGCAACAACTAATTGTCTAGGAGCTTGATTGGTTTTGGCTGGCTTCTTTTGGCTTTGACTACAGTTCTCTGGTTTTATTTTGTGGCTAAGAATTTTTACGAGATTTTCTCACCAAATAGTTGTTCAATCGTTTGTCTATCCGACTAACCATACATCCGTCCTTTCACTTGTCTGTCTTTCAAACTGTCTGTCTGTTCAACCCGTCCAACTGTCTGCCTGTTCTTCTATTTTTGCTGTCATCCTTTGGAACATATTTTTCTGTCTGTGTATAATCTGTACTAAGTAGCCTCTGCATATCTGCTGTGTAATTTTAACGTCTGCCGCATAAATGTTTAAATAGTTTTGGGTGGCATTGTAGCCAATTCTGCAAAATGGCAACCGTTTTTTTGTGATTATAATTAATGAAGGTAATTTGTCACACAAATGCAAACAACAAGTTAAGAGGATAGTTTTTCGTTTCGCCGCCACAAAATTCCCACCATAAAAATTTAAAGGAATTGTCATCTTAGGTAAAGTCAACTATAAAGTTTTGAAGGCTCTTATTTATGGCCATAAATAGGTCAAGGAGAAGTTTGATTAATTGATCAAAGGATTGATATGTTTTTGGAACGGATTTTGTTTTGATTAATTAGGTTTGAGGTTTTACAAAAAAAGAAATTCAATGATATAACATTTACAATAACGGAAAAAGTCCTTGAATATATTTAAAGGATATCAAAAAACTTAAATTGTTCTTGAAGAGTTTACATTTCTTGTATTTTTTTTATTTTATAGAAAATTTGTTACAAATTTTATATTTTAAAAAAATTTGTTAAAAAATTTGTATTCATAGAAAATTTCTTAGAAATTTTTATTTACCGAAAATTTCTTAGAAAATTTTATTTATAGAAAATTTCTTAGAAATTTTTATTTATAGAAAATTTCTTAGAAATTTTTATTTATTGAAAATTTCTTAGAAATTTTTATTAATTGAAAATTTCTTAGAAATTTTTATTTATTGAAAATTTCTTAGAAATTTTTATTTAGAAAATTTCTTAGAAATTTTTATTAATTGAAAATTTCTTAGAAATTTTTATTTATAGAAAATTTCTTGGAAACTTTTTATTCATAGCAAATATTCTTAGAAATTTTTTATTCATAGAAAATTTCTTAAAAATTTTGTATTCATATAAAATTTCTTAGACATTTTTTATTCATAGAAAATTTTTTATTTATAGAAAATTTCTTAAAAATTCTATATTTATCGAAAATTTTTTAAAAATTAAAAATTTATTAGAATCTGTTGGTCATCTACTCTATAGCAGAACACCAGATGGGTCCTCTACTCTACAGTAGACGATCAGTTTGGTAATCTTCTCTATAGTAGACTATTAGTTAGGTCATAAAACCCTATAGTAGACGATCAGTTTGGACTTCAACTCTCTATAAGAGGATCAGTTTGATCATTTACTCTATATAGATGATCATCAGTTTGGTCAGCCACACTATGGTAGACGACCATTTTGGTCATCTACTCTATATTAGACGACTAGCTTGGTTATCTTCTCTATAGTAGACGACCAGTTTGGACATCTGCTCGATAGTAGACGACCAGTTTGGTCATCTACTCTATAGAATGCGATCAGTTTGGTCATCTACTGTATAATAGGCGACCAATTTTATCATCTACTCTGTAGTAGACGACCAGCTTGGTCATCTACTCTAAAGTAGACGACCAGCTTGGTCATCTACTCTATAGTAGACGACCAGCTTGGTCATCTACTCTATAGTAGACGACCAGTTTGGTCATCTACTCTATAGTAGACGACCAGTTTGGTCATCTACTCTGTAGTAGACGACCAGTTTGGTCATCTACTTTATAGTAGACGACCAGTTTAGTCAGCTACTCTGTAGTAGACGACCAGTTTGGTCATCTATTCTATAGTAGACGACCAGTTTTGTCATCTACTCTATAGTAGATGACCAGTTTGGTCATATACTCTATAGTAGATGACCAGTTTGGTCATATACTCTATAGCAGACGACCAGTTTGGTCATCTACTCTATAGTAGACGACCAGTTTGGTCATCTATTCTATAGTATACGACCAGTTTTGTCATCTACTCTATAGTAGATGACCAGTTTGGTCATATACTCTATAGTAGGCGACCAGTTTGGCCATCTATTCTGTAGTAGAGTACCAGTTTCGTCATCGTATTTATAGTAGACGACAAGTTGCTTCATTAGGTTTTTAATTATGGAAAATCTTTCAGATTTTTTTACACAATTTTTAGAAACTTCCAATTTATAAAATTTCGTAGAAATATGTCTTAGTATTTCAATTTCGTAGGATTTAATTTTTTATTTATAGAAAATTTCGTAGAAATGTAACCTTTACAGAAAAAGAAAGAAATTTTTTATTTATTGAAAATTTCTTAGAAATATTTTATTTATAGAAAATTTCTTAAAAAAGTTTTATTTTAAAAAAAAAATTCTTATAATTATGTTATTTATAAAAAATTGCTTAAACATTTTGTATTTATGGAAAATTGCTTCGTTTTCTTAAAAGTTTTTTATTTATAGAAAATTTCTTAGAAATTGATTATTTATAGAATATTTCTCGAAAGTTTTTTATTTATAAAAAATTTCTTAGAAATTTTTTATTTATAGAAATTTTCTTAAAATTTAAAAAAAAATTGCTTAAAAATTTGTTATTTATAGAAAATTTCCTAGAATTTTTTTATGGAAAATTAATTAAATTTTTTATTTATAGAAATTTCTTAGAAATTTTTAATTTAAAATTTCTTATATATAATTGCTAGAAATTTTTGTTTAAAAATTTCTTAGAAATGTTTTATTTATTGAAATTTTTATACGGGAAACTTCTTAAAAAGTATTTATGAACAATTTCTTATAACTTTTTTATTTATAGAAAATTTCTTAGAATTTTTTTAATTATAAAAAATTTTTAGAAATTTTTTATTTATAGAAAATGTCGTAGAAATTTTTTATTTATAGAAAATTTGCTAGAAATTTTTTATTATAGAATATTTCGTAGAAATTTTTTATTTATAGAAAATTTCTTAGAAATATATTATTTATAGAAAATTTCTTAGAAATATTTTATTTATACAAAATTTTTTTATATATTTTATATATATTTATAGAAGTTGTCTTAGAACATTTATATTTATTGACAATTTCTTAGAATTTTAATTTTTTTTGAAAATTTTATAGTAATTTTTGTTTACTGATTTATTTTTAAATGTATTATAAATGTTTTATTTATTGAAATTTTCTTAGAAAGTATTTATAAACAATTTCTTAGAATTTTTTTATTTATAGAAATTTTTTATTTATAGAAAATTTCTTGGACATTTTTTATTTATGGAAAATTTCTCAGAAATTTTTTTATTTATAGACAATTTTTTAGAAATTTTGTATTTATAGAAAATTTCTTCGAAATTTTTTATTTATAGAAAATGTCTGCGAAATTTTTTATTTATAGAAAATTTCTGCGAAATTTTTTATTTATAGAAGTTTTCTAGAAATGTTATATTTATAGAAATTTTCTTAGAATTTTTATATTTATTGAAAATTTTATAGAAATTTGTGTTAACAGAAATTTTTTAGAATCTTTTTAAAAATTTATTAGAAATATTTTATTTATAGAAGATTTCTTAGAAATGTTATATTTTAAATATTTATATTTATGACAATTTTCTTAGAATTTTTATATTTATTACAAATTTCTTAGAATTTTTATTTTTATTGAAAATTTCTTAGAAATTATATTTATTTATATAGAAATTTTCATATGGGAAATTTCTTAGAATTTTTTTCTTTATAGAAAAGTTTCCTAAAATTTGTATATTTATCGAAAATTTCTTAGAAATTTTATATTTATCGAAAATTTCTTAGAAATTTTATATTTATCGAAAATTTCTTAGAAATTTTATATTTATCAAAAATTTCTTGGAATTTTTTTTATCTAGTTAACACCTTTTTAATTACAGAACATTTCTAAGTAATTTTAATATTTATTGAAAATTTATATTTATTGAAAATTGCTTAGAAACTTTTGTCTGCATAGAAAATTTCTTTTTAGGGCAAGAAAATTATTTTTCTCCCACCCTGAAAATTGCTTAGCTTACATTTTAGAGAATTTAAATGAGTTTTCTTAGTTCGATTTAAAATTATTATTTTATCTTAACTGTTCATTATAAAATAGGGGGTGTATTCATGACAGATGATAAGCCTCTTACACCTCTCCGAATAGTATTCACCATTTGAGGCACTCTTTAGCAGCAGTTCACTCGATTGTCAGCCAAAGCGAACGGCATTAGTATTAACATCATCATCATCAATCAATTTTGAATATTGCTTACAAAACATTTTTGACAAAAGCCTACGTTTATAGACAAAGTCATGTGACATTCAGTTTAACATACATATGACACATACGAGACGGCCAGACACACGCATGGACGGACTGATGATAGGATAGATGTTTGGGTTGATACTATATTTTGTAGTTATACGAAATTCCATATAATCCCTAAGGTATTCTTCTACTAACCACCTTTACTCTGTGTGTGATGGCTTTAGAGTTTTTTTGTCACTTTGAATAGACAATCATTTGCATAAAACTATGATTAATTAACGGAGTTTAACCTTTTTTTCTTATCTAGTTTTTCAGGTCGAACGACGAAATTTGTTAGGATTATCGGGTTTTTGGAAATAATAAAAGAAAGTGAAAATGTTTTTATTGTAATAAACTAATGATTTTGGTAATGGAAACAAAAAATACTTGGAAATTCAAAGATGATACGAAACATTTAAATTTTGTTAAAATGAATACAAAATATAATAACTACATATTTTAGCGGTCCATTTAAGCAGACATTTTGTTAATTTTCTCAACTAATTGGCCTATTTTTATAGAGCAAATATGTATGTATATTTTATGATTCATTATTAAAAATAACAGAGCATTTACTAAATGCACTTTCGTTAATGCACATTGTACGATTATAATCAAAAACTCCCCATTTGAATACAAATTTATTTACATATGTAAATCCATGATTAATTAAATCAGTTTAACCTTTCTTCTCGGCCTCCAGCACTTGTTACTCGTTGCCAGCGTTTGGATTGTGGATTGAAATGTTAAATTGGTAATTTTTCTCTTCATTAATAAGATTAATGGTTGTGAAGTGGGAAATGTTAATAACTTGATAAACTTTTATAATACAACATTTTATTAGAGTAAAGTAAAATAAGAATGGCCGGGAACTAAATAAAATCGGATGTATTTATCTTATTTTGGGATAAAAATACTTAATTTCTTGAAATTTATACGAAATATAATTATTTCTGAGAAATCATCTATAAATAAAAATTCTGAGAAATCTACTATAAATAAATATAAAATTTCTATTAAAAATTGTCTCCGAAATTTGCTATAAATAAAAAATTTCTATAAATACAAAATTTCTAAGAAATTTTCTATAAAAACAAAATTTCTAAGAAATTTTCTATAAATACAAAATTTATAAGAGATTTTCTACAAATACAAAATTTCTAAGAAAGTTTCTATAAATACAAAATTTCTAAGAAATTTTCTGTAAATACAAAATTCTCTACAAATACAAAATTTCTAAGAAATTTTTTTCTATAAATTCGAAATTTCTAAGATATTTTCTATAAATTCAAAATTCGAAATTTCTAAGAAATTTTCTATAAATTCGAAATATTTAAGAAGTTTTCTATAAATACAAAATTTCTAAGAAATTTTATATAAATTTTTAAGAAATTTTCAATAAAAACTAAATTTTTAAATATAAAATTTCTAAGAAATTATCCATAAATATAAAATTTCTAAGAAATTTTCTTTAAATATAAAATTTCTTAGAAATTTTCTATAAATACAAAATTTCTAAGAAATTTTTTATAAATATAAAATTTCTAAGAAATTTTTTATAAATATAATATTTCTAAGAAATTTTCTATACATATAAAATTTCTTAAAAATTTTCTACAAATATATAATTTCTAAGAAATTTTCTACATACTCGTATATAAAATTTCTAAGAAATTTTCTATAAATACACAATTTCAAAAAAATTTCTATAAATACAAAATTTCCAAGAAATTTTATATAAATACAAAATTTCCAAGAAATTTTCTATAATAAAAAATTTCTAAGAAATTTTCTAAAAATTTTAAGAAATTTTCTATAAATACAAAATTTCTAAGAAATTTTCTATAAATACAAAATTTCTAAGAAATTTTCTATAAATACAAAATTTCTATGAAATTTTCTATAAATAAAAAATTTCTATGACATTTTCTATAAATAAAAAATTTTTAACAAATTTTCTATAAATACAAAATTTCTAAGAAATTTTCTACAAAAAAAATTCTAAGAAATTTTCTATAAATATAAAATTGTAAAGAACAAGTTTTCGATGAATATACAATTTCTATGAAATTTTCTATAAATATAAAATTTCTAAGAAAATTTCTATAAATATAAAATTTCTAAGAAATTTTCTATAAATATAAAATTTCTAAGAAATTTTCTATAAATATAAAATTTCTAAGAAATTTTCTATAAATATAAAATTTCTAAGAAATTTTCTATAAATATAAAATTTCTAAGAAATTTTCTATAAATATAAAATTTCTAAGAAATTTTCTATAAATATAAAATTTCTAAGAAATTTTCTATAAATACAAAATTCTATGAAATTTTCTATAAATACAAAATTCTATGAAATTTTCTATAAATATAAAATTGTAGAGAACAAATTTTCTATAAATATAAAATTTCTAAGATATTTTCTATAAATACAAAATTTCTAAGAAATTCTTCATAAATTCGAAAATTCTAGGAACTTTTCTATAAATTCGAAATTTCTAAGAAATTTTCTATAAAATTTTTAAAAATTGTGTATTTTTCAGAAATTTTGTATTTATAGAAAATTTCTTAGAAATTTTGTATTGATGGAAAATTTCGTAGAAACTTTTTTTTTTGTAGAAAATTTCTTTTAATTTTTTTATTTATAGAAAATTTCTTTTAAATTTTTTATTAATAGAAAAATTTTCTTAAATTTTTTATTTATAGAAAATTTTTTAGAAATTTTTTATTTATAGAAAATTTCTTAGAAATTTTTTATTTATAGAAAATTTCTTAGAAATTTTTTATTTATAGAAAATTTCTTAGAAATTTTTTATTTATAGAAAATTTCTGAATTTTTTTTTTTTGTTTATAGAAAAAGTTTTTTATTTATAAAAAATTTCTTGATTTTTTTATTTATAGAAAATTTCTAAGAAATATTTTATTTATAGAAAATTTCTTAGAAATTTGTACTTAGTGAAAAATTTCTTAGAAATTTTTTATTTATAGAAAATTTCTTAGAAATTATATATTTATAGAAAATTTCTTAGAAATTTTATATTTATAGAAAATTCTAAGAAATTTTGTATTCATAGAAAATTTCTTAGAAATTTTATTTTCATAGAAAATTTCTTAGAAATTTTGTTTTTATTGAAAAATTTTTCAGAAATTTTGTATATGTAAACATTTCTTTCGTTATTTATCTTTTGTTCACACTGTGTTGTGTGAGTACAAAGCTATAATAAGTTTAAGAGTATTCGCTTTTTATAAAAATCAAGTTAAGATCGGAGAGAAATGAGATTTGTAAGCAGTTTAATTTATAAAGATAACAACTGATATGAAACTGGTTAAAATAAAATGAGAGAATTTCTTAGTGTTGGTTTGTTTATAGGAGAGTACTGAGTACTCGTAGTTTCAAGCAAACACTACGTGTTTTAATGGATGCCATAGTAAAAAAAGATAACCGTATTGACATGGCATTCTTTAGATAAAGCTGTGCTCTGTCGGTCACTCTCACTCTCTCTCTATCTCTGTGTTTTTAGGTGTTTGTGTTTAAATGAATGGGAGAGTTGAATACGGCTGTATGTATGGATTCATTTGTTGTGGGGTCCGAGAGATAAAATGCATATAGTTATATATGTTTGTATGTATGTTTATGAATGTATGTTTACAGTACTCGTATTTTTGAACAAAGCAAAGATAATGACTCAAAAGATCAAATGTAAACAGACAACAGACCACAATGTCGTTTCCTCCATTACTCATTTTTCTTCAGTCAAACGTAAATAGTGGCTAATTAACAAGTGTTTCCAGGGCTTATGTCTGTCTGTCCAATGAGCAAACAAGAGCCGTACCAATGAAAGCAAATTGAGTGGTAAAGATAAACACAAAACAGAATTGATTAGACCCACACAATTACCGCTTTTTGTGTGTTTCTCTGTCTCTCACTCACTGTGTGTGTTTGGGCTCTGTGTTGGGGCTAATTGTTTTCCGAAAAGCTTAAAAACAAAAACAATTTTTTTGATGAAGAGAAGAGCAGAGAAAAAGAGCCAGAGTGTTTAAAATAAAACAGACGATAAGCAGCTAACTTGGCATAACCAGACAGACAAACATACAGGTTCTCCAGCACCACGGCGAGCAAGCTCTTGGCAGCTACAGCTCCAAACACTCGGCCAGTCAGTCAGTCAGCTAGACAGCCAGCCAAGCAACGAGCCAACAAACCGCAACGGCCAGACGCCGCGATACTCATTGACGACTTTGGCGTTTAGTCTTTGGCCACAGCAGCTCAGACCCTGAACGCGTTTTTCACGTTACTCTATAAGCCCCAAAAAGAAGGTGTAGTCCGTCCGTCGGTTGTTCTACGGTTGAAAATCGCGCGCGGCTTTCACAGCGACGTTAGAAAAAAGTTTTCGAAAATATATATTAAAAAGAAATATATTTTTATTAATAAAAAATTGTTTCTAAGTACCTTAAGTAGAGAAGGGAATTTTTGTTAATAAAAAAAAAAATTAAAAGTGTATGTATTTCTGTTTGTAATTATTTCATATATTTTTTTTACATTTTTGATGGAAATACCAAAGAGTTATTCTACTAGCACCAAATACGGGTTTTCTGTATAACTTACTTACCACTGCGATACGTATTGTATTCATCCATACGCGCATGCGCGACCTGTTTTCGTTAACCAAATCCACACCAAAAACAACAATAACATAGCTGCATACATACAGTAGTGAGGAAGTGAACAAAATATTCAATATACACACAAACAAATACATATGTATGTATGTATGTATATATGCCTAATACAAAAAAGATTCAATAAAAGAAGAAAATATACAAAAAAATACGAAAAAAGAGAAAATGCCAGAATTCGAAAAAAATCATTTAATAAATTTAATTAATAGGGGAATTTGTTATTAATTAATTATAAAAGAGAAAAAGAAACGAAAAAAATCGACCACAAAATAACTAGTGTAAGGTTAAAAAACAAGAAAAAAGCGAAAAAAATCAATAAAAATCGAGGTGAAACGTTAGAAAAGAAATAAAATAAAAGGTGGCAGCAAAAAAGAAAAGAAGAATAAAAAAATTCCGCCTGAAGTGTCTCAAATAACAACAAAAAAGTGTTGCAAATCTAAAGAATTATATAATATTTTTTCTCAAGAAGTTGAGAAATCAATAGAAGATAATACAATTCTAAGAAAACCAAGATAAAATAACAAAAGATGTTAAAATGTAAAAAGTATGAAATTAAAAAAAAATACTTGAAAACATCTCAAAAAATGTGACAAAAACATACAAATTGCAGAAAAATGTATAATTTTTTTACTTTTTCTTATCAATTCGTTGCTGGTTTAATAGCGAAGAAATTCTCATTAAATTTGTTTAAAAAAAATAAAATAATTTTTTTCTAAAATATTACAATTTTAAAAATAATTCACTACTATTCTGCATATCTTTGGGAAAAAAGGTTATCGGATATATAAATTTTACAAAAATTTATAAATCTATATATATAAAAGAAAGTGATGTTAGTTACTACGCTTATAACTCGAGAACGCCTGGACCGATTTCGGTGATTAGCACCAATTCGGACAGGTCTCCGGCCAAATAAGAAGAATACACAAGAAAATTTTGGAAAAAAGTCGGAAAATTGGGAAAATCGAAAATTGCTATTTCTTGCGAGATTCCTACTGTTCCTATCTACTACTCTCTTTTTGAATCCAATTTTTTTTATTAATTTTCTATTAAACAAAAAAGTTTTCTATTAAACATATGTACGAGTATGTGCTATTTTTCTTGCTGCAATTCATTCGAGTTTTGCGTATTGTTACACTGATTTCGCGTATCACATCGACAAACGGTACAAGCATTACGATCAATTAAAATTCAACGCGATATTTATCAGTTCGAAAATTTTTTCAGATAATAAGTTTGAGTATAAGAGGTAAGGTTATCTTATTGGATTGCGGGCATTGCAAAATCATAATTTCGGATGAATGCACGATGGCGCATAAACGAGCTCTGGAGGCAGTTGACCGAACGATGAAGGATTTACGACGTGATTTGAGACAATTTGGTGAGTCTATGATATTGCTCTCCGGAGATTTTCGTCAAACGCTTCCCGTCATCCCGAAATCTACTGCCGATGAAATTAATGCATGCCTGAAATCGTGGTCTTTGTGGCGGCATGTCAAGAAGTTTAAATTGACCACGAACATGAGAGTCGCGTTGCAGAACGACTCATCGGCTCTTGAATTCTCGAAACAACTGTTGGCGCTTGGCAATGGCCAAATTACTGTTGATGTTTCCACTGCATTGATATTGTTCCCGGCAAATTTTTGCGAGTTCACATCGTCGAACGAGGAACTCATCACCAAAGTGTTTCCAAATCTCGATTAGATTAGTGAACGGGCAATATTAGCAGCGAAGAATAAGGACGTCGATAGCATGAATTTTATTATTCAAAGTAAAATCGAACTCGCTTGATGTGCCAGGAGCTCCGCCGCATAATTTACAGCTGAAGGTGGAATCGATCATAATCATGTTGCGGAATCTGAATCATCCGAAATTGTGCATAGTTCGCGCTTGTCCATTATGAAACTGATGGACAATGTGATTCAGGCGACGATCATCAAGGGAAAATTCAAAGGAGAGGAAGTCCTTATCCCACGAATTCCGATTATTCCAACTGATCTTTCATTCCAATTCAAGCGGATTCAGTTCCCTGTACGATTGGCTTTTACGATGACAATCAATAAATCTCAAGACAAATCGTAGGAAGTCTGTGGAATTAATCTCGAATTTCCCTGTTTTTCGCACGGTCATCTGTACGTTGCCTGTCTTCTGTCTTCGTTGTTTGTTGTTTATCACATCGCTCTCTACTGATTTCGATTCCTTTTAAACAAATCGCATTAAAATTTTAACTATCTGTGTTTTATTATCACTCTGGAGTTTATCTGAAGGCGTTAAATTGGGGCGAGGCAAAGTTCGCCGGGTCCGCTAGTACTAAATACTTTAAAAGTGTACCATAAAAATCACTTCATATTAATATAGTACCTGTCTATATCGAAAGAATCGCAAATTTTGCAACTGATAAAGTAGAATAATTTTATGATCCTTCATCTGTGAGTCAAGAGCTTTCCGAAGCTATACATTCCATTGGAATTTCAGAATGATAAGAGCTCCAAAAGTGTAAAATTAAAGATTTGCGCCCAAGACGCTCTTAAATATTAAAATAAGTAGATTTTGTAATAAAAATATGGATAGTTTATTTTATCTTAATATAAAATTTGTCAATTTTAAGTACAAAAACCTACTAATTTCAAAGATGAAGAGTGTCTTTGTCGCAAATCTTTAAGTTGAAGACAAATTTTTTTTTCTATGTAGGGATAATATACAAGTACCTATCTAGTACAATGTAATGCCAAATTTCTGATATTATAATTTTGAAAGTACTTCAATGATGTGATTCTGCACATCGCCGAGAACAAAGCTTTCTACTTTTGTAAATTTTATAAGAACTAAAGAACAGTAACAACTCCAAAAGTGTACCACAAGAAACACATACATATTTATATTAATATGCAGGTATAATATAATGTTCTTGTCTAATCAAGATATTAAGCATTTTTGCTGTATTATCTATTTATACTGTGACTCTACACACCTATTAGATAAGAGCATTATGTAGCTATCGATACTATAATTCTGCACAGTTTTGAGAAGAGAGCTTTATATAAGTATGTAGTTTGTAAGAATTCTAAAATACTAGAGACTCCAAATGTGTACCACAAAATTCACTACAAGTTCTACCAACCTACTAGGGCGGTTCAGAATTTTTTTATAAATACAAAATTTCTAAGAAATTTTCTATAAATACAAAATTACGAAGAAATTTTCTATAAATACAAAACTTCGAGGAAATTTTCTATAAATACAAAATGTCGAAGAAATTTTCTATAAATACAAAATTCCTAAGAAATTTTCTATAAATACAAAATTTCGAAGAAATTTGCTTTAAATACAAAATGTCGAAAAAATTTTTCCTAAATACAAAATTTCAAAGAAATTTTCTATAAATACAAGAATTCGAAGAAATTTTCTATAAATACAAAATTTCGAATACGATTTATAGAAAGTTTCTTCGAAATTTTGTATTTATAGAAAATTTCTTCGAAATTATGTATTTATAGAAAGTTTCTTCGGAATTTTGCATTTATAGAAAGCTTCTTCGGAATTCTGCATTTATAGAAAATTTCTTCGAAATTTTGTAGTTATAGAAAATTTCTTCGAAATTTTGTATTTATAGAAAATTTCTTCGAAATTTTGTATTTGTAGAAAATTTCTTCGGATTTTTGTATTTATAGAAAATTTCTTCGAAATTTTGTATTTATAGAAAATTTTTCGAAATTTTGTATTTATAGAAAATTTCTTCGAAATTTGTATTTAAAGAAAATTTCTTCAAAATTTTGTATTTAAAGAAAATTTCTTCAAAATTTTGTATTTATAGAACATTTTTTCGAAATTTTGTAAATATAGAAAATTTCTTCGAAATTTTGTATTTATAGAAAATTTTTTCGAAATTTTGTACTTATAGAAAATTTCTTCGAAATTTTGAATTTTTGAAAGCTTCTTCGGAATTCTGCATTTATAGAAAATTTCTTCGAAATTTTGTATTTATAAAAAATTTCTTCGAAATTTTGTATTTATAAAAAATTTCTTCGGATTTTTGTATTTATAGAAAATTTCTTCGAAATTTTGTATTTATAGAAAATTCTTCGAAATTTTGTATTTATAGAAAATTTCTTCGAAATTTGTATTTAAAGAAAATTTCTTCAAAATTTTGTATTTAAAGAAAATTTCTTCAAAATTTTGTATTTATAGAACATTTTTTCGAAATTTTGTAAATATAGAAAATTTCTTCGAAATTTTGTATTTATAGAAAATTTTTTCGAAATTTTGTACTTATAGAAAATTTCTTCGAAATTTTGAATTTATAGAAAATTTCTCGAAATTTTGTATTTATAGAAAATTTCTTAGAAATTTGTAATTTTAGAAAATTTCTTAGAAATTTTGTACTTATAGAAAATTTCTTAGAAATTTTGTACTTATAGAAAATTTCTTAGA
This sequence comes from Eudasyphora cyanicolor, assembly GCA_963930755.1. Classification (NCBI taxonomy): domain Eukaryota; kingdom Metazoa; phylum Arthropoda; class Insecta; order Diptera; family Muscidae; genus Eudasyphora; species Eudasyphora cyanicolor. The sequence continues at coordinate 281,293,988 of OZ005736.1, forward strand.
AATTTTTGTAATTGTAGAAAATTTCTTCGAAATTTTGTATTTATAGAAAATTTCTTCGAAATTTTGTATTTATAGAAAATTTCTTCGAAATTTTGTATTTATAGAAAATTTCTTCGAAATTTTGTATTTATAGAAAATTTCTTCGAAATTTTGTATTTATAGAAAATTTCTTCGAAATTTTGTATTTATAGAAATTTTTTTCGAAATTTTGTATTTATAGAAAATTTCTTCGAAATTTTGTATTTATAGAAAATTTCTTCGAAATTTTGTATTTATAGAAAATTTCTTCAAAATTTTGTATTTATAGAATATTTCTTCGAAATTTTGTATTTATAGAAAATATCTTCGAAATTTTGTATTTATAGAAAATTTCTTCGAAATTTTGTATTTATAGAAAATTTCTTCGAAATTTTATATTTATAGAAAATTTCTTCGAAATTTTGTATTTATAGAAAATTTCTTCGAAATTTTATATTTATAGAAAATTTCTTCGAAATTTTGTATTTATCGAAAATTTCTTCGAAATTTTGTATTTATAGAAAATGTCTTCGAAATTTTGTATTTATAGAAAATTTCTTCGAAATTTTGTATTAATAGAAAATTTCTTCGAAATTTTGCATTTATAGAAAATTTCTTCGAAATTTTGTATTTATAAAAAATTTCTTCGATATTTTGTATTTATAGAAAATTTCTTCGATATTTTGTATTTATAGAAAATTTCTTCGATATTTTGTATTTATGGAAAATTTTTTCGAAATTTTGTATTTATAGAAAATTTCTTCGAAATTTTTAGTATTCGTATTATATTTTTTTATTAAATGGAGTAAGAATTTCTTCGCTATTTAATCACGTTGAACGAAGTGACTAGAAAACTAAAAAAAATCAATAAATAAATATAGAGAAATTTTTAATTTGTTCCAGTTACATAAAAATTGTATATCGGAAAAATAAATATTTTGACAAAAATTATATTGTCAATAATCAAATGAGAATAATTTCTTTATAATTAATTACAACGCTAAGCAAACCCAGTAACTAAATTTAAGTGAGAGTTATACAGTGAGAATTTTTTTTCGTGAAATTTTACAATTATTAACTAAAAGTTATAAGCGAGAGAAAAGGAATACGATTTTCTTGGAAATAAATTAAAAAGAAAAAGGTAAGTTAATAAAGTATTTATATAAACAAGTATTTAATGAATACGTCAATTCGTAGGAATTGAAGCTGCACAATTAATTGAAAACTTGTTGTTTTTAAATGGAAGTTCAAAAGTATATATTCACATTGCTATATATTTCAATTGCCAATTAACAAAAAAACAAAAGTAAATATTCGAAGGCTATAAATTTAAACCACAAAATTAAAATAAACGAATGGAAACCAAATGTTAATAACAATAAAAAAATTATAAAAAATATTTGATAAATGGAAATACAAATTTCTAGGGTTTTACAATTTAATGCAAAAGATAATTCCAGCGGAGAATGGGTTCCAAAAATTTATGGAGAAAGTGTTTATTGTAAAAAGTTACCAAACAAAAATTTTTCGAAAAAACAACTAACATAAATATTACTAAGCAAAATTTAATATGAAAATCTTCAAAAAATAAGCGCTATAGTAATTAAAAAAAAACAATTAGATTTGAAGCAAAATATATAAAATTTTATTTAATTTGCTAAAAATACTTTCCAATAAATACTTATATTTCCCTGTCAAACTTCACATAATAATTCCGGTTTTTAATACAAATGTTTAAGTTTAAAATGCGTAGACAGACGCAAATTGTGGAATTTCCAAAACAAAATTCCAATATCAAATACAATTAAATTTAGTCACCAATCACCCAATCAGTTTGATTGAAGACTTTTTGTTTAACTGGTAAAGTAAGTTTCCAAACACCAAATTTTGGTTTGTTTCTTGACAAGTCTATAAACATCAAATGTCATCTAATCAAGTTTAGACTAGTGAAATAAGCGCAGTCAAACATGAAAATAAAGAAATGACATCAAAGATATAATCACAATTCATATTCAGCTAAATTCAGCAACACAAAGCATAGAAAAGTCATTAATATAGCGATTTGTTGTACAGCTGATCAGATTTTTCTCACTTCGGATCAATTTAGCTGATTTTTTAATGTTGAAATCATAAGAAATATTAGGCCTTATTCAGTATTAAGGCCTAGAATTTATATTCAGCTAGGAAAAATATAATTCAGTAACGTAAATAACTACAACATACTATAATTATATCATACTTCCATTTTATCATTTAAAACTAGAAAATAAAGATTATTTTGTTGATGAAGCAATTCTTTTTAATGTATAATTTTTTTATAATGATGTGATTTTCTTCACCTAGCTTCAATTCAGCAAAGTTATTACTGTTGAACGCATCATAAATAGTAGTTCTAATTCAGTAATAAAGCTTAGAATTTATATTCAACTAGGAAAACTGTAATTCAGCAACGTCTAACTATTAAATATTATAATTATATAATTTTTTCTATTCCAATATTTATAATATGGCAATAAGGATTATTTTTTATCTAGTGATTTTTTAATAAACTGATTTTAGAGGACTGGTTATGTGATTTTCCTCACTTGGCGTTAATTCAGCAAACTTTTTAATATTAAAATCATCAGAAATAACAGTCCTTATTCAGTAAAAAATCTTAAAATGTATATTCAGCTATTCAAAATGTCATTCAGCAACCTAAAATAGTAATAAATATTAAAATTACATAATTGTTTATTCTTCAAATTTAAAACTACCACATAAATATTATTTTGTTGCTATAGATTTTTTGGGGATAAATTGTATGATTTTTCTTACCTAGAGTCAATTCAGCCAACTTTTTAATGTTGAGATCTTCAGAAATAGGACTTCTTGTTTAGTGTTAAAGCTTGGAATTTATATTCAGATATAAAAAATTAAATTCAGCAACTTATATATCTGCTAGATATTACAATTATAGCATTTTCACATTCCTAATTTTTAAAACTAATAAATATAAATTATTTTCTTGATAGATAATTTTTTAATCTAGCGAGTTCTGGGGACAAATGAGGCGATTTTCTTAATTTCGTGTCAATTTAGCAAACTTTTTAATGTTTTAATCATCTGAAATATTACTTCTAATTCATTATTAAAGCTTAGAATTTATATTCAGCTATGAAAAATTTAATTCAGCATTGTAAACAACTACTAAATATTATAATTTTATTATTATTATATTCCTAAAATAAAATCTAATAAAATTAGCGATTTTTTGGGACTTTGCGGAAAATCCTCAAACCTTTTAATGTTAGAATTATCAGAAATATTAGTCCTTATTCAGTATTAAAGCTTATAACTTATTTTCAGCTGTCAAATTTAATTCAGCAAGTAAAACAACTACTACATATCACAATTATAATATTTTTACATTCCTGAAATAACAAATAATAGAGGTTATTTTGTTGATATAGCAATTTTTATTATAGCGATTTTTAGGAACAACTCATGATTTTCCTCACTAATCGTCAATTCAGCAGGCTTTTTAGTATTGAAAGTATGATAAATATTAGTTATTATTTAGAATTAAAGCTTAGAATTTATATTCAGCTATGCCAAATTTTATTCAGCAGCGTTTATAACTACTAAATATTATAATTTATCATTTTTTCATTCATCACAATTTAGAACTAATAGATACAAACAATTTTGTTGATATATAAATTTTTAATCAAGCCATTTTTGGGAACATATGTTAGATTTTCCTCACATAGCGTCAATTCAGCAAAATGTTTAATGTTGTAATTATTAGAAATGTTTGTTCTTACTCAGTATTAATGTTTAGAATTTATATTCAACTATGAAAAATGCAATTCAACAAAGCAGAAAACTATTAAGTATTATAATTATATAATGTGTCTATTCGAGGATTTTTTTGGGACAACTGTTATGATTTTCCTCACTTAGCATCAATTCAGCAAACTTTTTACTGTGGAAATCATCAGAAATATTAGCCCTTATTCAGTATTAAAGCTTAGAATTTATATTCAGCTGTGAACAATTTAATTCAGCAACATAAATAACTGTAATAATTTTAGAATTGTTCTATTCCAACACTGAAAAATATGAAATCAGTATTATTTTGTTGACAAAAGGTCAACTATATATACAAATCAATGGTAATTTACCATTTTACATAATTACCATAAATTAAGCAAAGTTTTTTTTTTCTGATTCCATGAGATGCATTAGTCCTTATGCGTTATTAAAGCTCAGAATGTATATTCAGCTATAAAAGGACTTATTCAGCAAACGTTTTATGACTGGAATTGTTAGAAATACGAGTATTACTCATTATTCGGTATTAAGGCTTACAATTTATTTTTTTAACTATTTTTTTTTACTTTTCACTGAAACACTTTCAGCCTTGAAAGAGTGAGAAGTTTTGCACAATAGTAACAATTAAAATTAATTAATCAGCGACCTCTTTAGTGACAGCAATTTATGGCCTATGTTATAGGTTTGCTTGTAAATGTTTAAAATTACCAATTCAGCTAAGGTAAAAGTAAATTCAGCAAATGAAATTATGAGTGCAATGTAAAAAATGTGAGATTTTTCTTTTGTGACAATTTTATGTTGTTTCCTCTTGGTCACACATTAATATTATTCAGAAAGAGAAATTTTGGTTCGCGTTGCAGTTTGTCGTTGCAGGCAATGACAAATCGGTTGATATTTAATATATTCAGCTATTGTTTGGAATAAAAATTAGAAAAACTATGAAAGTAAGAGAAATGTATATAGTATTAACCAAAACTAAATTCAGCTAAAAAAGATAATTGGTATTGTAGTTTAAATTAAATTTTGCAGAATGTGCAAAAGTGTTCTCTGTTTTTATTAGGTTTAGGTTTAGGTTAGGGTGGCAGCCGTATTTTTTTACAAGCTCACATAGACCAGTTTAGGTCCCTAGTGTTACCACGGGCTGAAATGCCCCTCATCGAAACCAACCTGTTTGATATATAAATTTATCGATAGTACGAATATCAGTACTAGAAAGATCTGTTAGGCTGCCTAAAAAGGCCGACCCCAGTATGTCCAGTCGTCGTTTACTCAAAGCGGGACAGTCGCAAAGCAAGTGCTCAATGCTCTCCACTTCTTCCTCATCTCCACAGCTTCGGCAGAAGTCATTGGAGTCAATACCCAATCTTTTGGCGTGTTCGCCGATCAAGCAGTGTCCCGTCAGAACCTTTACTAACGTAGACAATCGTTTCCTCTCTAGTGCGAGAAGATATTTTGACCTTTTCAGGTCATACCTTGGCCAGATTTGTCTAGCTACCCTGCAGGTGCCGATTTCTGTCCATCTTTCGTTGGACTGCCTGATTGCCTCTTGCCTAAGCCAAAGCTTGCACGTGGATAGTGGCGCACCAATATATGCAAATTCTTCGAGAATTTGTAATGTCGTCCCTTTCCTAGCAAGTTCATCGGCTTTGCAGTTCCCCGGGATATCCCTATGCCCAGGCACCCATATGAGGTGTATATTAAACTGCTCAGCCATCTCGTTAAGAGATCTGCGGCAGTCGAGGGCTGTTTGTGAATTTAGGGATGTTGCCTCCAGAGAATTGATGGCAGCCTGGCTGTCCGAGTAAATGACAACGCCAGTGTTGGTTACTATGTTGCGACTCAGCCACTTGGCGACTTCCCATATTGCCATTATTTCGGCTTGATAGACACTGCAGGTATCTGGTAGTCTGTGAGCTATATCCAGACTAAGTTCTTCACAGTGTACTCCGAAGCCAACCTTTTCATCAAGCTTCGAACCATCCGTGTAAAAGTGGAGATGGTTTCTATTACCTGGTATTCTGCCGACCCATTCGTCCCTGGCGGGAATCATAGTGATGTAATTTCTCTCGAAGGTGTACACAGTTGGTATATAGTCCACTCGGTCGGTTACCATAGCACTACACTTTGATATCCTCATGTGACCATAGTTCTTGTACCTCCACAGTGATAGGCAGTTTAATCTTATTGCCGCTTTGGTTGCAACTTCTCTCGCCACAATATTAATCGGCAGTATATGGAGTAGGGCTTGTAGAGACTCGGTCGCTGTAGTCCTTAAGGCTCCGCTTATGCTCTGGCAGGCAGTTCTCTGAACCTTTGTTAGTAGGTTGGTAATGGTTAGTTTGTCAGTTGCCGTCCACCATACCACAATACCGTATAACAGTATTGGACGAACTACTGCTATATATATCCAGTGGACGATTTTAGGAGAGAGTCCCCACCGCGACCCTACAGCCTTTTTGCAGGAATATAAGGCGACGTTGGCCTTCCTTACACGTTCCAATACGTTAAGTCTAAATAACATTTTCCTATCTAGAATTATTCCTAAAAATTTTGCACTTTCAGAAAAGACTAGATCTGTTCCATTTATCTGAGGTGGAGGGTCCACATGTGGGACATTATTCATCCTAGTAAAGAGAACCAATTCTGTCTTGTTGGGGTTAACGCCCAAACCGCTGCTTCTGGCCCATCTAACCAACTTGTTCAGAGCCACCTGTAGGATGTCTCTGAGGACGTTTACGAATTTGCCACTCACTGCGATTGCCACGTCGTCCGCATATGCCACGACCTTGCAGCCACAACGTTCTAGCTCTAGCAGGATTTCATTCACCGCTAGGTTCCAAATTAGTGGAGACAGTACTCCTCCTTGCGGGGTCCCTCTGTTTACATACCTTGTTAGAGTTGTGGACCCTAGACATGCTGTTATGCGTCTTCTGGTGAGCAGACTTTGAATTAGTCTAATCAAACTATTGTTAACTTTTAGATGTGACAGTGCCGCAATTACCGCATCTGAGTGAATGTTGTTAAAAGCCCCTTCTATGTCAAGAAATGCCACCATGGTGAATTCCTTGAAATGCAGGGACGATTCGATAGTGCTCACAAGTTCGTGCAGGGCTGATTCTGTAGACTTGCCCTTATTGTAGGCATGTTGGTTCCCCGACAGGAGTTTTGTATCCAGGTTTTCCCTAATGAAATGATCTAAAAGTCTTTCCAGACCTTTCAATAGGAAGGATGATAGGCTAATTGGTCTGAAGTCTTTTGGCCTAGTGTGTGATATCTTTCCCGCTTTAGGTATGAATACCACTTTGGTATCCCTCCACCGATTAGGGACGTATGAAAGCCTGATACAGCCTACATAAATTTTCTCCAGCCAGGGGATAATGTACTTTAACATTTTCTGCATTTCTGCTGGAGTGATGCCATCTGGTCCAGGTGACTTGAAGGGCTCAAAGCTGTTAATAGCCCAGCTTATTCTGGATCTCTCAGTCAAGAAGCTAGCGACGCTCGCAGTCCACTCGCACTCTTGTTGGTCCTGCTGATCCTCGGGTTCTGTTACAGAGTTGCCCGGGAAATGTGTGTCGAGCAGTACATTGAGCGACTGCTCGCTGTTTTTGGTCCAGTTATTTGCCTCATCCTGTAAATATCCCACTGTACAGGGTGAAGCAGATAATATCTTCCTCAGCCTAGCGGCGTCGGAGACCTTTTCCACTTCACCACAGAAGGTATACCAAGAGCGCCTTTGCGCCTTTCTAAGCTCCTTCTTATAGATCTTGAGTTGCTCTTTATAGGCATCCCAATCATTAGCGACCCCAGTAGATTTAGCCTTATTGAATAGCTTGTTGCAGGTCTTTTTCATAGCCGTTAGCTCAGAAGTCCACCATTGGGGTTTAGTTTTACCCTTGTACCTTGTTTTCGGACAGGCTTCTTCAAGGGAACTATTGAATGATGTGGTGATATGATCGACCAGATTATCCAGACCGGCTTTGTCATTCGGTTCGTACAGAAGTTTAGAGTTGATGACTTTCTTGAAATTCTTCTCATACAGGTGCCACTTTGTCTTCCTTACATTTCTGTGGACGGCAGGTTTAGGCGCTTTTTCCGCGAGTTTGAACTCAATATAATGGTGATCTGAGAATGAGTGGTCGTCCAGTACATTCCACCCAATAATTTTGTCTGACAGCTGGTCAGTAGCAAACGTTACGTCGAGTACTTCTTGTCTGTCTTTAATTGTGAAGGTCGGTTTATTACCTATGTTACAAATACTAAGGTTGGTAGTAAGAATAAAGTCAAGAAGCGAATCACCCCTATTGTTTATATCCGTACTACCCCAGATAGTATGATGAGCGTTCGTGTCTGCGCCAATAATCAGCTCGATCTCGTCAGACGTTGCTTCTTCCACTACTTCCCTGAATAGAGCAGTCGGTACTACAGATTCATAAGGCAAGTAGCTGGAGACCACCCAATATATGCGATTACCGATCTCCAGGCTAGCAGCTGTTTGGTCTTTACCACTTAAATTAGTCAGGAGAAAGATACTTAGATCTTGCCTGGCCAAAATGCAGGTTCTTGGAGTGCCTTCACAGTTGGCCACAAGCAGTTTAAAGTTGGGTGTCCTAATACCGCACACCCTTCCTCCCACTACGTAGGGCTCCTGTATCAGGACGATGTCTACTGCGCCTGTGGACAGGCGCAGCAATAGAGCCGCTCTGTTTTTATTAACTTGTAAGAACTTTAATTTATAATTCAATGAAAACAAGCCATGTTCATTAGCAACATTTAGTCGAAGTCTTTATTTTTACAGCTTTTTATTGCAATTCAGATAACGAAAAGCTTGCTGAATTAACTTTTGTATAATTTCTATTAGATATTTTGTGAATTTTCCGGTTTATTAATGTTTTATAGCGCAATTAAGCTAACAAAAACTGCTGAATTAATTTTTTTGATAATTCTATAAGATATTTTGTGAAGTTTCCAGTTAACAACTGTTTTATAGCGCAATTCAGCTGATAAAAAGTCTACTGAATTAACTTTTTTGGTATTTCTATGAGAAATTTTGTGAATTTTTAAATTTAAAGTTGTTTTATTGCGCAATTCAGCTGCGAAAAGTTTGCTGAATTAACCTTTTTGATATTTAATTTACAAATTTTTTGTATTTTCCGGTTTATAATTATTTCATAGCTCAATGACCAAAAGTCTGCTGAATTAACTCCGATACTTCTTTTAAATATTTGTCAGATTTTCCAGTTTATAACTGTTTTATAGCGTAATTCAGCTAACTAAAAGTCTGCTGAATTTGCTTTTTGGATATTCCTATTAGATATTTTGGGGATTTCCCGGTTTGTAACTAATTTATAGCTCAACTCAGCTAAATAAAAGTCAGCTGAATTTACGTTTTTGATATTTCTATTAGATATTTTTTGAATTTGTTGGTTTACAACTGTTTTGTAACGCAATTCAGCAAACAAAATGTGTGTTGAATAACATTTTGAAAATTGTGTGTGATATTTTGTCGATTTCCTTGTTTATAACTGTTTTATAGCGCAATTCAGCTAACAAAACGTTTACTGAATTAACTTTTTTGGTATTTCTCTTAGGTATTTTGTGGATTTTCCAGTATAAAACTGTTTCATAGCGCAATTCAGATAACAAAAAGTTTGCTGAATTAACTATTGTGGTATTCCAATTAACTATTTTTAAACTTTCTGGTTTACAATTGTTTTATAGTGCATTTCAGCTAACAAAACGTCAGCTGAATTAACCTTTTTCTTTTTATTAGATATTTTGGAAATTTTCCGGTTTATAAATGTTATATAGAGCAGTTCAGCTGAGAAAACGTCTGCTGAATTAACTTCATGATATTTCTATTAGATATATTGTGGATTTTCAGTTGATAACTGTTTGAAAGCGCAATTCACCTAACAAAAAGTCAGCTGAATTAACTAATTTGGTATTCCAATTAACTATATTTTAAACTTTCTGGCTTACAAATGTTTTATCGTGCATTTCAGTTAACAAAACGTCGGCTGAATTAACATTTTTGCTATTTATATTAGATATTTTGGGAATTTTACGGTTTTAACGTCCGCTGAATTAACTTCATGATATTTCTATTAGGTGTTTTGTGGATTTTCTGGATAACTGTTGGAAAGCGCAATTCAGCTAAAAAAAAAGTCAGCTGAATTAACTTGTCTGGTATTCCTTAACTATTTTTTGGTTTATAATTGTTTTGTAGTGCATTTCAGCTATCAAGGCGTCTGCTGAATTAACATGTTTTACTATTTCCTTTAGTTATTTTGGGAATTTTCAGTTGATAACTGCAATTAGCGCAATTCAGCTAACAAAAAGTCTGCTGAATTTACTATTAACTATTTTTTAAACTTTCTGGTTTACAATTGTTTTATAGTGCATTTCAGCTAACAAAAAGACCGCTGAATCACCTGTTTTGCTATTTCTATTAGTTATTTTTAGGAATTTTCAGTTGATAACTGTTTGATAGCGCAATTCAGCTAACAAAAAGTCTGCTGAATTTACTTTTTTGGTATTTCAATAAACTATTTTTTATATTTTCTGGTTTACAATTGTTTTATAGTGCTTTTTAGCTAACAAAACCTTGCTGAATTAACCTTTTTGATATGTCTATTAGATATTTTGGGAATTTTCCGGTTTATAAATGCTTTATTTTCCTATTCGGCTAACAGAACGTGTTTGATATTTTTAATATTATTTCGGTACGAATTAATATTTGCTGAATTAACTTTTTTTAATATTATTTCGGTACGAATTAATATTTATAAGTATATTCATATATGTATCAGGTCCATCATGCAACGACTCAGGAACATTTTGTTCCTTTTTGATATTTTGATTAAGGTTTGTTGTAAATATACGTATTCCCCGCAGATAGTAACTTTAATTCAGCGTACGTTTTAATGTCTCTATTATAGTCCAAATTAAATTCCACTGCACTTGACTACAAAAAAACTACAATTCAGGTATCAAAAAGAAAAGTCTCAACCATAAATTACGATTATACTTTGGATTTCGAGTAAATTTGTAAACATGGCGTGCTAGTAAACAGCATTATTTGTTAATTTTTTTGTACTTTTTATTTAGTTATTAAACTTTGCTATGTGAATTAAGTAAATTCCAATACTTTCGTTGAATGTGTAAGGGAATTTTAAAGAAACATTTGTTAAATATCCCTGAAATCATTAAGATTTAACAACACTCAACAAAACACTACACACAAAAACTCATTTCATTCACTAAATAATGCTACATGAAGTTATTATTGTTGTTGTAACAATTTTAGATAGGTTTTTTTATTTGTTGCTGTGCCACATCACGGTCTGTAAAACAAAACCCCCAAACAACAACGACGATCTATCTGAACGGGCAACATGATCTCTTAAGGTTAGTTTTCGTGATTTTGTTGTCGGTTGCCGTTGATGGCTGTGTGGTGTTTTTGCAACATGAAACACGACATTCCAACGTTTTCCAAATACACCCATCCCAAGCAGAGATGACTAGAAAAAAGTGTACAATAACAAAACCTGGTTGCTGTGGGTTTTTAACCATTCAATCGGAACTGCTTTAAAACTTCTCTCGTGCAAAAACTGAAAAAAAAAACAAAACACCGAAACCAACAAAAATACTTTGCACAGCTTTCGAGAGGCAAACAGAATATCGTGTCTAGGTTTATGGCAATAGTGAAAAAAACAAAACGCACACACCCTCAAATATTCGATAAAATGACCAGAGTGCACTCGAAAAAATAAGCTGGAAAAACTTAACATTTTTCTTTCGAGGTTTAAAAACAGCCTGCTGAATTGATTTTATTGTAGCTGAATTGAAATTTTTTGCATTTAAATATTCTGGAAAGTGGGCGGTTATTATTAACATATTTGGCAACCGTTTTTGTACACAAATATTCGTTAAAGGTGACCAGGATGTATTTAAAAAATGTTTTTGTTTTAAATTAAAAGAAATAAAAAAAATTTAATTGGATTAAAAATTGGATTAAAACAGTTCCCTGAATAGATTATATGTATATTAGTTAAATTGCGATTTTTTCTTTTAGATATGATTTTGAGAAAATTGTTTGCTGAACTGTTTAGATTGCAGCGATTCTTTTCATTTAAATGTTATTATGGGAAGTGTGGGGTTATTATCATCGTTTTTCCCACAATTTGCATCCTGAAATACTCGTATTCCTTTAAATTTTCCAGAATGAATATAAGAAAATTAATTTTGTTCAAATTTTAAAGAAAGTAAAAAAAATAATAGTTGGATACTCAAAAACAGCTTGCTGAATTGATTATATTGCGGCTGAATTGCAACTTTTTTCTTTCAATTATAATTTTGAGCAGTGTGCTGTTATTATTAACGTATTTGGTAATAATTTTCATCCTCAAATATTTGTTAAAAATGGCAAAAATTTATTCTAAAAATCTTCTCTTGTTGAGTAAAAAAAAGGAAATTTAATGTTTGGATCTCCAAACCCGAAAAAAACTAATAGAATAAGTTAAAAATAGTTGGACGTTTAAAAACAGCCTGCTGAATTGATTTTATAGTAGCTGAATTGCATTTGTTTCTTTTCAATTTAATTTTGAAAGGTGTATGACTATTTTTAAAATATTTGAGAACGATTTTCGTCCTCAAATATTCCTTAAAATTTTCCAGAATGAATGTAATGAATGTGAAAATGCATTTTGTTTAAAATTTAAAAGAAAGAACAAAAAAAAAATACTTAGATACAGCTTGCTGAATTTAATATATTGTAGCTGAATTGTAATTTTTTCTATAATTTGAGAAGTGTATGTTATTATTAATATATTTGAAAATAAGTTTCGTCTTCAAATATTTGTTAAAAATCAAAAATAGCATGAATGTATTAAAAAAATGTTCTCCTACTGATTTAAATAAAAATTTTATGTATTTATCTCAAACTCCAGAAAAAAATAACAGAATATACTAAAAAACGCTTGCTGAATTGAATATGTTGTAGCTGAATTGCAATTTCGCTAATTTTAAGAAGTGTATAGTCATTATTAATATATATTATATTGTAGCTGAATATTGATTTTATTGTAGCTGAATTGCAATTTCTTTCAGTTAAACGTAATTTTGGAAAGTGTATTGTTATTATAAACATATTTGATAACAATTTGCATCTCGGATTTGTGGGTGATTACAATTATTTAGGTGGGAACTGTTTAAAAATGTTGTTATTATAATTTCGCAATTTGTGGCCACTGCGAAAACAAACAAAACTAACACATTCTCAAATATGTGCAAAAATGAGCAGATTAAACTCGAAAAAATAAGTTCGAATATATTTACTTTGCTGAATTAAAAAAAATATTTTAAATAAAAAATCGTAAAGGAAACTAAACATACTTTTATGCCTAAAGATAGTTTGCTGAATTGACATAATCATAGCTGAATTGATGTTTTTTGTCCAATTTTAAATAAAAAATCGTAAAGGAAACTAAACATACTTTTATGCCTAAAGATAGTTTGCTGAATTGACATAATCATAGCTGAATTGATGTTTTTTGTCCAATTTAGCTTTAATTTTAGGAAGTGAATGGTTATTATTAAAACAATGTAGCAAATAGTTGTACCATATTTTGTGGGTATACTCGATTTATTATCAGTGAACAATTTGAAATGAAAAAAGCATATACAAAAAAAAAACCCAAATAAATTTTTGGAATTCTTTCCAAACTGCAAGATAACGTATCTGGTATAGGAGTTTAAAAAAATTGCACAAATATGAGTATCTCATGCTGAACTGATAAAATCTAAGTCGAATTGCCATATTTAATACACCAAAAAACAAATTTCTATTATACTGTTTATTAATATGCAAAACATTGCTTAAGAATTATTTTCAAATAAAATATTAGTCATTTCCTCATAATGTGGGAGTGATAAAGTATTAAAAAAAGCTTGCTGAATTGAGGAAATCGTAGCTAAATTTTGCAATCTAATATCTCACCAGTAGATTTTAATTGTCTTGATTGCATTTTTTCCATTTATTGATAAAGTGATCAAATTGACACACAAAAACCTAATCTTGATGAAAGGTATAGACCAAAAATGCTTGCTGAATTTGGGAAATCGAAGCTGAATAATGTAATTTAATAATCAAATATCAAATGTGGTAGATTATTGCTGTTTTAATGACTTTAGACTGTTGAAACCATCTTTTAGAAGAAGAAGTCACGTTTATGGGGAGCCCATTCAATTCCGTCAGCTGAATACTTATGTAGAATATGAATACTTATCAGACACAACTTGTATCATGAGAGAACAATTTTTCTTTTGGAATTTTGGATATCCAGCCAGTTGAACTAATTTTTTACTGAAACAATCATGTCTCTTTGTCCTTTATTTAATTGTTCTGCCTGAATATGGAGTATTCAGCTAGCTGAATTACATTTGAATAATAGCAAACATAACATGCGGTCTTTAACTTTAATTTTTCGCAAAGTTTTTGGATATTCAGCTAGCTGAATTAAATTCCCCTTTGTCCAAACATAGCTTGTTCGTGTAAGTTAAATATTCGGTAAATATGTTTTGTTATTATTAATTGTTTGTCTGTGCTTTTGTTATTCAGTCAGAATTTATTTTGGTTTGAGACCATATGTTTCATCTACTTTCTGTCTATTGCAAAAAAGTAATAGAAACAAATACTAAAATTGGTAGAGAGTTTTAATTGCTTGGTAGAATTGACTGCAGTTTCGATAGACACCACTATATCATCTTCATATACTTAGGATACTCAGCTAGCTGAATTACATTTTTATCATTGAATACATAACCTGTAGTCTCTAACTTTTTTATTCCAAAATTTTTGGGGTTCAAACATGCGGTATGGTTTGTAATAAAAATATTTCGCAAATATTTTGTATATTCAGCTTACTGAATTAAATTTTTATTAAACCCGACATAACATGCGATCTATAACTTTATTTTTCCACAACATTTTAGATATTCAGCAAGCTGAATTACATATTTATCATAGCATACATAATTTGTGGTCTGTAACATTATTATTCTGCAATTTTTTTTGGATATTCAGCTAGCTGAATTTAATTTTTCTTTGTCCAACAACTCTTGTGTGCTGTAACTCAAGTATTCCGTAAGTATTTTGTATATTCAGCTAGCTGAATTAAATTTTTATCATATCAAATATAATGTTCGGTCGGTATCTTCATTATTACGCGATATTTTGGAAATTTTAGCTAGCTGAATTACATTTACATCATTGCAAACATAATGTGCGGTCTGACCTTTTTTATTCCGGAATATTTTGGATATTCGGCTAGCTGAATTACATTTTTCTTGATCCTAACGTGTCTTGTTGTCTGTAATTTATGTATTCCGTAAATATTTGGGATATTCAGCTGGCTGAATTACATTTTTATATTGGATGACATAATTTTCTGCCTGTATCTTTATTATTCGGAACACTTTTGGGTATTCAGCAAGCTGAATTACATTTTTTGGTCAAAACATGTTTGCTGAATAAAAATTTTCTTGGTCCAAACTTGTCTAGTGGTCTGTAATTTAAGCATTTAAATATTATGGAAATTCAGCTAGCTGAATTTCCGTTATAGCAGACTTAACTGTCGGTCTATAATTTTATTATTTCGAAATATTTTGGAAAAGCGTCTAGCAGAATTACTTCGCCCAAACATGTTTTGCGGTCTGAAATTTATGTATCCTGAAAATATTTTCCGTATTCATTAAGCTGAATTAGATTTTTATTATGGTAGAAATAACTTGCGGTCTGTAACTTTATTATTCCGGAATATTTTGGATATTCAGCTAGCTGAATTACATTTTTTTTTGTCAAACAAGTCTGGTGTTTAAGTGCTCCATAAATATTTTGTATATTCAGCAAGCTGAATTACATTTTACCATATCAGACATAATTTGTTGTCTGTAACATTATTGTTCCATGACATTTTGGAAATCCAACTGGCTGAATTAAAATGTTCTTAGTCCAAACACATTTTGTGGTCGGTAATTTTAGCAACCCGTAAATATTTTGGATATTCAGCTAGCTGAATTATATTTTTCTTAGTCCAAACATATCTTGTGGTCTGTAATTTTAGTATTCCTTAAATATTTCGGATATTCAGCTAGCTAAATTAAATTTTTATAGTAACAGATGTAACTTGCTTTCTGTAACTTTATTATTCCACAATTTTTTATGATATTCAGCTAGCTGAAATATATGTTTCTATATATAGGTTCCTTTAGTTCCAATAAGGATCATAGGGCTTCATAATTTTAGTATTTCGTAAATATTTCGGATATTCAGCTAGCGAACATGACTTATGACCTAAAACTAAATTGTTCCGCATTATTTTGGGGTATTCAGCTAGCTGAATTAATTTTTTTTGTCTAAATACTTCTTGTGGTCTGTAATATAAGTAATCTGTAAATATTTTGGACATTCAGCTAGCTGAATTAAATTTTTTTAAATCTAAAAATGTCTTGTGATCTGTTATTGAAGTATTCGTGAAATGTTTTGGATATTCAGCTAGCTGAATTACGATTTTATCCCATATTCATAAAGTAAAGTTTCTAGTTCTGATGTTATGTGAATATACTGGGTATTCAGCTGGCTGAATGGTTTATTTTGCCTTGAACATTTAATGATTTTGTATGCAACTATATGTTTCTAGCTGAATGGAATTCATATTTACGTTCAACCACAATGTTCAGTCGATTACAAGATTTCAAAAGCTGTTTTGTGTGTTTGCATGAAAATTGTGTAAAATTATATATTTACAAATATTGTGAACGTATTTTTTTTGGAGATTCCAGATGCAAAGACTGCAACGACCTACAGTTATTTGCGTTGTACATAAATAGTATATAAAGTTTACAACTACAACCAGTTATATTCTGTTAGTTTATGGAACGGCACATACTGGTACATATTTTCGCTAAGCATTATGTACCAACATCCGCAATGGGATGTGGAGTAGTATATAACGTTTTTCAAAATGTTTGTTAAAACTGGAACTGAGTAAACCCCTGACAGCGTATTGGTTCTTATATTTCCTTTAATAATTCTACAAAACCTGTCACATCAAGTTTTATTAATTTGATGCAATTTCAGTTGTATTCGCATTTATTATGTCTAATCAGATTTTGATTGAATTGCATTTTTCCACCGGGTAGGGTAAAAGATATTCGTTTTTTTTTTAGAATAATGATTTTATTTGATTCCTTTTTATGTTCTGAACTGTTCTTGCTTTGAATGTAGTTTTTTGTGCAAGACTTTTTCATTTTATTCTCTTTCTGTGTTTTTGCCCATTATGGTAGGTTTCTATGATTTTGCTATATGTACAGCGCAAAAAAAAAACTAAAACTAAAGAGAATTGTGTGCCATATAACTGCTTAAACAGAAGCAAATAAATATAAAACAAGAAAAATCTAACAAAACTCAGAACGGCAGAACTGCAGAACGTACCATAGTGGCCCAAATAGATGACCATTTTCTTGATTTTTCCTGCTCTTGCCCACAGATAGATACCCGGAACTCTTTTTTCGATTTGCTGAATACAAAATAGTTGCTGTTCTTGGTGCTGCGGTTCCCTGTTTTCTTGCCAGTATGCTCCCAACACAAAAGGTCACTACTGCTGCTGCTGCAACTGTAATGGTCGTTGGCTACTGCGTTCTCAATTTTTTTTTGTTTGTGCAGTTTTGTTAGAACGTGTTTTCTTATTCTGCTTACATGTTAGCTGAATATGTTATACGTGTTGGTGCCTGTATGTATTTGGTTTATATTTTATGCATTTTTGCATTTAGTTTCTCTCTCGTGCTCTCCGTTTTGCCATTTTGTATCAAGCTTTGCTACAAAAAAAATATATATTATTTTTTTAAATGCAAGTAGTGTAACGTTCATAATGTACTCGTGCACCACTCACCCCAAACAGAGCTTAAGCAACTAAGTCAGCTATTAGACCATAGCATACACAACATGCATTCGAAAACTGGAAGAAAAAATATCAAATGAATACCAAGTAACCAGTGTTGAGTTGAGCTACAAACTGAACATTTCATTCCAAATACAATAAACATATTTTTTCAAATGTTGTTTTAAGCAATTTTTTACATAAACATATGATTTATTGCAATATTTGCCAAAATTCTTGTATTCAGCTGGTTGTGTATTTTATTTGTCAACAGAAAATAATATAAATTCTTCTTTGGAGTGAGAAAAAAGCAAATTCAGTTAGCTGAATTTCTTATTTTGGCTATAAAAATGATAACAAGTTCATAATTTCATAGTATCAGATCCTCTCCCAGATCGCATGATATATTCAGCTAGCTAAATTTCATAGATTCGGTACAAAATGGTCTAAAATCTGTAATGAAGACATTTTTTAACTATTTGAATAGGCATTTTATATATTCAGCTAGCTGAATTGCATTCTTTCGCCGTTAAGATGATGACAAGTGTCAAATTTATTATATACCATCATTTAATAGATCAATAGACGTATATTCAGATAGCTGAATTGCATGCTTTCGGTATAAAAATTGTTTTCTAATCCGCAATTAGGAATTTTTATTAACTTTTTGAATGATTTTTGATGTATTCAGCTAGCTGAATTGCATTCAATCGCCTTTAAGACGGTGACACGTGACGGATTTATTATATATCATATTTTAATAGACCTTTACACGTATATTCAGCTAGCTGAATTGTATATTTTCGGTGTAAAAATGGTTTCAAATATGCAATTAGGAACTTTTATTAACTTTTTGAAAGGTTTTTATATATTCAGCTAGCTGAATTGCATACTTTCGCCTCTAAGACAGTGATAAGTGTCGGATTTATTATAAATCATTATTTAATAGATCAATAGACATATATTCAGCTAAATTAATTACATACATCTGTACAAATATTTTTTCAAATCCGCAATTAGGAATTTTTATTGTTTTTTTATAAATTCAGCTAGCTGAATTGTATCCTTTATTCTTCAAGACAGTGATAGGAGTCGGATTTATTATGTATCATAAGTTAATAGATCAATAGACCTATATTCATGTAGCTGAAATGCATATTTCCGGTAAAAAATGGTTTAAAATCCGCAATTAAGAATTTTTATTAACTTAACAGCTAGCTGAATAGCATATATTCGCCTTGAAGGCGCTGGTAGGTGTCGGATTTATAATATATCATTATTTAACAGTTTTATGGACAAAAATGGTTCAAAATCAGCAATTACGATTTTTTTTAAATTTTGACTGATTTTGTATTTATTCAGCTAGCTGAATTGCATACTTTCGCCCTTGTGAGGGTGACAAGCGTTGGATTTATTATATATACATACGTATAATAATTTAATAGATCATAGACGTATATTCAGCTAGCTGAATTGCATATTTTCGGCACAAATATGGTTTCAAATCCGCAAATAGGAATTGTTATTGTCTTTTTGAATGGTTTTTTATATATTCAGCCCGCTGAATAGCATACTTTCGTCTTTAAGACAGTGATAAGTGTCGGATTTATTATATATCATCATTTAATAGATTAATAGAAGTATATTTAGCTAGCTGAATTTCTTATTTACGTTCCAAAAGTGGGCTGAATTGCATACTTTCGCCTTTTGGAGGGTGACAAGTGTTGGATTTTTTACATATAATAATTTATTAGATCATAGACGTATATTCATCTAGCTGAATTACATATGTTTACAACAAAAAAGGTTTCAAATCCGGAATTGGAATTTTTATTAACTTTATGAAAGGTTTTTTATATATTCAGCTAGCTGAATTGCATACATTCGCCTTTTAGAGGGTGATAGGTGTCGGTTTTATTATATATCATCATTTAATATATCAATAGACGTATATTCATCCAGCTGAATTGCATATTTCCGTTACAAGTACGCAATTATGATTGTTTATTAATTTTTTTAATGTTTATTTTATGTATTCAGCTAGCTGAATTGGATACTTTCCACACTAAGATTATGATTTGAGGGTTTTATTATCTATCATCAGTTGATAGATTAATACACGCATATTCAGTCACCTGAATTGCATATTTTCGCTATTAGCTTAGTTTAATATCCGGAATGTACGTTTTTTAATGTTTTTTACGCATTTAGCTAGCTGAATTCCAAATTTTCGCTACAAATATAGGGACAAATATGGGTTTTAATGTCTTTAAATAATTTTCTAATTTTCCTTTCATTGCATACAGATGACAAACAATTCGTTTAAAATTCAAAACAAACTAATTAAGGTAGCTGAACTTCATGGTTTTTCCCAATTGATTTGAAATTCTTACTATAAGGTTATTAGAAATATACTGATGTTGAAGTATAAGGTTGTGATTGATCTTAAAATTAAAAATGTCAATATTCAGCTAGATAAATTACACTTATTTTGTAATATTTCTAAAATAAAGTGCTAATTTTGAATCAGCTATGAATATATCGGATATTCAGCTAGCTGAATTACATTTATTCCACACACAATATAAAATAAACACCAAAACTTTAGGTTACCTAACAAATATATTATATCAACAAATCAGATTTTTGATTTATCCTTATTTTATAAGAAATGTAAAAATGTGTCGAATATTTCCATATTCAGCTAGCTGAATTGCAATTTTTGTTTGTTAAATATATGATATAGTGCTTAATTTAAATCTGCTATGATCATACCGTATTTTCAGCTAGCTGAATTACATTTATTCCCCTCAAAACTTGACGATAAGGCCTAATATCCGAGACTACAGTATTCACTGAAATCGTTTCAAATAATTTTATGGAAAATACATTATTTTGTCATATTTCCATCATTTAATTAGCTGAATTACGCATTTGTTTAAACAATTATGATAAACCTAAGCTAAACATATGATAAATTCAGCGAAATAGTGTTACAAACAGGATTCTACAGTGTAAATTAAATAGATTTTCAATAATTTTATAAATTTAATATAATTAAGGTCATCCGTCATAATTCAAATGAAACAACAATATTGTTGCTATAGCAGTTTATATAAAATTACTTAAAAAATTAACTTTTTGTTGTTAGTACATAGTAATAAAAAAATGCCATTATTAATTTAAAATCTGCATATACGAGTATGCCAAAACTTGTTTTTCTTTTGCCTCGAGTCATTTCAACTTTCAAGGCACAGTTCATTTAAACTTTATGGATATTGTGCTATTGTATTAATTTTTTTTGTTTTTTTTTTTTTTAATCATATTTAAGAGGAATATTGAATAATAAATCGAAATTGCTGGCAAACTCTTAATTAATGACAATTAAATTGGTTTCACACATTGTCTCGGAGTTTTTTTGTTATACATATATAGTAATTTATCAAGCTACATGCATACATATGTTTGTCGTGTCATTGTATTATTCCCATGAGATGAATTTATTTTTGGAATATAGTTATACAGGTTCTGTGATTGAAATAAGAATAAAACAAGTAAGAAAGTTTCAGTCGGGTAAACCGACTAAGGTATACCCTCACTTTGTGAGTAATGTAATATTAAATATTACTCGAATTATTCTGTCAATTTGTGTGGGAGGTACCAGAAGGGGTTTATCAAATACACCTATTTTTCGCTGAACATTAGATACTTTAAATTCATTGCACTGTGCCGAATTATAAGCATTTATGTGCACTGGTAAAAACGTTAGAGATATTAAATTGTGGTATGATTTGGGCATTTTGTGTGGGAGGTACAAAAAGGGGAGTGGCGAAAACGCCCACTTTTCACAGGGCTATAGACACTATAAAAACATTACACTGTACAAAATTTCAAGTATTTTCATACACTGGTTTTAATGTTATAAGCTGTTAACTTTTGTTGCAAAAAGGTACCTTTGTGTGGGAGGTACCAAAAAGGGGGTGGCAACAACGCCAATTTTTCCCTTGACTGTAGGCAATATAAAAGTATAATACTGTACAAAATTTCAAGTTTTTTTATACACTGTTATTAATGTTATAAGCTGTTAACTTTTGGTGCAAAATGGTGCATTTGTGTGGGAGGTACCAAAAGGGGCGTAGCAACATGGCCCATTTTTCTCGAGTTGATAGCGACTAATAAACTATAGCATTAGTGTGGAATTTCAGAAGATTCGAATAAGTAGTATAGCAGTTATTAAAGATTCAATATTTCACAACATTTTAACACTTTGTGGGGGAGGTACTAGAAGGAGTGGACCAATATGGCCCATCTTCGAACTTAGCCGGAGATAGAAAAAAATATTACCACGTACCAAATTTGAAGTCAATCGGTTACTCCTTTCGAGAGTTATCGTGCGCACCAGCCAGCAGACACACAGACAGACAGACAGACGGACGGACATTGCTCATTCGCCTTAAAATGACCCAAAACGAATATCCGCCGAACATACTTAGGGTCTTAGATCACTCCTTCGATGTGTTACACTTTTTTTCGTAGCAAATGATATATACCCTCGTCACACTAAAGTGAGGGTATAAAAATTATATTTATGGAAATCCTGTCCACGTTTTGTTTTGCTGAATAATGTTAACATGTTATTTAACATTTATTCTATTCATTTATCAAAGTGTTCTTCACTTATTTTTTGCTGAATTGCATTTATTTGTCAATTGTTTTTTGTCTTTTGACAATTTCTGTTGTTTATAATAGGATTAAAAATAATTTTAAGCTTCTGTTTTGCAAATTAACACAAATTGCCAGGAATTTAATTTATTAAACAGTTTGCTGAATTAATTACTGTTTAAATTTTTATATATCTCTTACGATTTTAGAAATTATTTCAAATAATTTGTAGCCGTTGCCAGGTGAATATCAGCTGAATTAAACTTGTTGCGGCAGAATAAAACCTTAAGTATATATTTAAAAGATTTTTTTCTGAGTTACTCAATTTGTAGCCGAATATATATTTAAAAGATTTTTTCTCCTCTATTATTTACATAACAGTTTTTATCACTTGCATAGAATTACCGCTCATTTTTTAATAAATTCCCTGCTGCATTTCATTTCTTGCAGCTGAATAGATTTTACATTTCATCTTTTAGCATCTACTATATTCCTCTAAAATTTCTAAATTGTTTTCAGCTAGCTGAATATATGATTATATGAAGTTCTAGTTGACTATATGGTTAAATGTTATTGGTAAAAAGCTAAATTTTCTTCAACGGTTGTCTGAGAATAAGTTTTTATCTCTTTTTAATTTAGTTATCGCTCTGCCATACGTTTTAATAAATTGCTAGCTGAATTACATTTATTGCAGCTGAAACCGTTTTATTTTTATTGTTTGGCATCTGCTATATTTCTCGAACATTTTTAAATAATTTAAGCTAGCTGAATTATATCAATTCGTAAAACGAAGGGAATAAATCTTTTCATCATGAACATATGAAATACTCAGCCAGCTGAATTGCATTTTTTGTAAAAAAATATATAAAATGAATCCCTCATATATGTTCGTTTTTAGTGCACTGAATATTCAGCCAGCTGAATTGAGCAATTTCTTTGCATAATTTAAAATTACGGTATTTATATATCTCTACTATAAACGAAATTCATTTACCAAAAATTCTAGAATTCAGCTAGCTGAATTGCATTTTTTTTAAAGAGATATAAAATAAACCCTTATTCTATGTTCGTCAGTAGTATATACGAATATTCAGCTAGCTGAATTGACTAGTTTTCGTGCATAATTTAAAATTAATATATGTATCTGCCTCTGCTACAAACAAAATTCATATACCAAAACTGTGGTTCACCTGAATGCCAAAATTCAACAAGCGGAATTACATTTATTCTATACACACTATAAATTCCTAGCTGAATTTGATTTCCTGCAGCTGAATTCATTTTCTATTCCATTGTGTGGCATCTTCTATATTCCTCGGAACATTTTAAAATTATTTTGCCCTAGCTGAATTACATATTTTCGTAAAATGCTTAGAATAAGGACATATTTTTTTAAGTCCACTTTCGAATATATCGAATATTCTGTCATTTGAATTGATATTTTTTTTTATGAAATTAAGCCCTTATTTGATGTCTTTTATGAATATTTGAAGTCTTTTTTGTAGCTGAATTAACTAACTGTTGTTTATAACTTAAAACTACGGTTTTGATCTGCCTCTGAATTAAATTTGCAGCAGCTGAATACATTTTATTAGATCCTAAACTATTTTTTGATCACGTACTGTAACCTGTTTTAAGATAAAATTAACAAATTATTCTTAGTTGATTTACATTAATTTCTAGCTGAATATAAGGATAAATGAATGTTTTCCCTTATATTATTTACTGACATCCAAATTCCCTTTTAAGGTTGTCTAACAGCACTTTGGTACGTCTATACATTTAATTGCTGCTCATTTTCTGTCATATGATTTAATAAATTCCTTGCTGAATTACATTTCTAGTAGCTGAATAATATTTTTAGATCCCAAAAAATGTTCACGCCATTTAATATATATTTTTTGTAGTTGGACAGTTTGTTTTGATGAATAAAAATAACTTGAACTTTGCCTAATTACATTAAATTTTAGCTGTATATATGGTATACTAATTTTTTGCTTTCTATTATTTACGAATATCTAAATTCTCTTCACAGATAGCCTGAAACACATTTTTTACCCTTTTACATTTATTTATCTCCCATTTTCTTCCATATGCTTTGATAAATACCTAGCTGAATTGAATTTCTAGTGGCTGAATAATATTTGTAGATCCCAAAACATGTTTAGACCATTTAATATATACTTTTTATAGTGTACAGTTTGTTTTTCCGAATAAAAATGATTTAAACATAGTTGAATTACATTCATATCTAGCTGAATATATCTTAAAAAGTTTTTTCTTTCTCAAATAGCTAAATTCTCTTCAAGGGTGTCCGGAAAACACTTTTTACATTTAATTATCGCCCATTTCCTACCGTATGCTTTGACTTTCTAGTAGCTAAATAATAATTTTAGATCCCGAAACATGTTAAGACCATTTAATATATACTTTTTATATATATATTATACGAATAAATATAATTTAAACTTAGTTGAATTACATTCATTTCTAACTGAATATATCGTAAAATGCTTTTTCTTTCTCAAATAGCTAAATTCTCTTCAGGGGTGTCCGGAAAACACTTTTTACATTTAATTATCGCCCATTTCTTGCCGTATGCTATAATAAATTCCTAGCTGAATTGCTTTTCTAGTAGCTGAATAGAAATTTTCAGAACCCAAAATATTTTTAGAGCAATTAATATATAATTGTTATTGTTCAACAGCTTATTTTTCTAATTTCTAGCTGAATATGCAGTAAAATGCATTTTTCCTCTTTCTGTTATTTACAAATAGCTAACTTATCTTCAAAGGTTGCCTGAAAACACTTTTTTCACCCCTTTACATTTAATTATCGCCCATTTTCTGCAATATGCCTTAATACATTAGCTGATTTCTTGCAGCTGAATACATTTTACATTTCATTGTTTGGCATCTACTATAATTCTTAAACATTTTTAAATTATTTTCAATGACATTTATTTGCTCTATTGCCATCACTAGGTTGTTTTTTCATCTTTTTTTTTTTGCAGAAACCTATGAAATGTTTCTTTTGTTTGTTGGTATATTTTATTACACTGCCTGGCGAAGGTCATGCGAGATTGCTTTCCGCCTTGGCATTATTAAATAAATTGCAGTCGTAAATTAATGCTTTCAATTAAATGCAAAAAACGAACGAACCAAGCCAAAGAAACTATTAACAATTAAACATAAAATTCTCAAATAAATGACGCCATTCTGCGCCGTAGTATCCAACATCGCAGGGTTTTGGTAAAGGTATGTACGTAATTGGAAAGTGGCAAAAGATTCCTTTGAAAAAGTTAATTTCACTGTGAAAATCGTTTTATGCAAAAATTAACAAAAAAACACACTGCAACTGTTAAGTTATTACAAAATTTTGCCATTACCATAAAGTTGAGCCGATATAAATACACATTCACGCTGACTTACTCTCTTGCAGTTACACCGAATGCTGTGTAAAATTTTAATTTCCATTGAAATTGTCGTCGTCGTTGTTGTTGGTTTTGAACGGACGGTGTGCATTCACTGGAATAACTCTTTTGCATCGGATTTTTTTGCATATTCATGGAGTTTTTTCTTTTCTTTCCATTTCGTTTCGTTTGGTATTTGTTAATTGTTGTTTTCAGTTTGTTTTGGTTTGAGTATGTATTTGTTTTTTTTTTTTTAGTTTTCCTATATTGCACTTTGTACCCCATGTGGGTTGCGGATATACGGCAATGAATCATAAATGGCTTAAAATAAATGATTTTCAAAAAATTGGTTATTACTTTGACAAACATTGTGACAATGGCTGTTGGGTTTGTTCTCACTTTTGGGTGAGGGCAAATTTTTTTTCATGAATAACCTGAAAAATGTTTGCTGAATTTAAGATTTCATCAGCGGAATTGAGTTTTCGAAGGTAAATTTGCTAAAATTTGTTTTACGGTGTCGATTGAAAGTGCAAATAGGTCAGCTGAATTTAAAATGTCATTTGCTGAATAGTATTTTCAGAGGAAAATATGCATCATGAAGGACAAAAGGTTAAGAAAACTTAAAAATTTTAATTTTTGCTTCATTGCTGAATTTGAAAAAATTAAAGATAAAGTTAAGATTTCATCCAAAGTCATCAAGAAATGTAAAATGTAGCTGAATTGAACATTTTCTCCGCTGAATATCACAATTTAGCTGAATTTAAAATAAATATTTATATTTAATTTTTCATCATATATTTTATGAAATTTCGAATAAATTTCACAATTCTGCGAAGTAAAAAGCAGTAGAAACCTAGTTCAGCTGGACGCATTTTCAAACTTAACTTATATTCAGGTGTAAAAATTAAAATTAAGCAGAAAATCTGCAATTTTTATTTAAAATTAGTAATTCAGCCAAACAGAATTTATTTTTGTTTGTCTATTTGGGATCTTTTTTAGCTGAAATGGATATTCAGAAATAGATACTACTTTACTTCGATCTTATACAATATTTCTTATATAAATTCAATAACTACGTGGCTGAATTATTTTTTTAGCAGCTGAATTGTGATTTCTGAAGCTAAATTAGATCCTAAGTAGGCTTTTTCATCAATCGCTTCTATTTAAATTTATATTATGGCTGCTGAATAACATTTCTTCCCAGCTGAATTAGAGTTTATTAAATATTTCGTTGTAAATTTGATAAAAATGTAAGTATTAAGTGGTTGAACTACATTTTCAGCAGCTGAACTGCTAATCTTCAAGCTGAATTAAATCCTGAGTTTGTTTTTTTCATAAATTGACCAATTTATATTTCTCTTTTCGTTGCTGAATAACATTTCTTCGGAGCTGAATTTTAAGCTTTTTCATCAGTTGATTTAAGTTTGTATTTTGGTGGTTGAATAACATTTTTTCTCAGCGCTTTAGTTTATTCAATATTTTGTAATATAATTGATATGATTTTAATTATTAACTGGCTGAGCTGTATTTTTAGCAGCTGAATAATAATTGTTTCAAGCCAAAATTAATTCTGAGTGAGATTTTTCAAAAATTTTCCAATTCATGTTTCTCTTTTCGTTGCTGAATAACATTTCTTCGCAGCTGTATTAGAGTTTATTAAATATTTCGTTGTATAATTGATATCAATTTAGGTATAAAGTGGTTGAATTACATTTTAAGCAGCTAAATTGCTAATTTTTGAAGCTGAATTAAATCCTGTGTGTTTTTTCATAAATTGACCAATTTATATTTCAGTTTTCGTTGCTGAATACCATTTCTTCTTAGCTGAATTGTAGTTTATTAAATATTTCGTTGTTTAATTGACAAAAATTTTATTACTAAATGGCTGAATTACATTTTTATCAGCTGAATTTCCCTTTTTTTAAGCTGAATTGAATCTTTTTTAAGCTTTTTCATCAGTTGGTGTGATTTAAGTTTTTATTTTCGTGGCTGAATAACATTTTTTTCTCAGCTGTTCAGTTTATTCAATATTTTGTAATATAATTTAACTGGCTGAGTTGTACTTTTAGCAGCTGAATTATAATTTTTTCAAGCTGAATTTCTGTTCTATGTGAGATTTTTCATAAATTTTCGAATATATGTTCCGCTTTTCGTTAAATATTTCGTTATATAATTGATAACAATTTAAGTATTAAGTTCCTAAATTACCTTTCAAGCAGCTGAATTGCTAATTTTTGAAGCTGAATTAAATCCTGAGTGTGTTTTTTCATAAATTGATCATCTGAATTACCATTTTAAAGCCGAATTGAATCTTTTTTAAGCTTTTTCATCAGTTGGTGTGATTTAAGTTTGTATTTTCGTGGCTGAATAAAATTTTTTTCTCAGCTGTTCAGTTTATTCAATATTTTGTAATATAATTTAACTGGCTGAGTTGTACTTTTAGCAGCTGAAATATAATTTTTTCAAGTTGAATTTCTGTTCTGTGTGAGATTTTGCATAAATTTGCGAATTTATGTTCCGCTTTTCGTTGCTGAATAACATCTCAATTAGAGTTTATTAAATATTTCGTTATTTAATTGATAAAAATTTTAGTATTAAGTTGCTGAATTACATTTCAAGCAGCTGAATTGCCAATTTTGAAGCTGAATTAAATTCAGAGTGTGTTTATTCATAAATTTACAAATTTATATTTCTCTTTTCGTTGCTGAAAAGCATTTATTCTTAGCTGAATTAGAGTGTATTAATTATTTCGTTGTATAATTGATACAAATTGGATTATTAAATGGCTGAATTACATTTTGGTCAGTTAAATTACCATTTTAAAGCTGAATTAAATCTTTTTTTTTAGCTTTTTCATTAGTTGGTGTAATTTAAGTTTGTATTTTCGTGGCTGAATAACATTGTTTCTCAGCTGTTCAGTTTATTCAATATTTTGTAGTATAATTAATATGAATTTAATTATTAACTGGCTGAGTTGTACTTTTAGCAGCTAAATTATATTTTTTTCAAGCTGAATTTCATTTCTGAGTGAATTTTTTCATAAATTTTCCAAATTATTTTCTTCTTCTCGTTGCTGAATAACAGTTCTTCTCAGCTGAATTAGAGTTTATTAAATATTTGGTTATATAATTGAAATAAATGTAATTATTAAGTGTGAATTAAGTGTGTTTTTTCATAGATTTTCGAATTTAAGTTTATATTTTGGTAGCTGAATAACATTTACTCTCAGCTGAATTAGAGTTTATAAAATATTTCGTTGTATAATTGATATAAATTTAATTATTAAGTGGCTGAATTGAATGTTTCGCAGTTGAATTGCGATTTGAATTGCTTGTTTATCAATTGGTGCGATTTTAGTTTATCTTTTGGTAGCTGAGTAAAATTTTTCCTCAGCTGAATTAGAATTTATTAAATATTTCGTTCTATTATTGATATAAATTTAATTATTAGGTGGGTGAGTTACATTTTTAGCTGCTGAATTCTAATTTGTGTAGCTGAATTTCTATTTTTGATGCTTTTATTTCAGCAGGAGTGCGTTTTTCTTAAATTGTCCATTTTAAGGTTCTCTTATGGTTGCCGAATAACATTTCTTCTCACCTGAATTAGAGTTCAGTAAAAGAAAATACAAACGAAAATACAGTTTAGTAAATATTTTGTAATATATTTGAATTAAATTTGATTATTATGTGGCTGAATTAAATTTTTAGCAGCTGAATTAATTCCTGAGTGTGCTTTTTCATAAATTAAGCAAATTAAGTTTCTCTCTTGGTTGCTGAATGACATTTCTCCTCAGCTTAATTTGAGTTTATTAGATATTTCATTGTATAATTGATTTAAATTTACTTATAAGGTGCTTCAAATACATTCGTAGCTGCTGAATTGCTATTTTTGAAGCTGAATTAAATCCTGAACATGATTTTTCATACATTGTCTAATTTGTGTGTATCTATTTGTGCCTGAATAACATTTCTTCTCAGCTGAATTGGACTTAATTAAATATTCAGTAATAAAAGTGATAAAAGTGTTATTATTAGGTGGCTGAATTAAATTTTTAGCAGCTGAATTGCGATTTTTAAAGCTGAATTTAGTACTGAGTGAAATATTTCATAAATTAGTGCAATTTAAGTTTCTCTTTTGCCTGCTGAGTTAAAATTTTTCTCAGTTCAATTGGTGTTTATATGTAATTATGTATTTATTCCCTTGTAGAATAGGATTTTTATATGAAATTTTTAATCTATTAAGCTATCAAATTTATTTACCTTTTGAAATTAACAGAAAATATCAGTTAAATAGGATTTTATGCCATTTTTATTACATTTCTTGTTTAAATTCTTCCCACGATTAATTCTGTTTACTGTATAACTCTATAATACTTCCACAATGGCTCTTAATTGCTATTCAGTTGTTCCCTTTTTAGAGAATGGATTATTTATTCAGCTGAATGTGAAAATTCTGAATGAACATTTGTTATTTATTCAGAGCTGTGGCAATTAGTTTTTTATAATCGAAGAAACACTTGTATTCTCTTTGGAATATTTAACAATATATTTAATTAAAATTTCATTTTGATAGAGTAAACACAACTCCTGTTTACTTTCATAAATTAATATTTTTGCCGCACAACTGCTATATATGTTGGGTATGTAATGACAAATTGCAAAACATTGTTTCATATTCACTTCTTTTAACTACTTTTTATTGTTTTTCCCCTTAATACAACACTGAGGCACCGGCAGACAGACACTGAGCGATCAGCAGCAGCAGCAGAAATATTACTTTTCGCACATGTGTTTTAAATTTCATAACAAAATAACAACCTATAGGTATGTAAGCAATAATAGCAACTACAAAAACGACGACAACAACAACAACAATAAAACATTAATAATAATAATAATAAAAAAGTAAACGCCAGGCAAACTCTACTATAATCGATATCATATGTTCGCAACACCAGCACTCAGATATCGCTGAATGTCGTTTGTATGTAATACTTGTCCGATGGACTTACGAAACAATAAACAAAAATGTTTTCCCCAATTCGCTTATATGGCTGAGAGATAGACACACTCACTCACTCACCACATTCAGTCAGTCAGCCATCCAACCAACCACTCACTGATGTATGCGCCACCACACTTCCAGTCCAGCCACTACACTTCCAACCAACGAAATGCCACCAAAACCAACAAAAATTCAATTGAAGCAATCAATAAAATGAAAACAGAAGAGCTGGAGAAAAAAATAACTAAACGATAATTATTACAAAATAGTCGCAACGTCAACGTCATTAATGACAAGGTATGAATTTTAAAATAAAATCGAGTAAATAACATCACACACAACACGCGACTACTGCGACAAGATGTGAGACGACGTATATACCTTAAATATATGGGGAAAAAGTGAAAAATGATCGGTAATTACTCTCAGAAATTACACAATTGTGTATAAATTTGCAATTACGATAAAGAAAAAGTGATTTACAATGGCATATTTATAATTCAGCTGAAAGAATTTCGAATTTTATTTATACTTGGAGAGCAAAATTCATGCTGAATGAGTCATATGGGGAATTCAGCTGAGGAATACTGTATTCTCCATGATAAGCAGTTAATTCAGCTGCGAGAAATACGAATTTAAAATATATTCAGCTGGAATTTCATTTAGCTAGAAGTATTTTTGATTTAAAATAATTTCGTAGAGTTGAATTCATGCTGAATGGTATTTAAAGGGAACAATTTAGGGTGTTTCTGGAATTCAGCAGAAGAAACTCTGATTTACTATGATATGCAGTTAAATCACCTGACAGAATTATGAATTTTTTGTATAAACGGACAGCTGAATTAATGTTGAAAGAGTGTTAAAGGGAATTCAGCAACTGAAAAATCGATTCCATGGGATAATCACTTAATTCAGCTACAATAAATATCAATTTAAAATATATGAAATTTCAATCAGCTAGAAGTATGTATTTTCCATTTTAAATATTGTTGAAGAGCTGAATTCATGATAAATGATTCTTAAATGTAATTCAGCTAGAGAAAAACTGAAGTACTATGTTATACGGTTGATTCAGCTACAATAAATACAAATTTAAAATTTATTCAGCTCAAATTTTAATAAGCAGGAAGTATTTATATTTTAAGATATAATTGGAGAGCTAAATTCCTGCTGAATGATATTGTTGGGGCACCACTATACCCTAATTGGTGGAATTCAGCTGAAAAATATGATTTTTCATGATATACAAACAAGGAACAAAATGCTAACATTTAAAATAAATTCAGCTAGCTGAATTCACGCTGAATGATTCTTAGGTCAAATTTAGCTACTGAAAAATAAATTTTCTATGAAATACAGTTAATTCAGCTACAAGATATAGAATTTAAAATACTTTCAGCTAAAATTTCAATTTTCAGCTTCAAAATTTCAAGCTAGTATTATTTATATTTTAAAATATTTATAATCGGAGTGCTGAATTCATGCTGAATGATGTTTATAGGGATCAACTTTAGTTATTTCTAGAATTAAGCTAAAGAAAAAATTATTTACCTCGATATACTGGTAATTCAGATGAAATAATTTCCAATTTTATTTATGTTTGGAGGACTGAATATACGCTGAATGAATCATAGTGTAAATGCAGCTACAGAAAAATGTGTTCTCTATGATATACAGTTAATTCAGCTACAGGGAAATACGGCTTTTGAATATATTCAGCTGAAGCTTCAATCAGCTAGAAGAATTTCCCAATTACTAAATATATTCAAAGAGCTGAATTCTTGCTGAATAGTGTTTAAAGGGAATAATTTAAGATATTTCTGGAATTCAGCTAAATAAAAAGTAATTTACTAAGATATACAGTTAATTCAGCTGAAGGAATTTCGATTTTTGGATAGAAACGGACAGATAAATTCCTGCTGAATGATTCTTATAGTTCGAATTTAAAATATATTCAGCTCATATTTCATTCAGCTAGAAGTATTTCTCATTTAAAATATTTTCAGAGAGCTGAACTCAAGCTGAATGATGCTTAACGGAAATAACTTAATGCATTTCTGGAATTGAGCTAAAGAAAACGTGATCTACTATGATATATATAGTTAATTCAGCAACAATAATTATGCGTTTTAAATATATTCAGCTTGCTGAATTCGCGCTGCATGATTCCTAGATGAATTCAGCTGCAAATGATATATAGTTAATTCAGCTGCAAGAAATACTAATTTGAAACATATTCAGCTTAACTTTCAACCAGCTAGAAGTATTACTAATGTAAACTACTACCGGAGTGCTGAATTCATGCTGAATGATGCTTAAGCAAAGCAATTTAGGATATTTCTGGAATTCAATGAAAGAAAAAAAGATTTACCAAGATATACTGTCAATACAGCTGAAAGAATTTCGATCTTTTTAAAGAAAGGGGCTGCCAAATTCCTGCTGAATGATTATTAGAGGGAATTCAGCACAAGAAACATGTTTTATCTATGATATACATCTAATTCAGCTCTAAGAAATTAGAATTTAAAATATATTCAGCTCATGTTTCATTCAGCTAGAAGTATTTTTATTTAAAATATTTTTAGAGAGCTGAATTTATGCTGAATGGTGCCTGACGGGAATAACTAAGGGTATTTCTGCAATTCAGTTAAATATAATACTATGATATATAGTTAATTCAGCAACACGAATTATGCTTTTAAAATATATTCAGCTAGCTGAATGATTTCTAGATGAAAGTCAGCAAGAGAAAAACTTATTTGCTATGATATACAGTTTATTCAGCTATATGAAATACGTATTTAATGTATATTCAGCTCAAACTTCAATCATTTTTGCATTTAAAATATTTGTAGGTAGCTGAATTCATGCTGAACAATGCTTAAAGGATACACCTTAAGGTATTTCTAGAATTCAGCTAAGGAAAAAAATTATTTGCCACGATATTCACTAATTCAGCTAAAGGAATTTCGATGTTTTGATAAAAACGGAGGGCTAAATTCCGCCTTAATGATTTTTAGATGATATTCAGCTGGATTTTCTATGACATACAGATAATTCAGCTGCAAAAAATATTATTTTAAAATATATCCAGCTCACATTTCAATAAATATATTTTAAAATATAACCGCAGTGCGCAATTCATGCTGAATGATGCTTAAGCGCCACAACTTTTCTGCATTTCTGAAATTCGGCTAAATAAAAAATAATTTTCTATGATACACAATTAATTCAGCTGAAGGATTTTTGAATTTTTAACATAAACATACAACTGAATTGTTCAAAGACAATAAATTTCTACAATTCAGCCGAGCGAAATAATTATTTACGGCGATAGAGCGCCAATTCAGCTGCAAGAAATATGAATTTAAGGACTGATACAATTTAAGGATTACATACAACTATTTTGAAATTTTCGGAAACACACGTATTTAATTCAGCAGTAAGAATTGCCGACTTCCAAAGGGCTGAATTATCGCTGAATAAGTCATAGAGCGAGTGATTGTTTAGATAATTCAGCCAAAGAAAAAGTGATTTAGACTAATAAGCAATTAATTCAGCAAAAAGAGATGTGAGATAAAAGTTTTTTCAGCCAACTGAATTTGTCTGAAATAATTTACAATATACATACTAAAAACATTTAGTCATTTATGGTGTTGAAAATATATTTTTATAGCTTTGTAAAAAAAACATGTAATATACAAATGTAATTCCGCAGATTTTAATGACCCTTTACAAATCTAATTACTTATAGACTTCTGATTAAAACATACTAATTCATATAATGTATACCAGACTCTTCTGACTGTTCATTAACTTTTACCCTAATCTCTGATTCATGACATTTGTTCGTTTTTAAATAGTCACAAACTCTCAATTTCAATTTATTTGCTATCTTTACTGACACATTTTATTACTGGCGTTGCTCTGGAATCATATAATTTAGCAAACGTTTTTATGGACATTTAAGTGATAGTAATAAAAGTCAATCAAATTTGAGAACAAATACTATTTACTTCTGGACGTTTATGACTGTCGGTACTCGAAAAGCGGAAACATTAAACTGAAAATCAATTCAGTCAGTGGCAAATGTGCAATGCATAGTAACGAGCAAACCTTGGATAGACGTTAAGGGGTATAATATTGCTTTTTTGTGAGAGAGAAGGTGTTAAATAATCAAAATGTGTATATTTCCTTGTTATATTGTATCAGATGAATTGGGTAAAAGTGAGCTAAATTTCACTAAAATGCTTTAAAAATAATTAAATTAAGAAACGGCTGCTTAAATAGTAGCTTAATTATATTAATTTTATCAGAATTCATTTTAAATAGGCTGAATACATATATTTCGTTGTTTAAATCTAGCTGCATTTATCTTTAATCGTAGTTTCTATCTTAAAAGTTAGCTGAATTGAATAAAAGCTAGCAGAATATGATTTTAACTGTGTAAATTATAATTTTATGAGTCTTCCAGAAATTTTGTCACGGCTGAATTGAATTGTAACTACCTGAAATTGTGAAGTTTTTTGAAAATATGAGTATTTTTTGTTAAATGAAGAATTTAGTAAGCAAATCAAGTAAAAATTAGTTGAATTTATTTGATCTTTTGTGAAGTTAATTATTTAAGTCATAAATCTTAGCTGAATTAGTTTAAAGTTAGCCGAATAGACATAAATCCTTGAAAATCGATTTATTTGTGTCAATTAACTTTCATTGACAGCTGAATTTCTTTTATTGTATCTGAATTATTTAGACAATAATTGAACGTATTTAAATTGTTTTAAAACATAATTTCTAGAGCTATAAATGCTGGCTGAATTAGTTTAAAGTTAGCTGAATATGCCTATACAGTTGCAAAATTGTATTATTTGTTTATAACTTCCTTTATTAATAGCTAAATTGTTATATTGTTGGCTGAATTAACAAAATTTCAGCTTATTTTTTATATGTTAGAACTACTTTTGTGTATTAAGGGAAGCTTACATTCTTGCTAAATTAGTTTCAAGTTAGCTGAATATAATTTAAATTGTGTAAATAATAATTATATGGATCTTCAAATTTGTCACGATTGAATTAAATTTTATAGAATTTTTTGTTAATTGGAGAAATTAGTGTGCAAGTAATGTATATTTGTCTGCTGATTTAAGTAAAAGTTAGTTGAAGTTGTTTGTTTTTGTGTAAACCTCATTATCAAAATCATAAATGTTAGCTGAATTACTTTAACTTTAGCTGAATACACATATATCTTGAACAATTTATTTATTTGCCTAAATTAACCTTTATTGACAGCTGAATTATTTTAATTGTTAGCCGAAACCAGTAAATATTAGCTGAATATATTTTTACTATTGAAAACATAATTATAAGATTTAAAACTTTTAGCTGAATTAATTTAAAGTTAGCTGAATGGACATAAATCATAGCAAAATCATATAATTTGTATGAAATTAATTTAATTGCCAGCTAAATTGCTTTTAATGTTAGTCGAATTATGTAAATAATGCTTAATTGGTTTACCTTGTTTTTAATGTTGTTTCTAGAGCTATAAATGTTAGCTGAATTGTTTAACACCACCACAAAATCGTAATATTTGTATACAAATACTTCTATTGGCATCTGAGTTCCTTTAATCATTAACTGAGCCAAACAAAACTTAGCTGAACTTATATGTTATTTTGAGAACACTTGTTATCTATGCTTTTACTGTTAGATGAATTACTTTAAATGCAGCTGAATAGACATAAATCATTGCAAAATCTTATAATTTCTATAAAGTGGCTTTTATTGTCAGCTGAATTGATTTTAGTGTTAGCTGAATCATGTAACAAATATTTTAATTTGTATATATGCAAAAATAATTTCCAGAGCTGTAAATGTTAGCTGAATTGCTTAACGCCACTGCAAAATCATGTTATTTGTATAAAAATACATTTATTGGCAGCTGAATTGTTTTAATCGTTAGCTGAATTAATTAAAAATCAGCTGAATCTGTATATATTTTGTGGAAACACTGTTATCTTTACTTTAACTGTTAGCGGAATTACTTAAAGGTTAGCTGAATAGACATAAATCATTGCAAAATCATATAATTTATATAAAGTGGCTTTATTGCCAGCTGAATTGTTTTTAATGTTAACTGTATCAGTAAAAAATACTTGCATTTGTTTATATGTTCTCAAGCATAACTTCTAGAGCTATAAATGTTAGCTGAATTGCTTAACACCACTGCAAAATCGTGTAATTTGTATAAAAATACATTTATTGGCAGCTGAGTTGTTTTATTCGTTATCTGAATTAATTAAAAATTACCTGAATCTGTATATATTTTTTAAAAACACTGTTATCTATACTATAATTGTTAGATGAATTACTTGTATAAAGTGACTTTTATTGCCAGCTGAATTGATTTTAGTGTTAGCTGAATCATGTAACAAATATTTGATTGTGTTTATATGTAAAAATAATTTCCAGAGCTATAAATGTTAGCTGAATTGCTAAATACCATTGAAAAATAATGTTATTTATACAAAATTGGTTGTATTGACAACTGAATTGCTTCAATCGTTTGCTGAATTTATTTGAAATGTTAGCTGAAGAAAGTAAATATTAGCTGAATTTATTTATCTTTTTGATAACATTATTATCAGTGTAAAAAATGTTAGCTGAATTAGTTTAAACGTAGCTGAGTAGACATTAACAAATGCAAACTCGTATTATTTTATATAGAATGCCTTTTATTGCCTGCTGAATAGTTTTTAATGTAAGCTGAATTATGTAAAACATAAGTAAATTGGTTTTTGCATTCTCAAAGACAATTTATAGAGCTGTAAATATTAGCTGAATTATTTTACACTATTGAAAAATCATGTTATTTGTATAAAATTACTGTTATTGGCAGCTAAATTGTTTTAACCGTTTGCTGAATTGTTTTTAATGTTAGCTGAACTAGGAAAAAAATCAGCAGAATTTATTTATATTTTTAAAACGACATTATCTGTGCAAAAATCTAACATAAAAAAGTTTAAACTTAGCTGAATGGCCATATATAATTGCAAACTCGTATTATTTTATATAGAATGACTTTTATTGTCTGCTGAATTGTTTTTGTGTTAGCTGAGTTATGTAAAGCGTACGGAAATTAGGTTTCACTTTATCAGACATAATTTTTAGAGCTATAAATGTTAGCTGAATTTCTTTATACTATTAAAAATCATGTTATTGGTATAAAATTACTTTTACTGACAGGTGAATTGCATTAAAATTTAAGTAATTTAGTAATGAATTAAGTAAATATTAGCTAAATTTATTTATATTTTTGATACCATTATTTTAAGTGCAAAAAAAGTTAGCTGAATTAGTTTAATCATAGCTGAATAGACTTAAGCAATTGCAAACTCTTATTTTTTTTGCATAGAATGACTTTTATTGTCAGCTAAATTGTTTTTGTGTTAGCTGAATATGTAAAACGTAGGGAAATTAGTTTTTACTTTATCAGACATAATTTTTTAGACCTGTAAATGTTAGCTGAATTGCTTTATACTATTGACAAATCATGTTATTTGTATTAAATTACTGTCATTGACAGCTGAATTGTTGTAATTGTTTTAATCGTTTGCTGAATTGTTTTTAATGTTAGCTGAATTATTAAAAAATCAGCTGAATCTATTTATATTTTTAAAACAACATTTTGTGTGCAAAAAATGTTAGCTGAATTAGTTTAAACGTAGCTGAATGCCCATAAATAATTGCAAACTCGTATTGTTTTATGTAGAATGACTTTTATTGTCTGCTGAATTGCTCTTAATTATACCTGAATTATGTATAACATACAGAAATTAGTTTTTACTTTATCAGACATAATTTTTAGAGCTACAAACGTTAGCTTAATTTCTTTATACTATTGAAAAATTGTGTTATTTGTATAAAATTATTAATTATTTATATTAATAATTATCTACATATATTTTTGTTAACATTGTTTAATCATAGCTGAATAGACATAAACAATTGCAAACTCTTATTATTTTCCATAGCATGACTTTTATTGTCAGCTAAATTGTTTTTGTGTTAGCTGAATTATGTAAAACGTACGGAAATTAGTTTTTACTTTATCAGACATAGTTTTTAATTTAGTTTTTTGCTGAATTGCTTTATACTATTGACAAATCCTGTTATTTGTATTAAATTATTGTCATTGATAGCTGAACTGTTTTAATCGTTTGCTGAATTGTTTTTAATGTTAGCTGAATTGGGAAAAAATCAGCTGAATTTATTTATATTTTTTAAAACAACATTGTGTGTGCAAAAAATGTTAGCTGAATTAGTTAAAACGTAGTTGAATGGGCATAAATAATTGCAGACTCGTATTATTTTATGTAGAATGACTTTTATTGTCTGCTGAATTGCTTTTAATTTCACCTGAATTATGTATAACAGATGGAAATTAGTTTTTACTTTATCAGACATAATTTTTAGAGCTATAAATGTTAGCTGAATTACTTTGTACAATAGAAAAAACGTGTTATTTGTATAAAATTGCAGTT
The DNA here is from genome assembly GCA_963930755.1 of Eudasyphora cyanicolor. Taxonomy (NCBI): domain Eukaryota; kingdom Metazoa; phylum Arthropoda; class Insecta; order Diptera; family Muscidae; genus Eudasyphora; species Eudasyphora cyanicolor. Next base: position 281,333,383 of record OZ005736.1, read on the forward strand.
ATTGATAATTGCTTTAAACGTTTGCTGAATCGTTTTCAATGTAAGCAGAATTAGGAAACAGTTAGCTGAATTTATTTATATATTTTGGAAAATATAATTTTTAGAACGCTAATTGTTAGCTGAATTAGTTTAGTCATAGCTGAATGGGGGTAAATCATTTGAAATTCTTATTATTTTATATTAAATTGATTTTTTGCTAGCTGAATTAGCTTTAGAGCAGCTGAATACTTCCAATTTCTTTAAATTTTCCATTATTACACCATCAGTTCTTATCACATTGCGGAAATTCAAATTCATACCCTCATATCTGCACCTCTCTTTATGTTTAAATCTCTTTGTTGGCATGCATTGTGTTGCTTGGCTCTTTTAAACCATTTGTCATTTATTAAATTAGTTCAAAACATTTAAGAAGACTGTAGTGTTTATGTTTTGATATATGTTTGTTGGTATTGTAGAGCAAAGTATGTTAACAAGCGGAAACTATAAAAACATTTATCATCTTGGCTAGCAGCGTCAAGCAAGTAACGGTCGACGAAACGGTCACACATTGTAAGAATGTGTATACTCGTTTACATCGTTTTAGGCAACCTTATTATTAACGTATTTAGGAGAATAGAGTGCGAAAAAAAAAAACTAATTAAAAAATAAAAAAGAATAACTACTTTGCTGAAGCGGTGCTGGAAATGAAGAAGTTTATGCAAAAAAAATAGTAAGGCCCGGTTTTAAGCGGAAAAAGACAAACGAATGCCCATTTATGCTTCTTTTCTTATGCATAAACATAAACATTTAGCGTACATTTAACCTCCTTTCAGCTGCTGGAAATCTCTCTGTGATAGTGGACGTTGTCGTGGTGTTACCATAAAGTGAAAATATGGTATGACTGGTGTCGTTTGTATGTAGATTTTCAGTTGTGGAGGCCAGAACATAAATCGCATTGAGCTGCAGTTTTTAACATTTGTCACCACCACCACCATCATCATTCGTGGGTTCCCAGCTGCACCAGAAGTTGAACCGTCGCTGTTCGTTCCCAAGCAACTGAAATGACCTGTCAGAGCGACATCATACAGCACGATTCAAATGTTTAACGAAGCCTATGATAGGCTTAACAGTTCGTTCCATCAGGGTGTGATGTTTGCCACGGATGTACGATATGGGATACTGTCATATGCTGGTGGTGGAGGGTCTGCAGGAACGGGGACCCAGAGATCCATACACTTCTCCACCTAACTTGATTTACAAAATCAACTCCCACCAGTAGCTTGGCATGTACAGAAGAATGTATGTACATTTAAATTCAATCTGTTATGTTGGGAGCTCTAAAGAGGTCCGGGGAAAAAGATTGCTTTAACTGCAACAAATGACTATGTGTATCTTTCATATAACAGAGCAAATAGTGCAAATGCTTTTTTAAAATCCAATTAAAAATTTGTAATTTCTACACAATATTTCCTCTATGCCATTTGTATGTCCGTCCATCGGCACAGCGGCCCGGTCATATGAGCTCTTTCATTTTGGCTTACATATAAACCCGTTTTAGTAGGTGTCCCATTGAGTTGAGGAAAGTGGGAGGAGGAACTCTTCAAATCCATACAGACATCCAGCAACAAATGGTAACGGATATTAAAAAAGTTCAAGTCTATAAAAATTCACAACATCTGAAATACTTGTATTTCTGTGTCTCTAGGTGAACGAAACGACTAAGCTAAACAGCCAACCACTCAGCAATTGAATAAATGAATTCAATTTACTTTAAGAATTACGATTTCAAACCATTTAAATGCCAAAATAGAGCTACAAGAGTTTTCCAAATATAGAAGAGCTAAAAAATGTGCACAAAAAAAAAGAAATCGTGTTAAGAAAAGATAAATAAAAAATACAAATATAGAGGCGTTTATACAATTACTTTAAATTTGATTTGTTAAAAAAATAATATTTACAACATTTATATAAAATACAGCAAATGAGGAAACATAAATCTAGTAGCTATGTACAATTCAGCGGGAGTTAAAACATAGTTCAAACAGTTAAATAAAATTTCAAAGGGTGTAAGAACAAAGTTCAAACAGTTAAATACAATTCAGCGGGAGTAGGAAAAATAATTCAAGCTCATAAATACAATTCAGCGGGTGTGAAATTATGCGGCATGTATTTGATAGCAATTCAGCAAGAGTTGGGATAGTTCAAACAGTTAAATGCAATTCTGCTGGAGAGAATTAGTGTAGCAGGTAGTTGTAGGCTATTCAGCTAGAGTAAAATAAACTAAGTTGAGGGAAAAAAATCAAATAAATCATATTTGAACACAAAATACAAAGAACTAAAAATAAAATATTTTGTTTTAAATAATAGTCTAGACTATATATATGCATAAGACTATAATTTCAGCAACAAGTCAAATATTATATATATTTAGAATGCTAAAACATATAAGAAATAAATTCAGCAGTGGCAAAAACGCCAGAAGACACATATAATTATAATTGACACAGTTAAAATCATATTCAGCTAGCTTTAAACTAATTCAGCAGAGATGTAAGCTCACGTTAATGCAATAAAATAATTATAAACTAACTTTATGAAAGACACAAATAAATTCAGCTGAGGTTTATTGCAGTCAGCCTACATTATAGAAATTCAAGTATTAATAAACGACATTGTAATTAAATAATAAGACTTAAACTATACAGGTCTATTCGTCTAAATTTAAACTAATTCAGCTAGCATTAATTGCTCTAGAAATTGTGTTTTAAGACAATTTAAACATACTCAAGTAATTTTTATATAATTCAGCTGCAATAAATGCAATTCAGCTGGCAATTAGAGCAAATTTATACAAATTATAAGATTTTTCAGGATTTATGTCTTTTAAACTAATTCAGCTAATATGTATAGCACCGCTAATGATGTTTTAAAAAATATAAACAAGTAATACTATTTTTCAACTATATACGTCAATTCAGCTTACTTTTAACTAATTCAGCTAGCATTTATAGCACTAGAAATTATGTTCTAAAACAATTTAAACAAATTCAAGTAGTTTTAACATAATTCAGCTGCTATAAAAGCAATTCAGCTAGCAATTAAAGTAACTTTATACAAATAATATAATTTTGCAACGATTTACGATTTATATTCAGTCTAACTTGAAACAAATGTCAACATTTGTAGAACTGCTAATGAAATTTTCAAAAAGATAAACAATGTTGGCAATTTTTTACTTAATTCAGCTAATAATAAAAGTAATTAAAATGTCAATTAAAGTTAATTAACACAAATAAATAGATATAATTAAATAATAAGACTTCAACTATACAAGTCTGTTCGTCTAACTTTAAACTAATTCAGCTAGAATTTATTGTTCTAGAAATTGTGTTTTAAGACTACTTAAACATATTCAAGTACTTTTTACATAATTCAGCTACAGTAAAAGCAATTCAGCTGGCAATTAAAGTAAATGTATACAAATTATAAGAATTTTCAAGTATTTGTGTATTTTTGTCCATCTTTAAACTAATTCAGCTAATATTTATAGCACCGCTAATGATGTTTTAAAAAATATGAACAAGTAATGCGATTTTTCAACTATATACTTCTATTCAGCTAACTTTTTACCAAATTAAGCTAGCATTTATAGCACTAGAAATTATGTTCTAATACAATTTAAACAAATTCAAGTAGTTTTTACATAATGCAGTTGCTATAAAAGCAATTCAGCTAGCAATTAAAAAAAAACTTTATACCAATAATACGATTTATATCTATTCAGTTAACTTTAAATAATTCAGTCAACATTTGTAGAACTGCTAATGAGATTTTCAAAAAGATAAGCAATTTTGGCAATTTTTTTACTTAATTAAGCTAATAATAAAAGCTATCAATAAAAGTTAATTACACAAATAAATAGATTTTTCGAGACATATGTCCATTCAGCGAACATTTATGAATACGATAATTATCTTTACCAAAGAATGAACAAATTCAGCTAACTTTTACTTAATTCAGCTGACAATATATTATTGATTTTTTACTGAATTCTCCAATTAACAATCGATTTTTATTTTTTATAACGTTTATAACCATTAATAAAGTACATTATAAACAAATAATAAGATTTTTCAATTATATAGATATATTCAGCTAACTTTAAACTAATTCAGGTAGCATCTATAAATTGCGCTTTTAAAAAATATGAACAAATTCGAGTATTTCATTCAGCTGCAATAAAAGCAATTAAATTAAAAGTAACTTTATACAAATAATACGATTTTGCAAAGATTTGCGTATATTCAGCTATTTTGAAACTAATTCGGCCAAAATCTGTAGCACTGCTAACGGTGTTTTCAAAAATATAAACCATTTTGACTATTTTTATTTAACTCAGCTAATAACAAAATCAATTCAGCTGTCAATAAAAGTTAATTTACACAAATAAATTGATTTGTCAAGTTAAGTATATGACTATTACCTGAGTTTAAACCAATTCAGCTAACATTTATGATTGTAGTAAATATATTTATTAAATAATGAACAAAATTTTTACTTAATTTAACTAATTATATATATGTACTTGATTTGTTTACTGTAGCCATTAATAAAAAAACATTACAAGATTTATTGAAAAATTTAATTTAAGAAAATTTATCCTCTACCTTAAATAGATTTAAGACATTATGAAACCAAATTTGAAGAACATATATTTCATATGAATATGCTTTAACCTTATTCAGCTAACAATAAATATCCAGATTTCGTATTTAACCTTATTTTCAACGTCATTTGGAATTACAGCTAAGTTGTTCAGCTAATATTTAAAATTTTGATCATGCCTTTAATTTTCTTTTTAACCATTTAAACAAAGGCAGCCATCTTCTACCTAATTCAGCTACGGTTACATTTAAGATTTGTTACTAAACCAAGTTTAAAGAATATATATTCCATGCTGAATAAGTTTTAATCTTATTCAGCTATCAACATATACACAGATTTCGTATACAATCACATTTGTCGATATCTTTGGATATTCAGCTAACTTTAAACTAATTCAACTAAATCATTTAAAAATGGAAACAACTCTGTTTTGAAGCATTGAAACAAATTCAGCCAGCTTTTTTAAAATTCAGCTATGATTTTTGTTAACATTTGTTATATTGTGTTAGCCGAATTTGGAAAAAGTTAGCTGAATTTCGCAAAAATGGTCTAAAATATAATAAAATGACCCAAAGGATGCTTAAATACTAGCTGAATTTGTTTATTTTCCTGTAGAGATAATTATGAAAAATCATAAATGTTAACTGAATTAATTTACAATGAGCTGAATAGACATAATTACTAAAAAACGCATTAAATGTTTTAATAAACTTTTATAGACAGCTGAATTGGTTTTATTACTTGCTGAATTAAATAAAAAATTAAAAAAAAAATTTATATTTCGGAAAAAGTCTTAGCAATGCTTTAGATGCAGACTGAATAAGTTTAAAGTGAACTGAATAGATATACGAGTAAATCGTTGCAAAATCGTATTATTAGTATAAAGTTACTTTAATTGCTTGCTGAATTGTTTTTATAGCAGCTGAATTATGTAAAAACTACTTGAAATCGTTTAAATTGTTTTAAAACATAATTTCTAGAGCTTTTAATTCAAGCGGAATTAGTTTTAAGTTAGCTGAATATGCGTGAATATTTCAAAATCTTATTATTTGTTTATAATGTTTTTTTACAAATGGCTATAAAAATTAAGATTTGTGAAAATTGGAGAATTCAGTAAACAAATGAAGTATATATTGTTAGCTGAATTAATTAAAAATTAGTTGAATTTGTTCATTATTTTGTAAATATAATTATGGCAATCATAAATGCTAGCTGAAATGGTTTAAAATATTTGAATAGACATATACTTATCTTGAAAAATCATTTAATTGTGTAAATTAACTTTTATTGACAGCTGAATTGATTTTGTTATTAGCTAAATTAAATCAAGAATTAGGCAAAGTTGTTTATGTTTTTGAAAACACCATAAACAGTGCTTTAGATGTTGGCCGAATTAGTTTATATTCGCAACTGAATTTGGTAAAGGAACAACAAGTGATCAGTTTACAATTTTTTATTTTTTTTCTCAATTTTGCATAATTCAAACTTAAGATTTATATTTTAGTTGCACGCTCTATTTTCAAACATGTTTAATAACAAAAAGTTTCTTCTCTTTATTTTCAGGTGAGTGCAAAATATATATATATTTTTTCAATCTGAATTTGTGTACGATGGTAAAGGTAAGATATAGAATTGAAATTCATACCTGTTAGTCCATGTGATAACGAAATATTCTGGGAGAAATTATACTCGTATATCTGATATTCAGCTATATTGTTATGGTAGACTAATATCTTATTGTGTATAAAGAACTTTGGCAAAATTTCCTTCATAATTTACAGCCATATTCAGCTGAAAAACGAATACAAGATTAAAACAAGTTTTCTAGTTTTAGTTAAAACTGCTGTAGAGCTTTTTCAGATATTGTAAACCCAATTCAGCTAGCTTCTGCTGGCTCAAAAATGTTAATAATATTTTCAATTCATGTTTAAATCCATGAGTTTTCTTCAAAAATGCATTTAATTATTATTCAGCTGGCTTATTTTGGTTAAAAAGAAGAAGGATGAATATATAGATAGATAGAATAAAATTAGGTCTCTAGTTTTAGCTAAAACTGTTTTAAAGCTTATTCAGATATTGTAAGCCTAATTCAGCTAGCTTATTCTAGCTCAAAAGTTTTGATAATATTTTCCATTCGATTTTAAATCCGTGAATTTACATTTTTTTGCCATTCAGCTGGCTTATTTTGGTTGAAATACCTCGATAAAGTTGTGAATTTGACTTTATTAATATTTTTTTATATTTAAACTCCCTTTGAGCATATTCAGCTATTATAAAACTAATTCAGCGGCGGTATTATGCTTCAAAAATTTCAACAAAATTGTATCTTCAAATTACAAATCAATTTCATTGATATTCAGCTACATTTAATGCTATTCAGCTAACGAACTTTGATTAAAATTTCCTTTATTCATCTGAAGAAATGCAATGCATGCAAAGTAGCCGGAATGATTTTAAAAATTTCGGGACGAACCGATCAAAATGGAAAGATTTTGTTAAGACCCTATGCTCCTTATCGGAACGACGGGAAAGAAATCAGTAAAAATGGATGAAATCATATCTCAGGTTTTAAGTAAATCCACTTCAGCTGCATTTAATGCTAGTCAACTAATGCACTTTGGTTAGAATGCTTCGACATTTATTCATTCATTATTTTATTCACCTCAAGAAATGAGTTAAGGTGAATGAAATCAGATATCAGTTTTAAGTAAAACTCCTTTTAAGCTTATTGTTCTATTGTAAACAAAGCAGCGGTATGCGGTATGCTTTAAAAATTTGAATTCAAGTTTGAGATATATGTCATTGTTATTCAGCTACAATAATTACTATTCAGACAACGCATCTTGGTCAATACACAAGTCCGATATATTTCTATATTCTTTTTTTCATCTGAAGAAATGAGTAAAGATGAATGAAATCAGATTTCAGTTTTAAGTAAAACTCCTTTTGAGCTTATTCAGCTATATGCCTCAAAAACTTCAACAAAATGGTAAATTTGAGTTTAAAATATATGTCAATGTTATTCAGCTAAAATAATTGCTATTCAGCTAAAATAATTGCTATTCAGCTATCACACCTTGGTCAAAATATAAGTCGACATATTTCAATATTTCTTAATTAATTTTTCCATCTCTTTTTACAATGAGTAAAGATGAATGAAATCAGATATCAGTTTTAAGTAAAACTCCTTTTGAGCTTATTCAGCTATTGTAAACACAATTCAGCTGGGATATTATGTTTCAAAAACTTAAAAAAAATGTAAATTTGAGTTTTCAGCTAACACACCTTGGTCAAAATACAAGTCCGATATATATCTATATATCTATATTCTTAATTCCTATTTTCATTTGAATAAATTAATAAAGATCAATAAAATCAAATATCAATTTTAATTAAAACTCCTTTTGAGCTAATTCAGCTATTGTAAACATAATTCAGCTGGGGTATTATGCCTCAAAAACTTCAACAAAATTGTAAATTTGAGTTTAAAATTTAGATCAATGTTATTCAGCTAAAATAATTGCTATTCAGCTAACGCACCTTGGTCAAAATACAAGTCCGATATGTTTCTATATTCTCAATTCCTATTTTCATTTAAATAAATTAGTAATGATGAATGAAATCAGATCTCAGGTTTTAAGTAAAACTCCTTTTGAGTTTATTCAGCGTTAACATAAATAAACAAAATTTTAAATCCATGTTTCAAATCGATGTCATTGTTATTGTAGTCAGCTAACGCATTTTGGTTCAAATACTTCGAAACAGTTGTTAATTCGACTTTTAGTGATACATTATACAATTTTTACTTACGTATTGGCATAACCGATATATTTCTATACCCCTTAGTTACATTATTCAAAAATGAGTAAAGGAGAATAGAAGCAGATTTCAGGTTTCAGGTAAAACTCCTTTTGAGCTTATTCAGCTACTAAAAATGTAATTCTGCTAACTAATTATGTTGCAAAACTTTCGAAAATATTAAAAATTCAAGTTTTATGTAAATTTTATTTTTATTCAGCTAAGTCTAACGTATTTGTGACATCTTTACTGTGACGCTAAGACTCTAATTGCCTCTAACTAATTTAAATGTTGATTTGGATTGGAACTTTCACATTGAAATATTTCTAATCCTATTCAGCTAAATTTGGCACAGTTATTAGGACACTGATACTCTTGTCTGTAGATTAATTTAGACTTTTTCTACTTTGTATTATTTTATTACGATCACAATCGTAGTAAAATATCATTTAATTTACAATTTTGTATCCAGTTTCTTTTGAGGAGATTCTGATACTTTCTATTTTTTAAACAACATTGCTTTTAACCCCATTTTATATTTTATTTTCAGAATTTTCATTTTAAACTGTATCTTGCCTTATTCAGCTACTTTTAACCCAATTCAGCTAGCTAGCTTTAAACATGTTATCTATAAACTACTTGCAGAAAATCGAAAATTGTTCTTCTAGTTTCACATCTAGCAGAGCAATTTAATATCATTTGTTATGGATTTTTATATCGAAATATCTAAGCCACTGAGCCATTGGCATAGATGGTGGCATGGGATGTTCACATCATTTAGCGTTCGAAAAGGAAGTGAGCGAAAGAGAAAGAAGGAAACAATTTATTCAATTTTTATGAAATGTTTACACATCGAGATTGTGAAGTGCATACAGGTTGCTGCAACTGGCTGCTTCGTTGTCTAACTAACTTATTGGCTTGCCGTCCGTCGGACAGGCTTTTACGTCGACTCAAAAATATCCGCTGAACACGTTTATAGTATATATTTAGACATTATTATATATCTGTGTGTATGGCTGGTATATTACTCAGACTCAGGAAGGTATTTGGGTCAACGACAGAGCAATGCAAAGAAATCATTTAGCATCGAAAAGCAAAACAAAAACCTCGCATTCCTGACGTTTACATACGGCCAACACTCGACTTGTTTGCCAAAAGTTTCGAACCAGCAACAACTCTATAGCCAGGCGACTGACATACAATGGAAGCCTGGTGGGTTTGCTACCCGTTCGAGCCAAGACACACCAATGGGTGTGGAGCATATGTGAGTGAGGTGGCGTCGAGAAGAGCAAAAACAACATTTTAGCTTAAGATATTTAATTTCAAGATTAACCATAGCTACTTACTTTGCGCTCCTTTGCCTGCCAGCCAGCTGTTGTTCTCCGAAAACCTCAATCAAACATTCCCACAAGGAACTATGTATCCATGCAGGAGTACAAGCAGCAAAGATTAATAAGAAGAAATAAACGACAAGAAAAACAGTGAACCCATTGTGTAAAAAACATAAACATTTGTTATTGTTTCTTTCTTGTTTTTGTGTTGTCTTCATTGACAATGTTTTTACTGCTTGTTCTCGTTTGGGATTGGGCAGAGGTTATGTTGAGAAGAAGTGGCCGAAGGAGGAGCAGAAAACATACATATAAAATCCAGAATATTCATTTTAACGAAATGAACAACAACAGCATCCAATCCGGTAACCAGTTTCTGTCTATATGGACATGCTCATGTGTATAAATTTGAGAGAGTGTGTGTGTCACTTCCACATACTTTTAAGTTTAACATACTTTGGCGAACAGTACACATGTTTTCAAAGTTTGTTTTCTTCTCTTTTGTCGGATATTTTTACTTTGCTCTTCAAATAAGGAATTTATCGCATTTACTCTACAGTCGGTGGTGTTTCTAAGGAGACTATTAACGAGCTTTTGCTTATTTTGTTGAATTTATGCATTTCAGGTATGAGAAAAATCAATTCAACTAGTCAATTTCTAAAGACATGTCATGGAAGCCCATATTAAAATTTAAAAAACTTAATTCAGCTGGCGAAAATTATAATTCAGCTACGATTTTTTTGGGAAGAATATTAAAGAAATTATTATTTTTCCGGTTTACAAACAAATTTGCATAATTTTGATAAATACATGTAATTCAACTGTGAAAACATAAAACTTTGTCGGGCTATTTCTAATAATACGTTACGTTTCTGACTTCAAAGCTCAATTCAGCCGCCAAAAACTCAGTTCAGCAGAGCAATTTTGAAAAATGTGTCATGAAAAACACATAGTCAAAAAAACTCCATTCGGCTTACAAAAATCGTCAGCTAAACATTTTCTGGATTTATCAATTTCCGGGTTTACAATTAAATTGTTTAAAATTCATGCATTTCAGCTGTGGGAATATCAAAGTTAGTCGAGTGATTTCAAAAAATGTTCTATAAAAAGGTTAATTTATAGTTACAAAACTCAATTCGGCTGAGAAATAAGTAAATTTATCTAAGTGAATTTTAACAATACGTCACGAAAAAATATATTTGCAGCTACCAAACTTAATTCAGATGCGGAAAACCCTTATTTAGCTACGAATTTTCTGGAAAAACTTTACAAAATCTATTAATTTTAGGGTTTACAAACGAAATTGACAAAACTCAATTCAGCTGAGAAAGAAGTCAATTCAGCTAAGTGAATTCTAACAAAACGTCACGAAAACATATATTTGCTGCAAGAAAACTAAATTCAGCTGTGGAAAACCTTTATTCATATTGTGAAATTCGAGGAATCAAAGTTAGTCGAACGATTTCTAGCAATATTCCATTAAAATTATATTTATGGATTCAAAACTCAATTCAACTGAGGAAAACAGTAATATATTACGATATAAAGCCATACTTATAGCTAAACGACTCGAATTACCCTGTGAAAATCAAATTTCAGCTGCAAAATGTTTCGATAAATATTACTTGATTGAATAAATTTCAGATTTTCCAATAATTTTATTAATTAAACCAGAATTGAGTTGCGAAAAAAGTCAATTCAGCTTAGCCATTTCTACCAATAAGTCACCAGAAACTATATGTATAGCATAAAACTCAATTCAGCTGGTGAAAATTGTGATTCAGCAAAGAATTTGCTTAGGAAATCTATATATAATGATAAATAATTTCCAATTTCTAATTAATTTCGAATTGAATTCACACAATTCAGCTGTGAGAACATTAAACTCAGTTGAGTGATTTTAAACAATATTCTATAAAAAATACATTTATGGTTACAAAACTCAATTCAGCTGAGAATTAAAACAATTCAGCTTAGTGAATTCTAACAATATGCCAAGAAAAAGTTTATTTTCAGCTACAAAACTCAATTCAGCTGGGGATGTCACGAGAAACCATGCTTGTAGCTAAACGATCCGAATTAGCTATTGAAAATCATGTAAATATGCTAAAATTATTATAAATAATTTTATATTTTTAATTAATTACTTAATATATGGCTTTGAAACTCAATTCAGCTAAGAAAAAATGTAATTCAGCTGCGTTAAATCGAAAAACATGTCTCGAAAAAACACACTTGAGCTTAACGACCCGAATTAGCCATTGAAAATCATGTATATATGTTAGAATTATTATACATAAATAACTTTCGATTTTTAATAAATTTTTTTCCATCCAGTTGAATTCTTGCAATTCTGCTGTGAGAACATTGAGTGATTTTTAACAAAATTCCTTAAAGAGTATATTTGTAGTTACTAGACTCAATTCAGCTGAGAAAAAAATCAATTCAGCTGCGGGATTTCCAGCAATATGTCACCAGATATTATATTTGTAGATAGGAATCTCAATTCAGCTGGTAAAAATGGGAGTTCAGCTATAAATTTTCTGAAAATATTAATATTTAAAGATTTTAAATTAAACTTTGTATTTTTGTGGAATTCACACAATTCAGCTGTGGGATCATCAAACTGAGTTGAATGATTTCTATTAATATTCTATATAAAGGAATTTTGTGGCTGCTAGACTCAATTCAGCTGGGGAAAATCAGTTCAGCTGAGTGCTACAAAAGCTACAAAACTCAATTCAGCTGGTGAAAATGGGAATTCTGCTATAAATGTTTTGGAAAACAAGCACAACGTTTTAATACTTTAAGATTTTCCATTAAATTGTGAAATTCGTCCAATTCAGCTGTGAGATCAGTAAACTGATTTAGTTATTTCTTTTAGTATTCTATATAAAGTGATTTGACAGCTGTTAGACTTAATTCAGCTGTTGGAAAAACAATTCAGCTGAGTGTTTTCTAATAAAATTTCCAAAAAATGTTTATTTAAGGTTAACCAATCAATTAAGCTGGTGAAAATGGGAATTCAGCTATTAACTTTCACCTAGATAATATTTTTATTCAGCTACATCACATTCTTTTATTTGGATGGTGTGTTAAAAATACGATTTCATGTTATGGTAGCGTATATCCTTGATCGGTTATGATGCAATTAAAATCTCCTGCTCGTTGTCTATTTGTGCAAAATACTTTCTGGAATTTTGTTTTCTTATTTGAAACCCCTCTTACCCCAATCTTACAATCCACTTTATTCTTATGGCAGAAAAAGTTGTAGTTCTTACTTTTATGGCATGACGAAGATAATCACAAAAAAGAACATAAAATAATAATTTATACCACATGTTTAAGAAAAGAGTCTATGCGACAGCTCACAGCAGCATAAATAGTAGTAGTATTCAGCTGAACATCATTATCATCATCATCATCATCACTACAACGACAATATCGGCCAGGGCAACAGACTACAACAGCGCTAGCATTCAATGGGCTCGAACAGAACCCTCCGGAGTACCAGCCCTCCGGAGTCCCACCCCTCCGAACTTAACACAGAATCATAAGATATACACTAACCCAACGAGTTCAGAGACAAGACATATTCAATACGCCTGTACGAGTATGTATGTATGTCTATGTATCTTAGCCATGTTTCTTAAGAGTTGGCCATGAATTAATCTATGTATGACTCTGTGTGTTGTGCACGAGTGTTTATCTTCAAGTCTATGGTCTTTGGCGTAGTTCTTAACAACTTTAAGAAATATTGTTGCTGTTTTTTCTCTCGTGCCAGTTACCAACATCAAGGGCGTGTATGTCAAGCTTAACATAACCGAGAAAAGAGTATTTAAACGATATTTATCCCCAAAAACACCACCCAAAAGAAATGCAAAAGAAAAAATAACAAAAATTGTTTACAAGAATTTGGAATAATAGAAAACGTTTCCTCATTAAATTAAATGCAAATTTGACATTAAAATTTGTCATTACTGTGCTCTTCAACTATGAGATAATTTAAGTAAAAACAAAAACATCCGCAAGCGTGAAATTGAATTCAGCTAACGATTTCTTGACAAATCAAGAAATTCCTATTAATTGATGGTATATTTTAAAGAATTTTTCTAATTCAGCTCACAATTTGTCCTCTATTCAGAGATTTTTGATGCTGCAGAACTTGTAACAAAGTTTTAAATACCATTTTTTTGTTTTGTCCTTATAAAACGTTTGCTGAATAACTCTTTTCCTTGCTGAATTGCAATATTTGTAATAGAAATGAATTTGCTCTGTTTGTTTTTCACTATTTTGTGTTTTTATGTAAAATGTTTGCTGAATAGCACTCCCGGAGGCTTAAAGTAAATGATTTATTAGAAATGTATATATAGGCTGTTGATTTTACACGATTATTCACAATAATGGTTTGCTGAATAGCATTTTCGGTATTGGAAAATCAATGTTCTTAGTGGAAATATGATTGGGCTGATGTTTTGCAAAAATTTCCGTAACAAAAGGATTGCTGAATAAAGTTTAAGTTACAAATTTTCATTTTGTCAACTTTTCATTTGGCTGCTGTTTTGCTCAATGTTTCATAACAAAATGTTAGCTGAATAAATCTTGCAACTGCTGAATAGCAGTGTTTTTTTTGCAAATTGATTTGAAATGCTGTTTTGTAAAATTTTCTGTATGATACTTTGCAAATTTTTGCTGAATTTCACTTTCTCCAGTTGAATATCAATGTTTTTATCAGAAATTACTTTTGATTTTTTTTATAATTTTATTTACATGAGTCCATATAACAAAAGTGAAATTATTTGCTGAATTGCACTTTCACCAGCTGAATATCAATGTTTTTATCAGAAATTACTTTTGATTTTTTTAATTTTCATATAAGTGAAAATGCTGAGAAATTTGTTTTAGGGAATACTATACTCACTCCCCTCAAAATTGTTCACAATAAAATATTAGCTGAATAGCCCACTCGGCTGCTGAATATGAGTGGTTTTCGTCAGAAATATGTTTGATGTTGTTATCCACAATTTTATATTATTTATCCGTATTAAAATGTTAGCTGAATAACACTTTTTGCAACTGAATACCAATGTTTTTTCTGGAATTTATTTAGTGTGTTATTTCGCCCGATTTTCTAAAATTGTTGTACTAAAGTGATTGCTGAATTGCACTTTCGGAAGCTGACTATAAATGCTTTCGTTAGGGATTGGTTTGTAATATTGTTCTGCAGAATATTCAAAATTTTCTGCAATATGATGTTAGCTGAATATCAATGGTTTTATTATAAATATGTTTGGAGTGTTCTTTTGCACAATTTTTTATATTTTCGTAATGATATGTTTGCTGAATAGCACTATTGGTAGCTGAATATAATTTATTTTGTCGACAATTGGTTTGTAATATAGTTTTTCAAAATTATCTATATTTTTCATGCTAAAATGTTTGCTGAATAGCACTTTCAACAGTTGAATATAAAAGGTTTCGTTGGGGATTTGGTTCTCAACAGGTTTCTATCATCAAATTTTTAGAGAACATTTGCTTGGACTTTCGTTTTGCGCCATATTTTCTATTTTCAATGTAATATGCTTGCTGAATAGCACTCTTGGTAGCTGAATATAAATGCTTTCGTTAGAGATTGGCTTTTAGTGCTGCTTTTGTGCAATTTTCTATATTTTCCGTAATAAAATGTTAGCTGTATATCGGTGGTTTTATTGAAAATTAGCTTGGAGTATTTTTCTATATTGTTCGTGCTACCATATTTGCTGAATAACATTTTCTGTAGCTGTTTTCTGTTTTTTGTGCGGTAAAATATTTGCTGAATAGCACTTTCGGTATCTGAATTTGTATTATTCGTTGGGGATTGGTTTGTGGTATTGCTCCGCACATTTTTCTATATTTCCCGCAGTATTATGTTTGCTGAATAGCACTTTTTGTGGCTGAATATAAATTATTTTGTTAAATATTTGTGTGTAATGTTACTTTGCAGAATTTTATTTATTTTCCGTCGCAATATGTGCTCTGAATAGCACTTTTGGTAGCTGAATATGCTTTGTTTCGTTAGATATTGGATTGTAATATTGTTTTCCACAATTTTCTGTTTTTATTTCCTGATAAAATGTTTGCTGAATAGCTCTTTCGTTAGCTGAATATAAATGATTTCAATGGGGATTGGTTTGTGGTATTGTTCCACATATTTTTCTATATTTTCCCCAGTAATATGCTTGCTGAATAGAGCTTTTAGTAGCTGAATATACATGTCTCGTTAGATATTGGTTTATAATGTTGTTTTGCACAATTTTAGTTATTTTGGTTGTAATATGTGTGCTGAATAACATTTTTGGTACCTAAATATAAATGATTTCGTTAGAGATTTATTTGTAATATTGGTTTGTACAAATGCTCGTACTTTCTGTAGTAAAATGTTTGCTGAATAACACTTTCGTTTTTGGTTTGTGGTATTCTTCCGCACAATTTTTTATATTTTCCACAGTAATATGTTTGCTGAGTACGACTTTTGGTAGCAGAATGTAAACACTTTCATTAAAGAATGGAGTTTGGTTAACTTTCTTTATATTCCGTAGACAAATGTTTGCTGAATAGTATTTTCGGTAGCTGATTGTAAATAGTTACGATGGGGATTGATTTGTAATTTTGTTACGGACAATTTTTTCTATTTTCCGTAGTAAAATGTTAGCTGAATAACACTTTCGATAGCTGAATATAAATGTTTCCTTTTCTATGGGTTTGTGGTACTGTTCCACATAATTTCATTTATTTTTTTGTTATAAAATGTTTTGTTTCGCATAACTTCCTTTATTTTCCATAATAAACTGTTTGCTGAACAACATTTTCAGTAGCTGAATATTATGATCTATATTTCAGTGAGTTACAAAAGTTCACATTATTTAATTATTTTTGTTGAATAGGTAGTGAATTGATTTTAATGAGTAACAGATGCCCCCCTCATTATTATTTTAAACCCATTTCATATATTTTGTTACTCTCGGAATAGCCTCAATGTATTTTCATGGCCATTTTCCAAATATTAAGCCTAGTCTATAATGTTTTTTGCTTGCTGGATAGGTTTTTTTTCGCTAGCTGAATATGTGTTTTCGCTAGCTGAATAGGTTTTTGAAAAGCTGAATATGTATAATGGCGCTAACATTTGTGTGTGGTATATTAATAAAGTGTTTTATCCTTTTAAATTACGACTTACAATATTTTTCAAATAATTTTGGCCAATTTATTGTTGGATATTATGTTAAGACAAATAAACTTGATTTCATTAACAAAAACTAATTGCTGAATTACAATTCAGCTAGCTGAATACGATCAATTTGCTAATAAAGATTAAATTAAGACAATAAAATATAATTTTATGGACAAAAACAAGCTGCTGAATTACAATTCAGCTAGCTGAATATGACCTTTTTATTAATATCTTCAAATTTGAAATAAAAACCAATATTTTTTTATAAATAATTTCACATTTTATTAGATTTGAGGACATTTTGCTTAAGTTTTTTAACTGAATAGCTCACAGAGTGGCTGAGCAAAATTGTTCAAGTTCTCTTCTCGAACTTTTCCCTGTAACTTTAATTGTACATATCTCCTTTTGTGCATTTATTTACTAACTTCCTTGTTCACTTTGTGTTAATTTTAATGTTGGCGAAGGGGAAGTATTTCAAATTGAAAATTTATTTCTTTGTTATTGTTCCATTTTGTATGACTTACAATCGCAATCATGATCTTAAGCGTAGAAGTTTCATGTTGTTGGTTTTTATCTAAAGCTGCAGAAAGTTTTGTTGTCGATTTAGTTCAGCTAAAGATGGCGGGACTGAATGTTGCATGTTGTGTTTTTTTCATTTTCTCTGCCAAAGATTGCATTGAAGTGGCCGTTGGAAAGCAAGTCAAAGAATCTTAACTTAAGCAGCTATCTCCAATTATTTGTGAAAAACTCTAAGAGGCAATACGAAATGGTTAGGGGGGATGGGGGTTCCTACTGTAGCTGAGGTAAGAGAGAGAAAGATAGAAAATTGCTTTCTATCTACAGAATGGGTGCTGCAGGGATGTCCCACATTGGTATCATCTAAGGAAAACGAGGAATCTGAATTTGAAAATATCTGTAAGGGTTTTCAGAGACCTTAACCTTAGATCTTATGGCTGTACATGTTTTATAATTTTCTTAGATATACATATGTACATTTTTTCTTGAGGGCCTCTTTGTGTGTGCCATCTCGGTTGTCTTCGATTTTCCTCGTCAAACAGAAAACCGTTAATCAGACAGACACCATAGGCAAGCGCAAATCAAATTACTTAAGTTTAACTTCTTTTCTTCATTCGCCATAATTTAGTTATTATTGCCTTTTAAAGCGATAAACGTTTTTCATTCGTTCTATTTTAATTCTGGCGTACAACGACGACGCCGCTCTACAAACATGGTTTTAAGTTTACAACCGTAAAAGGAAATCAAATGAGAATTTTATGGAGAAAGAAATTGTGTGCTTTTGCCAAAAGTAAGGCAGCCGACAACCCAGTAAACATTTTGTGCAATATCATAAAATTTTCGAAATTTCTGTGAAATTAGAAAATTGGAAACCTAAAAAGAATTTTGGAGAGCCCAATTTAATTCGGCACATTTTTCTACAAAGAAGCAGTAAAATAATAATGTTGGGATTTTTTTAAATATTTTTAGGAATTGCGGGATTAAAAACCCATATTTTATATTTTTGGTTTTTGCGGCACACTTTTGGGAACAAAGAATGATTGGGTTCAAGAAAATCCGTTTATAAATAAAGGAGTTATAGGTAAATCAGTGAGTATTCTTTTTATTGATGAGTTTAGCACGGACCACAACCGTATGGAAAAAACATCATCACTGATTTGTCGATAACTTCTGCATTTGTGGCTGGATTTGCTCAAAGCAAAGCTTGTTTTCTTGGCAAAAATGTGCCTCGAAAACCAAAAATTATAAACATTGAAAAAACCATTCAGCAAGTCCCAAAAATATTATCAAAACTCCCAAAATAGAGATTTATCACTTTTTTGTATTTTTCAATTCACAAAAATATTAGCAAAAATTCCAAAATCTCAAATTTTTACTTTTGGTTTTTGAAGCACACTTTTATGTATGAAACATCCTTTGGTTCAAGCAAAACCGATTATAAATAAAGGAATTGTAGGAAAATCAGTGAAAATTATTTTTATAGATGAATTTAGCTCGGACCACAACCGTATGGAAAAAGCCCTATCACTGCTTTGTCCATGACTTCGGTATTTATAGGCGGATTTTCACCAACTACAGCTTGTTTTAATTGTAACAGTGTGCCTCGAAAACCAAAAATTCGTAACAGGGGAAAACCATTTCGTAATTCCCAAAAAATATTAGCAAAAATTCCATATTTTTTATTTTCGGCTGTTAGACACACTTTTAGGAACAAAATATTCTTTGGTTCAAACAAAAACGCTTATAAATATAGTAAGTATAGGCAAAGCAGCGAATATTCTTTTTATTGTTGAATTTAGCACGGACCACAACCGTCTGGAAAAAACACTATCAGTGATTTGTCCATAACTACTGCATTTAGAGAGGGATTTCTTTGATATATAGCTTCTTTTCTCGGTAAAAGTGTGCCTCGAAAACCAAAAATTAGAAACATTGGAAAACCATTCCGAAATTCCCAAAAATATTGTCAAAAATCTCAAAATCGCATTTTTATTTTTGGTTTTTCAGACATTATTTTAGGCACAAAACATGCTTTGTTTCAAACAAAAACGTTTTAAAATAAAGTAATTATAGGCAAATCAGTGGATACTCCTTTTATTGATGAATCTAGCACAGACAACAACCTATGCTAAAGCACAATCATTGATTTGTCCATAACTTCTGTATTTATAGTCGGATTTGTTCGAACTATAACTTGTTTTCTTTGCAAAATTGTGTTATAGAAACCAAAAATAAGAAATACTGGAATTCTATCCCGAAGTTCTTAAAAATATTAGCAAAAATCTCAAAATTCCATATTTTTTGGAGGTTTAAGGCAAACTTTTAGGAACAAAACAAGCTTTGGTTCAAGCAAAATCGATTAAAAGTTAAGGAACTATAGGCAACTCTGAGAAAATTAATCTTATTAATGGATTTAGCAAAGACCACAAACCGTAAGAGAAAAATATCACCACTGATTTGTCCATAACTTCGGTAGTTATGGATGGATTTACTCAAACTATAGCTTGTTTTCCTGGTAAAAGCGGGTTTAAAAATCCACAAATAAGAAAAAATAATGCTATTCCACAAATCCTAAAAAAATAACTAAACTTCCAAAATTGACATTTTTAACATTTTTAGTTTTATTTAGATTATCTACTTTGTTCTGCTTTATTAATATTCTTTTCAAAATCTCAAATAATTTATTTAATGAATAATACAATTGTTTATATTATAATATACTTGTTTCAAGATATTAAATTGCAATCTAGAATAATTATTTAATAATTTTCGTCATTTAAAATTGCATTAATTCTGCGTTTTCTTTAATGAACATTCGATTTTATCTGCCCACATTTATTTCTTAAAACATTTTCAAAATCCCATTTAAAAATAAAAAAAAAGAAAAAAATACATTATAATTGTCAACAATTACAGTCAACGTTTAATTTCCAAAACAAATGTTTAGATTATTTTATTTATCAAATAAAGAACCTCCTTTCATTCAAAAATAATGAATAATAAGATATGTCATCCCGGAGCGAGTAAGTTGTCAGTTACGAACGAATAGAAATTTCAACGAGTAGTTGTTCAAAGAGTGAGTTTTTCCGCGGATTTCGGACCGATTTTCCCGAATTTTTTGTAATTGTCACAATTAAAAAATTAATATCAATCGATTAGTGCAAAAAAAGTTGAAATTACCTTCGCGGAAAACTGTTTTTTCGCGTGTGACATTTCATTCCTATTCGTCCGTAACTGATAGATTTTGACGTTTCTGGCTGATGGCACATCTGTATAATATAAGGTTCATTTAATTTAAAGTACTAAAAAAACAGTCTCTGGTCAGATTATTATAACCCTTACCTTGATAAAAAAAATCTTTATCGCAGAGTCATAACAATACCAATTAAGATAAACGAAATGTTTGTGTTTATTTTTTTCTCGTAATCTTATCTATGACATTTATCTAAAAGTATTCTATTTTTGAAGTAAGAAAAATCATCTGAAGGCACATAATTCTTTTTTAAGTAAATTGAGGTATTTGTTGATATCATATTTTTTCGATACCAAAAAAAAATTTTTTGGTGTGAGGAGACATACCAGTCTCTACAACTATTTTTATATGTAGATAAGTGCTTTGGGGGAGAATGATCGATAACTCGGCGGTATGTGCTCGAAGAAAAATGTGATAAATCAAATTATTAAAATAGCTGAGAGTAAAAGATAACGTTCGCAATACTTTCAAAACGCCCCCAATAGAAAAACGGAAACACGATATAACAGGCAGTGACATATAGGTACACTGGAAAAAAGTTCCTTACTATTGAAGACAGTGACATTGAAGTGTTGACAAAAAAAGAAAACGTTAATATAAGCAAATAATTAAAATTGTAATTTATATATTTATAATAATATATAATTATAATAATATATAATTATTATAATATATAATTATTATAATATATAATTATAATAATTATGTTTAATTTAAAGACAATTTTTTTATAAATTTAAGAACAAAACTGGCTTATTTTAATGATTTATGTATTAGGCTTCAAATCACTGTAAATGAAACAACGATAAAGTATCTTAATATTAATGAAAATTACATTTTTATAGCTTCAAAAACAATTAAACACTAAAATTAGAATAGTTCATGCTTAAATTAAGGACAATTTAGTTAATACTAAGTACAATTTCATAAATTTAAATTCAAAATATATTTATTTCAATGTTTTATTGTCTTTAATGCCCAATCAATGCTAATGGCTGTTATATTTGTTCAGTATATATACAAAATGTTAAGAACACTTTATACTTAAACTAAAGACAAATTTTTTAGGACTATTTAAATTATCTTAATTTTGAGTACAAAATGGACATATTTCAATGCTGTATCGATTTTTGGAGCCAAATCAATATCAAATCAAAATCAATATTAATCTGTCCCACAGTGTATAAACTAAACAGGTATTCTAATTTTAAAGACAAATATTAGTAAAACTTTTAGTTATGGACACTTCTCACTTAAACATAGACAATATTCCAAAAGCTAACCAAATTATATTTATTTTGGTTACAAAATGGACTTATTTCAGTATTGCATTCTTTTTGGAGCCAAATCTATATCAATGTCTTTAATATTTAGCTAAGTGAATAAACGAAAAAATATCCTAATTTTAAAGACTGCTATTAAAATGACGCTAAAGACAATAAAGCACTAAGTTATGCACACTTCACACTTAAACTATAGACAATTTACAGAAAGCTAATAAAATTTTCTTTTTTTTTGACTTATGGACTTATTTCAATGATGTATTGTCCATGGAGCCTAATCAATATTAACGCCTTTAAATTTTTCTTCAGTGTATAAACGATAAAAATATCTAAATTTTAAAGACTGGTATTAAAATGACGCCAAACACAAGTAAACTTTAAGTTAAGGATACTTCATTCTCCGATCTAAAGACAATTTACCTAAAGCTAATCAAATTATCTTAATTTTAAGTACAAAAATGACTTATTTCAATGTTGTATTGTCTTAGGAGCCAAATCAATGTCAACTTCTCTAATATTTCCTTCCGTTGATTAAAGAAAGAAACATAATTTTAAAGAAAGTTATTAATATGACGCCAAAGACAATTAAACACTAAATTAAGGACACTGCATTTTGTAACTAAAGACAAATTATCTTAAAACTAATTAAATTATCTTAAATTTCAGTACAAAATGGATTTATTTCAATGTTGTATTGTCTTTAGAACAAAATCCATATCAACGTCTTTATTAAAACATTAACATAAGGAAGGACATTATATGATGGCGATTTCTTTTCTGCAAAAAAAGTGCAACATTTTCGTTGCCCTTTTTTTAATAACAAGTTTTGAAGTAGAAGCGAAAATTAATTCGAGAGACTACATCAGTTCCACCTAAAAAGTGCAAATATTTTTCGGAATTTCACTTTTTCTGCAATTTTTTCAGAATCGAAATCACCATGAGTATACATACCCAAAGAGCAATTCACTAATATTAAGTAAATTTTCTTAAACACAAGTCAATGTTGTATTGTATTGTATTGTTGTATTTGGAGCAAATCAACTATTTTCACAACACGCAAAAATGTTGTTATATTAATAATATGTTACCAAAGGGAACACAACATGAAAATAAGGACATTTCATACATAAACTAAAGACAATTTACTTAATACTAATTCAAAGATCTTTAATTTAAGAACAAAATGGACATATACCAATATTTTATTGTCTTTAGCGAAAAAATATATCTAATATTTATTAATGACTCACCATGATATGCCGCCAAGGACAATAAAACATTAAAATAAAAACATTTCATACTTAATTTTTGCCTTGAAGGCTTTAGTATTATTAAATAAATGAATGAAATGAAAATCTTAAGACAATCAAAGTGGACATATATATATATATTTTTTTATTGTCTTTAACATCGAATTAATGAACAAAAATTGTCCTAATATTTATGTATGACATTGGACATTAATATAAGTACACTTTATATTAAGGCTAAAGACACACAACATAATATATACAAGCAAAAATTTCGCAATATTAAAGACTAACATTTATATGGCAATAAAGGCATTAAAACGTTAAAATAAGGACGTAAGGTCATTCTTAAACAAAAGATAAAATATCTTTAATTTTAGAGCAAAATTGACATATATGAATATTTTATTGTCTTTCACATCAAATTCTTGCGAAAAAAAGTGTCGTAATATTAATGACTGACCATGCTATGCCACAATGACAGTAAAACATTAAAATAAAGACATCACATACTTAAACTAAAGACAATTGATTTTAAATGATTACATTATCTTACATTTAAGTACAAGATTGACTTGTTCCAATGTTTTATGGTCTTTGTCGACAACTTAATGACAACATTTTAAATATGTTTGAACAATTTTCTTTATTTCAAATAAAGTTTTCTTAAAAGTAACGAAAAGTTTCCTTGGCTGAAAAACCATGAAGTTCTTTTTGGCATCAAAAATTGTCTTCTAAGCAAGTAACATAATACGAGTATACAAGCAAAAATGTCGCAATATTAAAGACTGGAATTGATATAGCGTCAGAGGCAATAAAGCATTTAAATAAGGTCATTGCATTATAAAACTAAAGATAAAATGTCTTTAATTAAATGACAAAATTGACAAATATAATATTTTATTGTCTTTGGCATCAAACTAATGCGAAAAAAGTGGCCTAATATTAATGACTGACATTGACAGTATAACATTAAAATATGTATATTTCATACTAAAACTAATGACAAGTTAATTAAAAATAAATACATTATCTTAAATTTTAGCACAAAATTAACCTATTCCATTGTTTTATTGTCTTTTTCAACAAATGAATGCCTAAGTTTTTAATTTTTTCACCATTTCTTTTGTTCCAAAGAACCATATTTTACATATAAAGAAAAAATCAAAGAAGTTCTTCTTTGTTTTAAGGTCCTATAAATCGAAAATCGAAAATCGATACACTGAAATAGTGTCCTATCATTAATGAAAATTACATCGATTCTGTGCCAAAGACCATGAAGCATTAATATAAAAACATACTTAAGCTACAGAAAATGTACCAACTATTTTTACTAAAATTCATGTTCAAAGTTTAAGGTTTGGTTGTCTCTAGAGCCAAATCAAAGCCATATTTTCAGTGTATGATATCACACCTTTCTACCGCACACTTTGATTAAGTACGTACCCCTTCTTTAGCCAACCTCAGTGAATGGTACTGCCACCTGACGTGTTTTTTTGCGACCATTGTCTGGGTACTCAGTTTCCGTTGGGTTTGGGTTTTTTGTTGCTACGTTTTTGCCAACCAAATCTACTCACTCGTAGTAATTGCCGGCGAGAGAGAGATGAGTTAAGATTTTCGCACGATAATCACGTTTTTTTATTATTTCAACAAATGTTACGGGAATCATTAGTTAACAAATGGAATTCTTGGGTACGACAGTTATACAGTGTATTAACTATATAATGAATCATTTTAAACAATCTTATAAGACGTAAGATTAATAATTATATCAGTTAATGAGATAGGAGAAGAAGTGAAAAATCTACACTGAACTAACATTAAAGAATTTGGCAATGATTTGGCTGCAAAAGGTCCAAATATGATAGAACCCTTTTCTAAGAAAATTGGGCTAAAAATAATAAAATAGGCCTAAGTTAGTAACCTCTTCTTGAGATGAACTGACAGCGTGCTTCCGAATTTCAAAGATTCTTGCATGAAAAGTCGTCAAAAAGACCAAATATGATGTTTCCCTCCCCTAAGGAACAGTAGTAAGGTACTTCTGAAATTTTATTTTTTTTAGGTAAAATGGTCCAGATTACTAATTATTCTATATTATTAAAATTAATTATATATACAAATCAAAGGAACATTTGTATTTTTTCAAATTTACCGAAAGTTACCCCAAACGTATAAGTTATAATAATTATCTAGCTGGAACCACTGAACGTATGAGTGTTGTGAAATGAGTGCAATGGATTCGTATTAGTTATACGCCCCCTGTGCTTTATGAAATTGAAGATGTATTTGCAACATTTTTGAAAATCGCTTTTGTTGGACATTCCAATTTTTAAATATTGTTTTTGTCAATTTATTTAAAATTTTTTCATCTCTTAGAAACACAGGTTCAAATTGAATGCTCATCTTGAGTTTAATTACAGAAGATTTGCTTAATTCCTATTTTTGTGCTAAAAGTGGACGCGAAAGATCTTAATATTGTACCTACCCTCTCGAAGTGATAAAATAATATTGAATTAAAAAATAGCTCTTCGGTCACAAATTGTGAAAGGATACATTTTTTAATATACTGACACTGAATAAAATCCATGTCATTATATTCCCACTAGTATCTCCTTGTAAAGCCGATTATTGTCCTCAATGAAAGTATTTAAAAATAAATCTTTAACACAAATATTAAATATGATATTATGGCCTGGTAGGATATTATATGCCAACGTTCAATTCAAAGCATACGACCCATATATCTCTTTTAATTCGGCAGCAACCAACTTAATAACCTCCAACCGTTAACTTTATAAATCCTTTTGTAATTTGAAATAAACATTTCAATTCCATAAAAATCCCCCAAAGCAGAAATGACCATAAATATTCATTTGTTTCAACAAAAACATCGACAAACTCCAGTGAAAGGGTTTAATGTTCACAAAAATTTAGTAAAAGGGCGATGGAAGGGATTATGAACAATTGAAAGGGATGTCCTTTGAAATTGGAAAAGGATGAAGGAGGGAGAAAAGGGGGACATGTGATGAATGGTTTGACTGCGTGAGATGTGATATGTGAAAAAGTTAAAACAAAAAACAGTGATATGATATATCAATATGTTTCAAACAAAAAAATACGAAATACGAAACGAATTGACCGAGGATATACATATAATAATGTTTTCAGCATTCTGCCATATTTCACACATGTCCTGGCAAATTCCATATACCGTACTCTACCAATATCAAATGCAATCCAACGAGGATTCTCTATGGATATATTGTACAAACAGAAATGCTTTTCGCATAACGAAATGAAATGAAACTTCACAAACGAAATGGAATGCTGGTCAGTAACTTATTGAGTGGGAGGAGAAAAGGAGGGAAGGACTTGACTCTGAAATGTAAATAAATATTTTTGAACTCATTAGATTGATGTTTTTAATTGAACCTAATATTTTTGTTGAAGTTTATTTTAAGTTTGTTATTTTTGTTTAAAAAGCCTCTAAATTAAGGATTCATTGTACAAGACAAAGTTGTCGAACAAAAAAAAAAAAATAATTATTAAAATAAAAATTAAGTTTTTAATGGAAAAATACAAATATTTCAATATTTTTTAATTTACAAAAAGCTACCCCTAAGGTATAAGTAATAATAATTACTTAGCTGAGACCACTGAACGTATGAGTGTTATGAAATGTATGCAATGAATTCATGTTAGTTACACGCCACATAGACTTTATGAAAGAGTAAATTAAAATTGAACCTTTTTTTGAATTAAGCCATACATATTGTATGTGATTTTATCAAGTTTAAGTATATGTTTTATTATATTATATTTTTTCTTAAAATTCTTTATAAATGCGTTTCTAAATTAATAAGAAAATATCTTGGGGATAATTGGGAAAAATATTTCTTTCATACATTAGGGAAAATTTTACCAACTAACTAGGAATTTAGTTAGAAATCCTCCCTACATCATTTATCTTTTTGGTCAACATAACACTTGGCCCCTACGCTCTGGATAGCTCCTTATTGTTGCTGTGTTCCCACCCTATATTTTTGCTGCCAAACTCACATTCCATCAATTGTCAACAAAATGTCAAACGCTTAAAAATATATTTTTTCTGACATTTTGTCCATTCACCAATGCGCCAATCCTTTGGACATAACACCATCGACATCGCGTTATCGCCACTGCATTTCATTTCACTCTGACGCAATTCTTTATGACCTGCCAATGCAGTCGTGTGCCGGGTGACAGCAAACATATCTGCAGTTTGTTATTAGCAGACAATAACTAACTGTTAATAGATGTGTGAATGTGCAGTGCAAACAAGGCTGCGAAGTGTAAGGATGACCCAACAAACAATGGGGAAGCAGTAATTTTATACATATAAAAAAATTAACAAATCTTCTATAAATAAAAAAATTTTAAGAAATTTTATATAAACAAAAAGTTTTTAAGAAATTTTCTAAAAAAAAAATTCCAAGATAAATTTCTATAAATAAGAAATTCTAATACGTTTTCTAAAAATTAAAAATTTCTGTCAATTTCTATAACTAAAACATCTATAATTAAAAAACTTCGAACAAAATTCAAAATTTTTTATTTATAGAAAATTCTTTAGACATTTTTTATTTTTAGAAAATTGTTTAAAAATTTTTTACTTATAGAAAATATATTAGAAATGTTTTATTTATAGAAAATTTGTTAAACATTTTTTATTTATAAAATATTTTTAAAAAAATTTTTTATTTATAGAAAATTTCTGCGAAATCGAAATAAATTTTCTATTAATAAAAAATTTTCTATTAGCAAAAAATTTCTAAAAAATTTTCTATAAGTAAAAAATTTCCAAGAAATTTTCTATTAATAAAACATTTCTAATATATTTTCTGTAAGAAAAAAATTTTTAAGAAATTTTCTAAAAGTAAAAATTGTCTAAGGAATTTTCTATAAATAAAAAATTTTGAAGAAATTTTCCATAAATAAAAAAATTCTAAGAAAATTTCCATAAATACAAAACTTCTTATAAATTTTGTATTTCTATGAAATTTCTTAGAAGTTTTGCGTTATAGAATAAAAAATTTCTAAGAAATTTTCTATAAATAAAAAAATTCTAATAAATTTTCTATAAATAAAAATTTTCGAAGAAATTCTCTTCCAAATTTTGTAGTTATAGAAAATCTCTTCGAAATTTTGTTGTTTTGGAAAATCTCTTCGAAATATTTTATTTATAGAAAATTTCTTCGAAATTTTTTGTTAATAGAAAATTTTTTAATAGAAAATTTATTAAAAATTTTTTATTTATAGAAAATTTCATAGAAATTTTTTATTTATAGAAAATTTCTTAGAATTTTTTTATTTATAGAAAATTTCTTAGAAATTTTTTTATTTATAGAAAATTTCTTGAAAATTTTTATTTTATTGAAAATTTTTTTATTTATAGAAAATTTCTTCGAAATTTTTTATTAATGGAAAAATAGAAAATTTGTTCTAATTCCTCTTCTTTCTAGAAAATTTCGTAGAAATTTGTTATTTATTGAAAATTTCATAGAAATCTAGAAATTTTCTTAAAAATTTTTTATTTATAGAATATTTCTTAGAAATTTTTTATTTATAGAAAATTTCGTAGACAGTTTTTATTTATAGAAAATTTCTTATACATTTTTTATTTATGGAAAATTTCTTAGAAATTTTTTATTTATAGAGAATCTCTTAAAAATTTTGTATTAAAAGAAAATTTCTTAGAAATTTTTTATTTATAGAAAATTTCTTAGAAATTTTTTGTTAATACAAAATTTTTTATAAATTTTATAGAAATTTCAGAAAACTTTTTATTTATAGAAAATTCTATAGAAATTTTTTTGTTTATAGAAAATTCCTTCGGAAATTTCTTCAAAATTTTGTATTCATAGAAAATCTCTTCGAAATATTTTCTATAAATAAAAAATTTCTATGAAATTTTCTATTAATAAAAAATTTCTATGAAATTTTCTATAAATAATAAATTTCTATGAAATTTTCTATAAATAAAAAATTTCTATGAAATTTTCTATAAATAAAAAATTTCTATGAAATTTTCTATAAATAAAAAATTTCTATGAAATTTTCTATAAATAAAAAATTTCTATGAAATTTTCTATAAATAAAAAATTTCTATGAAATTTTCTATAAATAAAAAATTTCGATGAAATTTTCTATAAATAAAAAATTTCGATGAAAGTTTCTATAAATAAAAAATTTCGATGAAATTTTCTATAAATAAAAAATTTCTATGAAATTTTCTATAAATAAAAAATTTCTATGAAATTTTCTATAAATAAAAAATTTCTATGAAATTTTCTAAAAATAAAAAATTTCTATGAAATTTTCTATAAATAAAAAATTTCTATTAAAAATTTTCTATAAATAAAAAATTTCTATTAAAAATTTTCTATAAATAAAAAATTTCTATGAAATTTTCTATAAATAAAAAATTTCTATGAAATTTTCTATAAATAAAAAATTTCTATGAAATTTTCTATAAATAAAAAATTTCTATGAAATTTTCTATAAATAAAAAATTTCTATGAAATTTTCTATATATAAAAAATTTCTATGAAATTTTCTATGACTAAAAAATTTCTATGAAATTTTCTGTAGACAAAAAAATTTCTATGCAATTTGCTATAAATAAAAAATTTACAAATAAAAAATTCTATAAAATTTTCTATAATTAAAAATTTTCTATAATAAAAAATTTTCTATATATGGGAAATTTTCTATGAATTTTTCTTTATTTAAAAAAATCTAAGAAATGTTTTTTAGTTTAAAGAAGAATTTCTTCAATTTAAGATTTCCCTTCATTTAAGTTCATCTACAAGTGTTGAGTATCCCCCCCTTCACCCGAAAAAAATGAACGAGTGAAATTTGAAAAGCGAAGCTTTCACTTTAAGCATAAAATTCCTCTAAAATTTTTTATTGTTGTTGCTGCTTTTGTCTCTGCTGTTACGAGTATTGTTGGTTGATCCACATTTAATGTCATTTTTTGCTGTTATCTAAGGCCATCCATCAATTCTAATTATGTATGGATATGAAAGAGTGTGTGTGATATGTAAGCTATCATAGGGAAGTATGAAAGTAAAACATATTTGGAGTCTGTGATGGTAATATGACACACAGAGAAAAAAAATGTGCAATGAAGGCAAGTGTCTTATTGTAACAAATTGTGAAACATTTCCAGGCAAAAATAATTATTCTTAAAATATTTATTTCATACTAGGGATATTTAATAGCCCTTAAAATTAGGCTTATTATCATTATGTATTGTTAAAATGTTTGGGTTTCAATGTAACTAAAATCTAATATTTGATTTAGGTATTTTAGATATTAGTTTATACATCTTTATTTTAAAGATACATTTTTTTTTTGTCCGTGCAGGCATTCTTGTATGCTACAAGCAACTCTCTAACTGAGAGAGGGAGTGAGAGGGTGAGAGAGCATATATGGTTTTGGCACGAAGTCACATACATATATTGTTGGTAACATAAAAGTGTTGCTGCTCCTTTTCGTCCTTTTCGTCCTTTTGTTGTTTGTGTTCTGTTGCCTCCCTCTACCCCTTCCCAAGTGATGAGAAAGAGAGAAATTGGGTGATTGGCGAGGGTTGTCGCTGCTGTCGTTATTATTGCTGGCGTTATTGTAAACAATTTATTATTGGCATTATTTTATGACATGTGTTGTGTTTGAAAATTTAAAATGCAAAATATGTTTTGGAGACGAGCTTTTAAATGATTGCCAGAATGTCGCTATGCGCCATAGGAATTTATACACATGTATACGTGTTCTCGTATATTAATACTACATACACATATCTAACCACACCAGACAAGTCTATATACAGACATATGTACGTATGGAAATCCTATGGATACTGTCGCACAATTATTGTTTTTATGTTTGTAAAGAAATTATTATGTCACAGTATGCAAATGAACGTATAATGCTTTCACTTTATTTCAGGAAAAATGACACATTTTAAATAAAGTAAAAATTGGACTAAGTAAAAAAATTTAATATTGTTTAAATAAAGAAATTAATGGACATTTTCTGAAAACAAAAAATGTATAATTGTCCTAAAAAAATAAAAAATAAAAAAATAATCTGTAAACAGAAATGCAATAAATTTGTTCTTCTTAAATCTTTTTCTATAACTACAAAATTGCTATAAAATATTCTATGAACAAAAAAATTCTAAGACATTTTCTATAAGTACAAAATTTCTATTAATCGAAATTTTTCAGAAAATTTTCTCTAAAGTAATTTCGTTTTTATAGAAAATTTCTAAGAATTTCTGTGTTTATAGAATATTTCTTAGCAATTTTTTTTTATAGAAAATTCTGAGATATTTTGTTTTTATTGGAAATTTGTGAGAAATTATGTTTGTATAGAAAATTTCTGAAAAATTTGGTTTGTATAGAAAATTTCTGAGAAATTTAGTTTACATAGAAAATTTCTGAGAAATTTTGTTTGTATAGAAAATTTCTGAGAATTTTTTTTAGAAACTTTCTGAAAAATTTTATTTTATAGAAAATTTCTGAGAAATTTTGTT
This sequence comes from Eudasyphora cyanicolor, assembly GCA_963930755.1. NCBI lineage: Eukaryota > Metazoa > Arthropoda > Insecta > Diptera > Muscidae > Eudasyphora > Eudasyphora cyanicolor. Next base: position 281,365,237 of record OZ005736.1, read on the forward strand.
TTATAGAAAATTTTGGAGAAATTTTGTTTTTGTAGAAAATTTCTGAGAAATTTTGTTTTTGTAGAAAATTTCTGAGAAATTTTGTTTTTGTAGAAAATTTCTGAGAAATTTTGTTTTCATAGAAAATTTCGGAGAAATTTTGTTTTCATAGAAAATTTCTGAGAAATTTTGTTTTCATAGAAAATTTCAGAGAAATTTTGTTTTCATAGAAAATTTCGGAGAAATTTTGTTTTTATAGAAAATTTCTGAGAAATTTTGTTTTTATAGAAAATTTCTGAGAAATTTTGTTTTTATAGAAAATATCTGAGAAATTTTGTTTTTATAGAATATTTCTGAGAAATTTTTTTTATATAGAAAATTTCTGAGGAATTTTGTTTTTATAGAAAATTTCTGAGAAATTTTGTTTTTATAGAAAATTTCTGGTAAATTTTGTTTTTGTCGAAAATTTCTGAGAAATTTTGTTTTCATAGAAAATTTCTGAGAAATTTTGTTTTCATAGAAAATTTCTGAGAAATTTTGTTTTCATAGAAAATTTCTGAGAAATTTTGTTTTCATAGAAAATTTCTGAGAAATTTTGTTTTCATAGAAAATTTCTGAGAAATTTTGTTTTCATAGAAAATTTCTGAGAAATTTTGTTTTCATAGAAAATTTCTGAGAAATTTTGTTTTCATAGAAAATTTCTGAGAAATTTTGTTTTCATAGAAAATTTCGGAGAAATTTTCTTTTCATAGAAAATTTCTGAGAAATTTTGTTTTTATAGAAAATTTCTGAGAAATTTTGTTTTTATGGGAAATATCTGAGAAATTTTGTTTTCATAGAAAATTTCTGAGAAATTTTGTTTTTATAGAAAATTTCTGGTAAATTTTGTTTTTGTAGAAAATTTCTGAGAAATTTTGTTTTCATAGAAAATTTCTGAGAAATTTTGTTTTCATAGAAAATTTCAGAGAAATTTTGTTTTCATAGAAAATGTCGGAGAAATTTTGTTTTTATAGAAAATTTCTGAGAAATTTTGTTTTTATAGAAAATTTCTGAGAAATTTTGTTTTTATAGAAAATTTCTGAGAAATTTTGTTTTTATAGAAAATATCTGAGAAATTTTGTTTTTATAGAAAATTTCTGAAATATTGTTGTTAAATTGTTGTTAAATGAAAATTTCTTTTTTATTAAAAATTTCTCACAAATATTGTTTTTTTTTTAATTTATCAGACATTTTTTTATAGAAAATTGCTTAGACATTTTTCTTTATTGAAAAATTTCTGCGAAATTTATTTTAGACATTTTTGTTTATTGAAAATTATTAAACAATTTGTTTTTATTAAAAATTTCCTAAAAACTTTTTATTTGTAGTTTTAAAAAATTCTTAAAAATGTTGGTTTTATTGAAAATGTATTAAAAACTTTTTATTTGTTTTTATAGAAAATTTTTATTTATAGAATCTTTCTTAGAAAGTTTTTATTTATAGAAAATTTCTTAGAAATTTTTTATGTATAGAAATTTTTTTAGAAATTTTTTATGTATAGAAAATTTTTTAGACATTTTTTATGTATAGAAAATTTTTTAGAAATTTTTTATGTATAGAAATTTTTTTAGAAATTTTTTATGTATAGAATTTTTCTTAGAAATTTTTTATGTATAGAAAATTTCTTAAAAAATTTTTATTCTTAGAAATTTTTTATATATAGAAAATTTCTTAGAAATTTTTTATTTATAGAAAATTTCTTAGAAATTGTTTATTTATAGAAAATTTCTTAGAAATTGTTTATTTATAGAAAATTTCTTAGAAATTGTTTATTTATAGAAAATTTCTTAGAAATTGTTTATTTATAGAAAATTTCTCAGAAATTTTTTATTTATAGAAAATTTCTTAGAAATGTTTTATTTATAGAAAATTTCTTAGAAATGTTTTATTTATAGAAAATTTCTTAGAAATTTTTTATTTATAGAAAATTTCTTAGAAATTTTTTATGTATAGAAAATTTTTTAGAAATTTTTTATGTATAGAAAATTTTTTAGAAATTTTTTATGTATAGAATTTTTCTTAGAAATTTTTTATGTATAGAAAATTTCTTAAAAAATTTTTATTCTTAGAAATTTTTTATATATAGAAAATTTCTTAGAAATTTTTTATATATAGAAAATTTCTTAGAAATTTTTTATTTATAGAAAATTTCTTAGAAATTGTTTATTTATAGAAAATTTCTTAGAAATTGTTTATTTATAGAAAATTTCTCAGAAATTTTTTATTTATAGAAAATTCCTTAGAAATGATTTATTTATAGAAAATTTCTTAGAAATTTTTTATTTATAGAAAATTTCTTAGAAATTTTTTATTTATAGAAAATTTCTTAGAAATTTTTTACTTATAGAAAAATTCTTAGAAATTTTTTATTTATAGAAAAATTCTTAGAAATTTTTTATTTCTAAAATTTCTAGAATTTTTTTATTTATAGAAAATTTCTTAGAAATTTTTTATTTATGGAAAATTTTTCAGAAATTTTCTTAGCATTGTTATTATAGAACATTTTTTACAATTTGTTATTTACAGAAAATGTATTTACGGAAAATTTCTTGAAAATATTTTAATTATAGAAAATTTCTTATATACATTTTTTAATAACAATTTCTAAAAAAAAAATTTAAACAAAATTTCTTTCAATGTTTTGTTATAATATTTTATATAAATATTTTATATTAATATGAAATTTTCGATGTATAACAAATTGTTAAGACATTTTCTATAAATAAATCATTGTTAAAAAATGTCTATATAAAAGTTTTAGGAAATTTTCTATAATTGTTCATTCATTTTCAAAATTGAAAAGATTTCTACTAATAAAACAAAATTCTCTAAAAAATCTATAAACATAAAATTTCTACACATAAAAAGTTTCTAAGAAATTTTCTGTAAATAAAAAAGATAGTTAAAAATTTTTAGAAAGCTATCCGCACAACTTAAAGTTGTTGTCACTGGTGCCTATTGACCTATGAGATATATATATTTTCTGGGTCAGTATATCTTAGCGTATAAGTGATGCTAAATAGACGATATGAATTAATATTTATCATAGGTTTATAATTATTTGAATTGTAATCTATTTTAATTGGGCGAACGTGTCAAATAAATATAATTAGTTAATTTTTTTTTATTTATTTGCATTATTTCTTTTGGTATTTGTTTCTTAAAAATTATATTATTTTTCATTTCATTTTTACCCGCCTTAACCATTATCAAACTATTTAACCTAATTTTTAACAATTTATCAAACTCTTTCAGCTAAGATTTAAAATGCATTTAAGGCTTTGGCAATATTCATTTAATCCTATTTGAATTCTTCGCCAAAGACACAAAAGATTATATTTCAAATGCATTCTCCTTTCACTTAGTTGTCAGTGTCCTTTTGGAACTAAATATTTATTTTTCATCACCCTAGTTTCGCAAAAAGAATGAAAAAATCCGGGAATGTGTGTTAAATAAACTATGAACAGACAAGACAGAAAGAGAATTGAAATTTACAGGGTAAATCCAAAAAACTATTGACGTTGCAACACGAAAAGAAAAAGAAAGAAGCTAAAGATACCAAATGCCAGTTAGGATAACGAAATGGAAAGAAAACTATTGGAAGGACATCCGGCAAAGGAGGACTAAATTTTATTTTATTTCGTTTTTCGTGGGAGATATGACAGAGAGAGAGGGAGAGAGAGAGATGGAGAAAACTACTCCTTTTTTGTATTTAACAAAAATTGCTAAATTGACAATGAACGATTGCATTTTGTGTAAAGTAAACGAAACAACAAAATAAATCTACTGAAAGTTTTGCTAAATCGAATATAAAGAATTATAGGAAAAAATAAAAAAGAAAAATAAATGCAGATTTAGTTCGAATTACTACATGTCAGAGGAACGAGCTGGAAAGGAAAAATTGGAGTGACAGATTATATTTTCTTAAGAATAGAAAGGAGCACTTTCCTCGAATAGGTAAAACGTTTTTCTTGGTCATTAATTGTTTTTTTATATTAATTGTCTAGGTATTTTTTAATTGAGTATTTTGTTTATGAACAGCTAAGCGTATGAGTAATATTATATATTTTATATAAATTAATATTAATCATACGTTGCATATTTTTGTAAGAAAATTTGAATTAACCGAATTTGTTAAATCTAACAATTTTTTTTTATTTTTTACATAGGTTTTTTAACATTCTATGAGTATTATTAACTACATAATATAAATTAACATTACTCATACGCTGGATAGAATTTTTCTTCACCTATATACATATATTAGTTAAATAGATAAACCAAAAATCTCGTCATGCCAAATTTTTCCTTTTAATTCATTTCCCCCTTCTCTATCTCAAATTCCTTTGTGTTGAGCTTGCGATACGCTGTTAATGCAGTTTTAATACACACACACACAACACATTTATCACAAATGCGTTGCATGGATTATGATAAACTCACTTTATTTTTATATTTTCTCGTTCATTGCTCTTGGGAATGCAGCACAACCAATTTGCCGAAATCATGCAAGTGATAATGATATTGCGATTTTCCTCCCAAAAAACACATTACTAATGGTAACAAAAGACAATTTGACAGGGGATCTTTGAAGGAATTTAATCACTTAGTGAGCTAAAATTTGTGAAGAAATTATGAAGAATTATGATAGATTTAGGAAACAAAATATTACGAGTAAATAATTTAAAATTTTCTATCACTACAAAATTTCTAAGATATTATCTATGAATACAATAGTTCAAAAAAATGTTCAATAAAAACAGAATTTCGAAAAAATCTTCTACAAAAAACAAAATTGCGATGAGATTTTCTACAAAAACAAAAGTGCGATAAAATTTTCTATAAATACAAAATTTCGAAAATTTGTTAAAAATACAAAATTTCGAAAATTTTCTATAAATACAATATTTTGAAGAATTTTCTATAAATGCAATATTTCGAAAAAAAAATTCTATAAATACAAAATTGCGAAAAAATTTTCTATAAATAACAAAGTTCAAAGAAATTTTCAACAAAAACAGAATTTCGAAGACATTTTCTACAAAAACAGAATTTCGAAGAAATTTTCTACAACATTGCGAAAAAATCTATATATATAAAAATGAAACGGTCCATCTGTGTAATGGCATCACGTCAGAACGGCTGGAGCGATTTGGATGATTTTTTTCTTCAGTTCTTCGTATTTGCCTGGAGAAGGTTTGTACGAAAGAAAATTTTGGGAAAACCCTCCGGAAAAGTCGGAAAATTAGGAAAATCGAAAATTGCTATTTCTTGCGAGATTCCTACTGTTCCTATCTACTGCGAGATTCCTACTGTTCCTATCTACTGCTCGATTCTATCTACTGAATCCAATTTTTTTTATTAATTTTCTATTAAACAAAAAAGTTTTCTATTAAACATATCTACGAGTATGTGCTATTTTTCTTGCTGCAATTCATTCGAGTTTTGCGTATTGTTACACTGATTTCGCGTATCACATCGACAAACGGTACAAGCATTACGATCAATTAAAATTCAACGAGATATTTATCAGTTCGAAAATTTTTTCAGATAATAAGTTTGAGTATAAGAGGTAAGGTTATCTTATTGGATTGCGGGCACTGCAAAATCATAATTTCGGATGAATGCACGATGGCGCATAAACGAGCTCTGGAGGCAATTGACCGAACGATGAAGGATTTACGACGTGATTTGAGACAATTTGGTGAGTCTGATATTGCTCTCCGGAGATTTTCGTCAAACGCTTCCCGTCATCCCGAAATCTACTGCCGATGAAATTAATGCATGCCTGAAATAGTGGTCTTTGTGGCTGCATGTCAAGAAGTTATGTCAAGAAGTTGAAATTGACCACGAACATGAGAGTCGCGTTGCAGAACGACTCATCGGCTCTTGAATTCTCGAAACAACTGTTGGCGCTTGGCAATGGCCAAATTACTATTGATGTTTCCACTGCATTGATATTGTTCCCGGCAAATTTTTGCGAGATCACATCGTCGAACGAGGAACTCATCACCAAAGTGTTTCCAAATCTCGATTAGATTAGTGAATGGGCAATATTAGCAGCGAAGAATAAGGACGTCGATAGCATGAATTTTATTATTCAAAGTAAAATCGAACTCGCTTGATGTGCCAGGAGCTCCGCCGCATAATTTACAGCTGAAGGTGGAATCGATCATAATCATGTTGCGGAATCTGAATCATCCGAAATTGTGCATAGTTCGCGGTTGTCCATTATGAAACTGATGGACAATGTGATTCAGGCGACGATCATCAAGGGAAAATTCAAAGGAGAGGAAGTCCTTATCCCACGAATTCCGATTATTCCAACTGATCTTTCATTCCAATTCAAGCGGATTCAGTTCCCTGTACGATTGGATTTTGCGATGACAATCAATAAATCTCAAAACCAATCGTAGGAAGTCTGTGGAACTAATCTCGAATTTCCCTGTTTTTCGCACGGTCATCTGTACGTTGCCTGTCTTCGTTGTTTGTTGTTTATCATCTGATTCGATTTATCTCTACTGATTTCGATTCCTTTTAAACAAATCGCATTAAAATTTTAACTATCTGTGTTTTATTATCACTCTGGAGTTTATCTGAAGGCGTTAAATTGGGGCGAGGCGAAGTTCGCCGGGTCCGCTAGTTTTGAATAAATACAAAATTTCGAAAATGTTTTCTATAAATAAAAAATTTGTAAGAAATTTTCTATAAATAAAAATTTCTAAGAAATTTTTTATAAATAAAAATTTTCTAAGAAATTTTTTATAAATCTGTAAAAAATTTTCAATAAATACAAAACTTCTAAGATATATTCTATAAATAGAAAATTTGTATAAATACAAAATTTCGAACAATATTTTTATAAATACAAAATGTTGAACAATTTTTCTACAAATACAAAATTGCGAAGATATTTGCTATAAATACAAAATGTCGAAGAAAATTAATATAAATACAACATTTTGAGAATTTTTTTAGAAATACTAAATTTCAAAGAAATTATTTATAGATACAAAATTTCGAAGAAGTTTTCTATAAATACAAAATTTCGAAGAAATTATCTATCAATACAAAATTTCGAAGAAATTTTAGATAAATAAAAATTTTCGAAGAACTTTTATATAAACAAAAATTTTCTATAAATACAAAATTTCGAAGAAATTTTCTATAAATAGAGAATTTCTAATAAATTTTCTATAAATAGAGAATTTGAAAAAAAATTTTATATATAGAAAATACAAATTTCTGAGAAATATACTATAAATACAAAATTTCTCAGAAATTTCCTATAAATACAAAATTTTGAAGAAATTTTATATAAATACAAATTTTCTATAAATGTTAAATTTCAAAGAAATTTTCTATAAATACAAAATATCGACCCAATTTTCTTTTGAATTTATAGAAAATTTCGTCGATATTTTGTATTTATCGAAAATTTCTAATAAATTTTGTATTTATAGAAAATTTCTAATAAATTTTGTATTTATAGAAAATTTCTAATAAATTTTGTATGCATAGAAAATTTCTAATAAATTTTGTATTTTGAAATATTGTAGTTAGAGAAAATTTCTAAAAAAATTTTGTATTTATAGAAAATTTCTAAGAAATTTTGTAATTATATTGTATTATATATAAAAATTTCGAAGAAATTATCTATAAATACAAAATTTCGAAGAAATTTTCTATAAATACAAAATTTCGAAGAAATTTTCTATAAATACAAAATTTCTTAGAAATTTTCTATAAATACAAATTTTTTTAGAAATTTTCTATAAATACAAAATTTCTAAGAAATTTTCTATAAATACAAAATTTTTTTTAGAAATTTTCTATAACTACAATACTTCAAAATACAAAATTTATTAGAAATTTTCTATAAATGCAAAATGTATTAGAAATTTTCTATAAATACAAAATTTATTAGAAATTTTCTATAAATACAAAAATTCGAAGAAATTTTCTATAAATACAAAAATTCGAAGAAATTTTCTATAAATACAAAAATTCGAAGAAATTTTCTATAAATACAAAAATTCGAAGAAATTTTCTATAAATACAAAATTTCATAGAAATTTTCTATAAATAAAAAATTTCATAGAAATTTTCTATAAATACAAAATTTCTTAGAAATTTTCTATAAAAACAAAATTTCGGAGAAATTTTCTATAAAAACAAAATTTGGAAGAAATTTTCTATAAAAACAAAATTTTGAAGAAATTTTCTATAAAAACAAAATTTCGAAGAAATTTTTGTACAAAAACAAAATTTCGAAGAAATTTTCTATATAAAAACAAAATTTTGCAGAAATTTTTTATAAAAACAAAATTTCTAAGAAATTTTCTATAAAACAAAATTTCGAAGATTGTTTTGATTGATTCTATAAATACTATAAATAAAAAATTTCGAAGAAATTTTCGATAAATAGAGAATTTCGAAAAAAATTTCTATAAATACAGAATTTCGAAGAAATTTACTTACAAAACTTTAAAGAAATTTTCTATGAATACAAAATTTTAAAGAAAATTTCTATAAAAACAAAAGTTCGAAGAAATTTTCTATAAAAACAAAAATTCGAAGAAATTTTCTATAAAAACAAAATTTGGAAGAAATTTTCTATAAAAACAAAATTTCGAAGCAATTTTCTATAAAAACAAAATTTCGAAAAAATTTTTTATAAAAACAGAATTTCGAAGAAATTTTCTATAAAAACAAAATTTCGAAGAAATTTTCCATAAAAAAAAATTCGAAAAAATTTAGTATAAAAGCAAAATTTTGAAGAAATTTTCTATAAACCAAAATTTCTAAGAAATTGTCTATAATACAAAATTTCAAAGAATTTTTCTATAAAAACTAAATTTTTATAAAAAAGGTTGCTGCCAAGTATTTACTTTTAGAAAAAAGTTGGTGGTAGCTAAGTTTCTCAACTGTGGGAATTGCAATAATTTAGAAAGTAAATTACAGTTTACTGTGTATGCAAACATTTTGCAAAATCTTTCTTTCAGCAACTGTTTTGATTTGTATTTCATGACTCGACGTCTATACATTAATGTTGTCTTCAAGAAAATAATAATTGCCCAAATATGCCGCCAGCTGGCAGCTGTAGTTTGTTAATTTCAAATAAAAAAGCAACAATTTTTGGCGAACTTTTGCTGAAAGGTCGACAACAATAACAAAAACAGAGTATCAAGAGACTCTTTTGGGTGAATTCAAGTTCAAATTTACTGTAAACATTTCCAATTACTGGGCATGACCCCAAAAAATAGAAGAAGAAAAAATGAGAAGTAAAGCGAAAAGCGCAATGGCATTTCACGACTTTTTGTTGGCCCCCAAAACTTTCGAGTTTAGCTATTCTTGGCTTCCATTGGTGTTGTTGATGATGATGGTGGGGGTTTCTTGGTTTGTGTCCTCTCTTGGCCATTAAAAATGGAGCAGCCGTTCCATGATTACTGCACGTGAATTTTGTGTTTGGTATGTTCGTCCGTCCCTGCGTCTGTCCATCAGCCTTTCTATTGCTCTCCTTCTCTGTGTAATTTTATGCTGTCACTATTTGTTAACCCCACATTTGGCGCTCCAGATGTGTCTTTCCAAGCTTGAGTGTATAGCATTTCATTTCGGCAAATGTAACATGTGGTTTTGGCCAACACTTTATAGCACTTAGACAAAGCCATTACACTTAAAGTGTGACTACACCACACTTGCGGCCAGCAGCAGCAGCACCAGCTTTAACTCATTGGATGCGACTTACCCTGCCTCCTCTGGGTGGGGAGGGAATATTGTGTTTATCTTATGGTAATGGTAAAGTCAGTCGCCACCATTATCGCCATGGTCAACATCATCACGGCCATCTTTAACACCTTTTGTGGTCCATAATATATGAGCTTTGAGCCATTTGCAGTCAGTTAGTCAGCCAGTCATACGGGCCATCCACATATTCATACATATTTCAAGTGGTTAAAGCCAACTCGAGGGCTTGTTAGACATTAATATCTGTGTATCTTGTTGTGGAAGATTTGTATTAAAATCGATGTAAAGATAAGGATATTAGGGTGGATCATGAAAAGGTGAAGATGTCGCAAAAATCGGAGAAGGAAACTTGGATACTACCAATTTTTTCTAGAAAATTTGGCTCAATATGTTCCACTGGAAAATGTCAAATTTTTTTTACAGTTTGCACCCATAGAAAAGTCGAATGCAATCAAAAATATCGTTAATAAATAAAAGAATTAGGAAGCCCATTTTTCCTACATCAATTCGTTTACACGCTAAAAAAGAAATTTTGTTTAAAATAATAATACTCATACGATATGTGGTCCGTATATAGCCAAATATTTCAAATATTCATTTGAATCATCCTCCCTAACGTCTGCATATAAGGCCATTCATATGTACTCGTATATACCAATATCCATTTATGTATTGCTCCTGTATTAAGGCCAACAACATGAAGTCAACATGAAATGGGTCCCATCGGTATTTCAATGATTCGAATGTCCTACATCAACACATAACACCGCATCTTATCATACTTATGTGGCAAATGCCATTACAAATACAAATGTATTTTATTTGAATACATTTTGTATTGCAAATAAATACCTACAAAATTCCAAATGATACAAATATTAGATTTGAATACGCATAAAAACCCCAACAGAAGAATAAACCTAGCAGATTATGAAAAAGTGTTCTCTCTGGGATTTTTGCATGCAAACAGTAATTTTGAAAAATAAACTGTTTGGTTTCGATAAAAATTCGAATAGAAAAGAGGGGGGGGATTGTTCCCCTTGTGTAGGACTTGAATGTTACAGTTTTGCATTAAGTTGCTAACCACCAACTATCACTTGTCTACAAATCGTAGTGGTGGTTGTTGGTTAAACTAATCCATTAGCACTCAGGGCCATTGATGTTCGAGAGCAGTCATTCCATGAAACACTAAAGCTCATGAATCCCTTGACAACAACATCGAGTTGTTGGTTTCGAAAAAGTCAAACGATTTTATTTTTATCACCTCATGCCTCAAATGCATTGGATGTTGGCTGCTTTGTGATTAATTGAAAACATGTTTTTTTTTAACAATAAAGTGTGAAAAGGTTTTAAATGTTAATTCCCAACTGACATTTCGTGATAAATTATAAAAATTCCATCTTTCGACGCAGCTATATTAAATCATTTTGAATTGAATCTGTTATGGAATTGATAATGCGAAAATGGTGTCAAGGTGAATGAACTGTATTCAATAGTAGTCAAGAAGATTGGGTAGACCCAGGAATATTTTTTTAAGAAGAAGATTGCTGTAGTAGCTCTGAACATTAAAATGAAGCTTTATCAAAATATAAAATTACAAAATAACGTAGATTTACGACAGCACTTTGCACCCATTGAAAAATCTAACACAGTATGAAAGAAAATTTATTACTAAAATAGCTAACTCCTCTACTTTTTCCATATTAATTAGTTTTCTCATTAAAAACAAACATTACTAAAAATGTATATTATTCATACGCACCAAAGGTCCTGCAAAGAGAAATCTGCAAAAATTGCTCCTGTTTGCAACAATTTCCAAACCGAACTTTTTTACAGTTTCCGAGAGTTATTTTCCGTATTATTAATTACTAGAAATTAATATTACTCATACGCCTCGAGATATTTTCCGCTTTAAACCTATAAACGAATTGATCTAGAAGAACCAATTTTCATAAAGCCTTTGATTTTTTGTCATCTTTGAAGCAATATTGGAGCATATCATGTGTGCAATTGTTAAAGGAATTTTTTTGGTAGAATCATTTCATCATATAGAAAAATTAATAAAATATAGACTATGTCTCAAAACAAAGAAAAACTATGATGTATCAAATGTCTGTATTTTATCACCTCACGCAACAAATGCATTCGTTATTTAATGCTTTGTGATTAATTGAAAACGTGTTTTTTAACAATAAAGTGTGAAAAGGTTTTAAATGAAATTTCCCAATTGACGTTTCGAATTATAATTTTCCAGTTTTCGATGCAGTTATACATATTAAGTAATTTCCATTGAAATTGTAATGGAATTGATAAAGCGAAATTGTTGTTAAGTAGAATAAACTATATTAGATAGTAGTCAAGAAGATTAGATACCCCAGGCATATTTTTTCTAACTTTAAATAAACTGAGTTATTATAACTCAATTCATTTAAGTGAAGCTTTAGCGAAATATAAAATTACAAAATATCATATATTTCTGATAAAACTATGCACCCGTTGAAATATTAAAGATAATCTGATAGATTATACTTTAATAAAATAGTAGAATCTTCTACATTTGCCATATCAATTCGTTTTCTCGTCAAAAATAAAAATTATTATAAATTAATATTATTCATACGCACCACAGGTTCTGAAAAGTATGTATACATAATATGCCATTTATTTTGTTACAATTGCCGAACAGAGCTTTAATACTACTTCTACGATTTAATTAGTATTTCATTAATTACAAGAAATTAGTATTACTCATACGCCTCAGAGATATTTCGCTTTGAAGCTATAAACGAATTGATCTGGAAGAAATAATTGACAAAAAATAAAAATAAATTATACCTTAAAAATTACTGGAGTTTTGTAGTTTTGTCTTTTTGCCCAAAATATCAAAATTCTTATATTGAGAATTTAGGAAATTAGAATCAAATGTAAAACTTTTTGCCCAAAATATCAAAATTCGTATATTAAAAATTTAGGAAATTAGAATAAAATATAATAATTTGTTTAAAGCAAGGAACAAAAATGGAAATATAGGGTAGATATTTATATTTATTTATATATGTTTTATTAAACCAATTAAAGTTACAAAAAAGTAGCTCAAATCAAAAATTTCGCATGTTTAAATCACCCTTATCGGGAATAAAAAAATTGCACATTGAAAAGGCAACAATCCGTGTTTAATTTTATTCCCGACAAGGGTGAATATCGTTCAAGAATAACTAAAAACGAAGTCGTTTATATTCGCCTCGAGATATTGTCCACGTTAAACCTATAAACGAATTGATATCGACAAAGTAATTATCATAAAGTCTTAGATTTTAAGTCAACTCTCAAGAAATATTGGAGTTTATCATTTGTGCAAGTGACACATGAACTTTTTCCCACAATTTTCTAGAATTATTATAACTTGAATAAAAATTATTAAAAATTTCTGTTGAGCAAAGAAAAATAATATTTGTATATGGTGAGTAATTCCCAAATGATATTTCGTAATAATAAATAAAATTCCATCTTTCGACGCAGGTATATTAAATAATTTCAATTGAAATTATTATGAAATTGATGAAGCGAAATTGGTGTCTGGTTTAACGAACTGCATTAAATAGCTTCCAAGAAGTTTGGTTACACCCAGCCATTCTAACAATTCAAAAGGCTATGATAACTTAGTTCATTTCGTGTTTAAAACACAAAATTATAAAATACAATATCGCATATTTCTGACTACACTATGCGCCCATTGAACACTCTAACATAATTTGAAGGGAGGATTCATTAGTAAAATTTTATATATCCTAACTTTTCTATATCAATTCGTTTTTTCGTTAAAAATAAAAATATTACAAATTAATATTATTCATACGCACCTCAGGTCCTGTACAGAGAAATATACAGAATTTTAATTCTTTTTTCCAGAACTAAATAATATTTTATTAATTACTACAAAATAATATTACTCATAATATTTTTCCTCCGAATGTTTCTCGCTTAAAACCTATACACGAATTGATCTGCCAGAACTAATTAGCAGAAAGTCTTCCAACTTAAGTCAACTTTCTAGCTATATTGGAGTACATGATGTGTGCAAGTGGTAGAGGTACTTTTTTTCCAAAAAAATGTAACTATTATTATATTTAGAAAAAAAGAAATCTAAAAATTCGCTTGAAGCGAGGAAAAAATAATAATATATCAAATGATTTTGTTAATATCACCTCATGCCTCAAATACATTGGATGTTATTGACTTTGTTATTAATTTAAAACATGATTTGTTACTATAAAGTATGAAAAGGTTTTACATTTTAATTCCCAACAAATGTTTTGTGATAAATTCCAGCATTCGACTCAGGTATTTTAAACGAGTTCAATTAAAATAGTTATGGAATTGATGAAGCGAAATTTATGTCAAGGTTAATGAACTGTATTAAGTAGTAATCAAGATGATTTGGATACCCCCCGCTATTAAAATCAATATTATAACTTAGTGCATTTATGTGATCGAAATAAAAAATTACAAAATATCGTATATTTCTGACTTCGCTTTGCACCCATTGAAATGTCAAATATAATCTTAAAGATGGTTCATTACTTAAATTGGGAAATCTTCTACTTTTTCTATATCAATTCGTTTTTTCGTTGAAAATTTAAAATACTTAAAATTAATATTATTCATACGCACCACAGGTCCTGCAAAGAGAAATATACAGAATAAGGCATTTATTTGGTAACAATTGCTAAACAGAACTTTATTACAGTTTCCGAGAATTATTTGCGGTATTATTAATTACTATAAATTAATATCACTCATACGCCTCGAGATAGTTTCCGCTTTAAACCTATAAACGAATTGACATCGACAAAATAATTATTATAAAATCTTAGATTTTAGGTAAACTTTCAAGGAATATTGGAGTTTATCATGTGTGCAAGTGAAACAAGAACTTTTTCCCACAATTTCCTTAAATTATTATAATTAGAATATAGAAACTATGAATAAAATATAAAAATTTCCTTTGAGCAAAGAAACATAATATCTGTATATGGTGAATAATTCCCAAATTATGTTTCGTGATAAATAATAAAATTGCATCTTTCGAGGCGGTATATTAATTTATTTCAATTGAAACTATAATTGAACTGATAAAGCAAAATTGGTGTCAAGATAAATGCAATTTATTAAATAGCAGTCAGGAAAGTTGTTTAATTGGCTATACTTTTTTCTAAAAGTTCAAAAGCCTATAAAAACATGGTTCATTTCGTGCTCAAAATATAAAATTATTAAATAAAATATCTTATATTTCTGACTACACTTTGCACTCATTAAAATGTCAAATATAATCTTAAAGAAGATTCATTACTTAAATTGGGAAATCTTCCACTTTTTCTTTATCAATTCATTTTCTCGTTCAAATTTAAAATTACTAAAAATTAATATTATTCATACGCACTACAGGTCCTGCAAAGAGAAATATACAGAATAAGCCATTTATTTGGTAACAATCGCCAAACAGAACTCTAGAACTATTTCCAAGAATTATTTATTATTTTATTAATTTCCTGAAATTAATATTACTCATAGGCATTAGAATATTTTTCGCTTTAAACCTACAAACGAATTGATCTAGAAGAACTAATTAGCTGGAAGTCTTTGATTTTAAGTCAACTTTCAGTCAATGTTGGAGTATCTAATGTGTGCAGGTGACAGAGGAACTTTTGCTAAAAAATTTAAAAAAATTATTATATTTAGAATATAACAAAATTCTTTCATGCTAGCAAAAATAAACATATGCTGCATATATAAGTATAGTAAAGATGATACTCTCCAATCTGAATGCAAATCTAAATATATTCCAAGAATTACTTATATTTAATATTTTATTGAAGCAATTAAACGCACAAAGTGCCCCTCAAATTAATAAATTTCTTTAGAATTAGAATTTGGATCAATGTTTATATATTTGCTAAGAAGCATTTAATTTTTTATTGACCCAATTGAAAGGGAAAGACAAAAAACCGCCATTAATAAATTCCAAAATTTCTTAAGTATTTCTTTGAGGCAATATAAAAAGCTACTGCAAATTTTGTATCTGTTTCTGTCTTTACTATTAATTTTTTTCTTCTCGAACAAAGCAAAAAATAGCAGATTATCGCCATAAAACAACAATTTACCTTAAATCACAAATAAAAATTCACAAAGCAAAACGGCAGACAAAAAAAAAACGACAAAATTAAAATTACGGCAGTGCATTGTTTGCTCGCATTTTTCAGTTCACATGAAAAAAACGAAGTCATTTTTTGCTATATAAACATCAAAAACATTTGTGGTTGTTTATTTAATTGTAAACATGGTTATTATTACAAAAAAGCTTACAACAATTTTGTTTATGTATATATCAAGTCTATTTTTGTTTTCATTTAGTTACTATTGCAATAAAATCAATTTAAATAAAAATAATAGAAAATTTTAAATATTAAATAAATAAAAAATGTGTTTATTTTTGTTTCCATTTATTTATTATTGGAATAAAACCAATTTGAATAAAAATTGTGTTTATATATTCAAGTTTAATTTTTGTTTTCATTTAGTCACTATTACAATAAAATCAGTTGGAATAAAAATAATAGAAAATTTGAAATATTATATAAATAAAAAAATATATTTATTTTTGTTTCCATTTATTTATTATTGGAATAAAATCAATTTGAATAAGATAAGTAAAATAAAAACTACGATAAATTGTAATTTTTTATATAAATTGATTTGAGACCGAAGGTAAATAAATGGAAAAAATTAAAATTTTTTTTTGTTATTTTGAAAAAACGACTTCGTTTTTAGTAATTCTTCAAAGATATTTAAACATGCGAAATTATTGATTTGAGCTACTTTTTTGTAACTTTAGCTGGTTTCATAAAATATTTTAAAAAAATCGTGGAATATTTTTAGATTAACATTCAAATTCGCGAATTGCACAATTTACTATGTATATATCGATACCTCCATTCTAAAAAATGCTAAGTCGACTTAGCATGTCTTTAGGGAGATTGAATTTTTAATTTCTAAATATTCTAAATTATATTCAGTCCAAATTTGGTGTTTTTCCTTCCACCCAATCAAAAATTATTCACAAAACAGTACAGGGGTTTGATAGCCTCTCCTAAAAAACTACCTTTTTGCACTTAGCATAGTTCAGAATGCAGGTATCGATATTTAAAATATATTACCACTTTTTTCTTGTTTTAAGGAACGTTTTATATTTTATTCTAATTTCCTAAATTCTTAATATAAGAATTATGATATTTTGGGCAAAAAGTTGCTCTATCACTTGCACACATGCAATACTCCAGTATTTTTTAAAATATGATTTATTTTTATTTTTTGGCAATTATTTCTTCCAGATTAATTCGTTTATAGCTTCAAAGCGAAATATCTCTGAGGTGTATGAGTAATACTAGTTTCTACTAATATATAAAATACTAATTAAATCCTCGAAGTAGTATTAAATTTCGGTTCGGCAATTGTAACAAAATAAATGGCATATTCTGTATACATCTCTATGCAGGACCTGTGGTGCGTATGAATAATATTAATTTCTAATAATTTTTATTTTTGACGAAAAAACGAATTGATATAGGAAAATAAGGATATACAATAATTTTATGAATGAATCCTCTTTCAAATTAAGTTACATTGTCCAAAGTGTAGTCAGAAATATGCGATATTTTATTTAATAATTTTATATTATGAGCACGAAATGAACTAGGTTATTATAGCCTTTTAAATTTTTAGAATGTCTGGGTGTTACCAATCTTCTTGCCAGAAATTTAATGCAGCTTCATCAATTCCATTATAATTTAAATTGAAATGATTTAATATACATGCGTTGAAAGATGCAATTTTATTATTTAACACGAAACATCATTTGGGAATTATTCACCATATACAGATATTATTTTTCTTTGCTCAAAAGAAATTTTTATATTTTATTTATTTTCTATATATTTTAATTATAATAATTTTAGAGATTTGTGGGCAAAAGTTCATGTGTCACTTGCACACATGATATACTTAAATAAGACATTATGATAATTATTTTGTCGAGATCAATTCCTTTATCGATTTAAAGCCGAAAATATCTCGAGGCGTACGAGTAATAATAATTTCTAGTTATATATAAAATACTAATTAAAAGCTAGAAGTAGTATTAAAGTTCGGTTCGGCAATTGTAACAAAATAAATGGCATATTCTGTATACATTTCTATGCAGGAGCTGTGGTGCGTATAAATAATATTAATTTCTAATAATTTTTATTTTTGACGAGAAAACGAATTGATATGGAAAATGTAGAAGATTATACTATTTCATTAAAGTATATTCTCTCAGATTATATTTGATATTTCAACAGGTGCATAGTTTTATCAGAAATATAAGATATTTTGTAATTTTATATTTCGATAAAGCTTCGTTTAAATGAACTGAGTTATAAACTCAGTTTATTTAAAGTATCTAGTCTTCTTGACTACTATCTAATACAGTTCATTCCACTTAACAACAATTTCGCTTTATCAATTACAATTTCAATGGAAATTATTTAATATATCTGCATCGAAAGCTGTTGATTTATAATTCGAAACGTCAATTGGGAAATGTCATTTAACCTTTTCACACTTTATTGTTAAAAACCACGTTTTCAAAAAATCACAAATCGTTCAACTTCGAATGCATTTGTTGCGTGAAGTGATAAAAATACCATCATTTGATTAATATTTTCTATATTCTAAATATGATAGAGTTCCTCTATCACTTGCCCACATGACATTCTTTAATATTGCTTTAAAGATGACAAGAAATCAAAGGCCTTATGAAAATTAGTTCTTCCAGATCAATTCATTGATTGGCTTATTGTAATTTATTATGAGGCGTATGAGTAATATTAATTTCCAGTAATTAATAAAATATTAAATAATTCTTGGAAGTAGTTTTAAAGTTCTGTTCGGCAATGGTTACGAAAAAACACAATTTTATGTTATATTTTTATCTATGCAGAATCAGTGGTGCGTATGAATAATATTATTTTTAGTAATTTTTATTTTTAGCGAGAAAGCGAATTGATATAGGAAAAGTATAAGCTTTTGCTATTTTATTAATCAATCTTCTTTCATTTCATGTTGGAGCTTTCAATGGGTGCATAGTGTTGTCAGAAATATACAATATTTTTTAATTTTGATAAAGCTGCACTTAAATTAACTGAGTTTATATATCTATTTTAAAGAAAACAAAATATGCTTGGAGGTACCCAAGCTTCTTAACCAGTATTTAATACAGTTCATTCATCTTGACACAAATTTCGCTTCTTTAATTCCATAACAATTTCAATTGAAATGCCTTAATATTACGGCGTTAAAAGCGAGAACGTCGAAACGTCAGTTGGGGATTAACATTTAAAACCTTTTCACACTTTACAGTTAAAAATCATGTTTTCAATTAATCACAAATCATCCAAAATCCAATGCATTTGAGGCATGAGGTGATCAAAACAATATCATTTGTAACAATGACATTTTGGGAAATTTTGGCAAAAACTTTGCACACATTATTTTTTTTTATTATTTTATATGAATTACAATACAAAGTAAATTTATATTCTAATTTTGAGGTACAGGGAAGCCGGTTTAGAAAGACCATGTGGCTAGACTTTTCAGCGACAGACCAGAGCCTTTGGTAGGAATCGAACTCACGACCCCAAACTCATAGGCGAGCCCGCTACCTACTCGCGCCCTGCACACTTTATATATACCTCAATACTGCTTAAAACTTGAATTAAAATCAAAAACTTACTGCGCATTAGTTCTTCCAAATAAATTCGTGTATAAGCTTAACTCGAAAAATATGCGTAGGCGTATGAGTAATATTAATTTTTATTGATTAATAACATATTAAATAATTTATGGAATATATGTAAATTGTGTTAAAGTTCTGTTCGGCAATTATTATCAATTAAAGGGCCTTTAATGTTGATTTGGCATTGCAGTACCTTTGGTGCGTATGAATAATAATAATTTTTGGTAATTTTTAGTTTTAACGAGAAAACTAATTGTTATAGGAAAAGTAGAAAATTTTCCTATTTTATGAATGACTCCTCTGTTAGATTATGCTAGACCTTTCCATGGGTGCAAACTGTTGTCGGAAAGATACGATATTTTGTAATTTTATGTTCTGACAAAGCTTCTCTTAAATGATCTGAGTTGTTATGGCGATTTTATTCGTTTGAAAAAAATATGCTTGGGGATACTAAAATCTTCTGGACAGCTCTGGGGATGAATGGAAGATAGTGGTGAGTAAGTATCGATTGTTGTCCAGGATGTTAATCCTATTTTAGATTATGCTAGATTTTTTCATGGGTACAAAGTGCTGTCAGAAATTACGATAATTTGAGTTATTATGACGATTTTATATGATAAAAAAAATTGTTGGAGGATACCCAAATCTCGTTGACAGCTGTGGGAAGAATTAAGCCAGGCTGATAATGGAAGCCAGTTATGATTAAATGAAGGTTGTTACTGACTAGATTACTACTTTAATTATATTTATATTATGAATCAGTTTACCTATTTGTCAATACGAGCTTTAACCGTCTACAACTTGTGCCACCGCCAAAGGTTTTTATCTAGGATATTCATTTTAAGTAAATAATAAAATACAAAAAAATTCTTGGAACATATATTTGTTTCAAATTTTTGTCAATTTTTTTATTTTATGAATTTTTTCTATCTTCTAAATAAAGTAATTTTTGCCAAGAAGTTCCTCTTTAACTTGCACACATCATATGCTTCAATATTGCTTAAAATCAAAGATTTCATGACAATTTTTGTTTCGAGATCAATTCGTTTATGGGTTAAAATCGAAAAATATTTTTATCAAAAATTTTTATGTTAGAGTTCACTTCCAGTTTTGTACTTTTTTTATATAAATGGTGGTTGTATTTTTTTTATTATTATCCCATGTACTTATTTTCCCCTTTCACTTATTTCCAGCTTGGGACATTGGCAACTCTGTTCAGGATGCATTTGTTATAGCGGTTGAGGAGCATGCGAGAGAACGACTTCAACGTTTAGCGGCCTTAAATCGTGTTACACCTGTGGATATTACTCAGTTATCGAAAAAGGTAAGAAGAGAAGAAAAATATTCAATTTAATGTAGACTACAATCAACCAAATATATTGCCATAATCTTTAAAATAAGGAAATTTATTAGTAAAAAATTAGAAATTTTGCTTAATATTATCGAAATTGTTCTCATTTTTAGTAAAAATGACGTTTTAAGATTATATCTTTATAATATTTCTTTCCGGTAAAAAAAATTAACTTATAAAAATCCAACATTAATCTCACACCCCAGTGATCTTCCATATTATACCATATATTTATTTTATAATTATCCTTCCTATTTGTAAGGATAATATTAATAGATTTGGATAGTCATTTAATTTAAGCCTTTGCCTCTGAAATGATTTATTCCTTTTGTTTTCATAATTCCGCATTGAGAACTGATGAAATGTAAAATTGAATTTCGTTTATCATTAAAAAATCAAGTGCTTGTAAAACCTCATAGCATACACACACACATTGCTCAGAAGCATGTACTTACAAACTATTGTCCTTGGGCATAAACGATTTTTTACAGTGCCAGGTTAAAAGTAAAAGTATACGTAGTAAATAAAAATTAAATCATTTTCATAAATATATCTGCATATTAAATTCAAATAAAAATTCTGGTATTTTGTTAATTTTTATTTTTTTTTTCAAATTATATACTCGTGACGCATACTTTTGTTTTTTCTTTGTATATCCGGTTCCATTACCACTCTCTACCTTTTTTGTTTCGTTTGTTTTTCCGTTGCGCTAATT
Organism: Eudasyphora cyanicolor; assembly: GCA_963930755.1. Taxonomy (NCBI): domain Eukaryota; kingdom Metazoa; phylum Arthropoda; class Insecta; order Diptera; family Muscidae; genus Eudasyphora; species Eudasyphora cyanicolor. Next base: position 281,386,900 of record OZ005736.1, read on the forward strand.
TACACTTGACCACTTAATAACAATACAAACCGAATTGCTCAATTGGTTTACCGACGGACAGCAGAGAGATGATGGACAGTAAAGTGGTCCTACATTTTCATCAGTCGGCTAGCAACCTCACCCCTTGCCACCATTCTTCCCACCATTTTGCAGTTGGTTTAAAATCCTTTCATGTGGTCGGGTCATAGTGAATTTACATGACAGCCATTTTGCTCACTATTTGATTGGTTGGTTTGTAATTAGCATGAAATGAATTGCATTATGGAGGCGAAGGGAAAATAATTCAGGGAAATATTTTTTTTTAAATCCCAAACACTTTTATCAATAGGAAACTCTAGCATCAGTGAGTTTTATAATTTTTGTAGTAAATCTCATATAAACATTCTAGACAAAAATCGATACTTCCTCACCACAGTCGTCCATTATCGACTAAGCTTAATTCTTCCCCAGAGCTGTCCAAAAGATTTTATTATACTCAGGCATATTTTTTCAAACGAAAAGAACGCCAGAATAACGCTGATCATTTAAGAGAAGCTTTGTCGAAACATAATATTACAAAATATCGTATATTTCCGACAACAGTTTGCACCCATGGAAAACTCTAGCATAATCTAAAAGAGGAGTCATTCATAAAAATTGAAGATCTTCTACTGTTTCTAGATCAATTATTTTGCTCGTCAAAAATCGAAATTACTAAAAATTAATATTATTCATACGCTCACAGGTTCTGCAAGTAAGAAATTACAGTATAGGCCGTTTATTTTGTAACAATTTCCGAGCTGAATTTTCTTATTTATTTCCAAGAATTATTTTATACTTTATTAATTAACCAAAATTTACATTGCTCATACGCCTCGGGAAATTTTTCGCTTTTAACCTATAAATGAATTGATCTGAAAAAAATAATTGTCGCGAAGTCTTTGATTTTATATTATCTTTCAAGAAATATTAGATTATATCATGTGTGCCAGACATGGAAGAATTTTTTGACAAAAAACCTATATTTCCATGCACCCGTGGAATAATCAGGCATAATCTACAAGAGAATTTATTAATACAATTGGCAAAATCTTCTAATTTTTCTATATCAATTCGTTTTCACATACACGTGATTCGTTTTCACGTAAAATTACTAAAAAAAATTATTTTTCATACGCCCCACAGGTTCTGCAAAAGGGGAAATCTACAGAATAGGCCGTTTATTATTTAATAATTTCCGAACGGAACTATATTACTATTTCCAAGAATTATTTAAAATATTATTAATTACTCGAAATAAATATTACTGATACGCCTCAGAATATGTTTTGCTTTAATCCTATAAACGAATTGATCTGGAGGAAATACTTATCTCGAAGTCTTTGATTTTAAATCATCTTTCAAGCAATATTGGAGCACATCATGTGTGCAAGTCATACAGAAGCTTTTTGACAAAAACTTATTAGTATAATTAGAATATAGAAAATATGAATAAAATATAAAAATTTCCTTCGAGAAAAGAAAATTAATAACAATAAATGTTGAATATGTAATTCCCAAATAATGTTCCGTGAAAAATTATAATTCCATATTTCGACGCAGGTATATTATACCATTTCTATTAAATTGATAAAGCGAAATTGGTCAAAACGATTTTGGTACACTCAGGCAGACTTCTATTCTAACAATTCAAAACGGTATAATAACAAAGTACATTTCTTGGTCAAAATATAACATTAAAAAGTGTCGAGTATTTCAGACAAAGCTTTGCACCCATTTAAAACTCTAGCATAATCTAAAAGAAGATTCACTAATAAAATTGGCAGCACTTTTACTTTTTCTATATCAATTTGCTTTCTTGTCGCGAAGTCTTTGATTTTATATTTTCTTTCAATATCATGTATGTAGGAAATAGAGGAATTTTTTGACAAAACAACGTACATTTCCGTCAACACTTTGCACCCATGGAATAGTCTAGCATAATCTACAAGAGAATTCATTACTAAATTTGGCAAATCATCTACTTTTTCCAGATCAATTCGTTTTCACGTAAAAAATAAAAATTACTAAAAATTTATATTCTTCATACGCCCCACAGGTTCTGCAAAAGGGGAAATCTACAGAATAGGCCGTTTACTTTGTAATAATTTCCGAACCGAACATTATTACTATTTCCGAGAATTATTTGAAATTTTATTAATTACTAGAAAGAAATATTACTTATACGCCTCAGAATATTTATTGCTTTAATCCCATAAACGAACTGATCTATCAAAAATATTGGTCACGAAGTCTTTGATGTTAAATTATCTTTCAAGCAATATTGGATTATATCTTGTGTGCTGGAAATAAAGGAACTTTTTGACAAAAAACGTATATTTCCGACAACACCCATAGAATCTAGCATAATCTACAAGAGACTTCGTTAATAAAATAGGCAACTCTTCTACTTTTTTTTATATCAATTCGATTTCACATACAAAATAAAAGATACTAAATAAAACATAATATTTTTCATACGCCCCACAGGTTCTGCAAAAGAGAAATCTACAGAATAGTCCTTTTATATTGTAATAATTTCCTAACCGAATTTTATTACTACATATTTCCAAGAATTATAAAATATTTTATTAATTGCTGGAAATAAATATTACTGATACGCCTCAGAACAGTTTTTGCTTTAATCCTATAAGCGAAGTGATCTCTCAAAAATAGTGGCCATGAAGTCTTTGATGTTTAATCATCTTTTAAGCAATATTGGAATTGTTAGACAAATAACGTATATTTCCGACAACACACCCATGGAGTAATCTAGCAAAATCTACAAGAAAATTCATAAATAAAATTGGCAAATCTTCTACTTTTTCTATATCAATTCGTTTTGACGTTAAAAATAAAAATTACTTTGACAAAAATTTAAAAAATTATTATATTTTGAATATGCTTGTATATAGAAAATATAAATAATATATAAAAAATTTCATCAGACAAGGAAAAATAATAATATGTGGTAAATATATTCTCGAATTAGAGGCAAATCTAAATATATTCCAAACATTATTTAATATTTTTTTGAAGCAATTAAGCTCACAAAACGCCCTATAATCAATATTTTTTTTTAGATTTTGATCTATATATATTCCAAGATTTATTTAATATTTTGTTGAACCAATTAAACGTACAAAGACTCCCCTAAATCAACAAATTTCTTTAAAATTTGAATTTCAATGAATATTTTAATATCTCCCAAGAACTATTTACTTCTGCCACTATTTGGGAAAAAAACATCGAAAACAATTTCTTCCCTGTGATATAAAACCCTCGTTTCCTGGTTCATTATCCAACCCACATACCCAAGTCGACGTATGCAAACATCAACACAAGGCAATAATTAATTGGATGTGGGCCAAGTTATTGGCAATTTACCATAGACTGCAACCAAAATTCGGTAAACGCTAGAGTTGGTGAATCCCCCCGCCATGGGGCCTTAGTGAAAGTAATAAACCGCAAAAAAAAAACAAAACCTACAACAAAATCAAATATGTTTTAAAATCAATCTCCGCAATTTGCTTTGGAGCGGCAAAGTATATGGAATTCCCCTAAAAATTCATTACAAATTAAATTTGACATTGAACCATCAGAAATTCAATGAACAGCGCTTGCTTGCCCCTACGTCTATCTAAGCGTCCCATCTATTCATTGGCGCAACACTTTCATTTTTATTGTACTCACTAATCATCGTAACCGCAGAGATGCATTTAATTCAATTAAATTTTTATTGTTTACTTCACACACGGGGAGACACCTATCTACCTTCCTATCCATCTACCGATCTACCTACACAAGTAGGTTTGTTTGCTTGGCATACTTACACAATTTATTGGGCGGTTATCTAAAATTAATTACAAATTTTTCAAAAACCTAAAAACAATACAACTTTTTTTTGTTGTTAAATAATTTTTATAAAGATGGGCACAATTGTGCAATGTCAGTTAGATAATCGAAAGTTAATTAGCCACGATTAACGAGATTTTTACCCGGTATTCAATGGAGTTTTCTATTCAGTATTATTCTCATGTTTACACGAAATTACATGGTGTAATTGAAATGTTATGGAATATGTGAACAAATTAGTTATATATTCGTTATAGGTAAGAGTGGGAAAAAATTTTAATTATTTTAAAGTGTGGAAAATGTCATTGTAGCGATTTTTTTAAAGCTCAAAAATGACTAAAATTATTATTTTGTTTTATAAACTAAAGAAAATAAATTAATAATACAATTCTGGACATCATTGGGAAAATTAATTTCCCTTGATAATCATTTTATAACAATTAGTTTAATTTCAAAATGCGGAAAAGCACCACAAAATATTCGCAGGGCTTTTCTTATAAAAACTACATCAATAACTTTTTGAATAATAAAACTTGTTTAAATAGAATAAGTTTATGTTCCTGCACATCCTTGGGAAACAACATTTATACGAAATATAAGTTTATTGCCATTAGGGCCATCCAAAGACTTTTAAAATGTACCACAAAAAATCTTACAAATGATTGTTGCGTACCTATAAAAAATTAAAAGTTTATGTTTTTTCCTTATATAAACTAAACAAAATAAATTAATAATATAATTCTGCACATCTTTGTAAGGATACCTATCCATGTATAAACATTTTCTAACATTAAGTCTCATTTGAAGACACTGAAAGTGTACCACAAAACCTTTGCAGCTCTCTGCTTATTACAAAAATTACATAAGTAAATTTTTAGGTAACAAAACTTTTCTATATAAATTAATTTGCTGATTCGGCACATCCTTTGGGGTAGACATTTATGTTAAATGTAAGTTTATTGCAATTTAGACCATTTAAATATGGCAAACGTGTACCACAATAATATTCTTGTAGTGTAACTACGGAAAAATTGTTTTTTATTATATAAACTAAACAAAATATATTAATAATATAATTCTGCACATCTTTGTAACTATACCTAACCATGCATAATCATTTGCTAACAATTATATTCATCTGAAGATTCCAAAAGTGTACCACAAAACCTCCGCAGGGCGTTTCTGATAAAAAAGAAATTCATATATAACTATGTACAAAATAAAACATGCTTAAATAAATTAAGGTAATGATTCGGCACATCCTTGGGAAACGATATGTGTACGATATATAACATTGTTACATTTAGGGCCATTCAAAGACATTCAAAATGTACCACAAAAAAAACTTCCAAATTATTGTAGCGTACCTATGAAAAATTAAAAGTTTATGTTTGTTCATTATATTAACTAAACAAAATAAAATAATAATATAATTCTGCACATCTTTGTAAGGATACCTATCCATGTATAAACATTTTCTAACATTAAGTCTCATTTGAAGACACTCAAAGTGTACCTACAAAAATTACATAAGTAAATTTTTAGGTAAAAAACTTTTCTATATAAATTAATTTGCTGATTCGGCACATCCTTTGGGGTAGACATTTATGTTAAATGTAAGTTTATTGCCATTTAGACCATATAAATATGGCAAACGTGTACCACAAAAATATTCGTGTAGCGTAACTACGGAAAATTTGTTTTTTATTATATAAACTACACAAAATATATTTATAATATTGTTCTGCACATCTTTGTGACTATACCTATCCATGCATAATCATTTTCTAACAATTAGATTCATCTGAAGATGCCAAAAGTGTACCACAAAACCTCCGAAGGGTTTTTCTTATAAAAAACAAATTCATAGATAACCATGCATAAAATAAAACATGCTTAAATAAATTAAGGTTATGATTCGGCACATCCTTGGGAGTAGACATTTATATTAAATGTAAGTTTATGACAATTAAGACCATTTTAATATGGCAAACGTCTACCACAAATATATCCTGTTAGCCTACCTGGGGAAAATTAAAATTTAATTTTTGTTACGTAAACTAAATAAAAATAAATTAATAATACAATTCTGCACATCTTTAGAAAAATATCTTTCCAATGATAACAATTTTAATAAAATTAGGGCGATTTAAGGTCATCAAATGTGTACCACAAAATCTTCGCAGGGTCTTTATTCTGAATATTTCATAAATAACTTTTTGGGTAATAAAACTTGGCTGAATAGATTAAGTTTATATTTCGGCACATACTTGGAAAAGGAAATTAACATTGAATATAAGTTAATTGTAGATATGTCAATTTAAGGGCGGCAAAAGTGTACCACAAACAATATTAAAATTGCTTGCAGCCTATCTGCTAAATAATTCAAATTTAGTTTTATAATACGAGTATAATTCTGCAGATCCTTTGAAAAATATCTTTCCATTGCTAATCATTTTATTATATTTAGGGACGTTTAAAAGCAACAAAAGTGTACCACAAAAAATTTGCAGGTCTTTTCTTATAAAATGTGGTCATTGAAGACTCAAAACTTGTACCACAAAAATCGTGGTAGGGCTTCCAAATATATAAAAAATTGGATGTTAAAAATTTGCTAAATTGACAAAGAATATCAAACGGCACATCCTTGGATGAGGGTCATTTTATTGATTAATATTATATTTCAAATTGAGGGCACTAAAATTCCTGAAAGTGTACCACAAAAATCATGGGTGAAAAAGATAAATTTTTAAACTATTTTATTATTTTATTTAAGTCTCTCAGAGTAAATATATTCTATACGTAGCATATACTTGATAATAATCCTGCTTCCCTTTGTGGGCATTAATGGCTCTAAAAGTGTACCACAAGAACTTCGTAGGGCTTAAATATTTTTTACCAAAATTATAAAAAAAATTATTTCGCTTGTTTTATTTTGGTCTTTAAACGTTATTAATTTTTAACTAGGATATTCACCTGCCTTTAGACCAAATTTGCCTCTATTAATTATAAAAAAGGGATAATAAAAATTGCTTGACTATCAAACAAATATTATTCGGCGAATCCTTTTACGAGGATCATTTTATTGATTAATATTATATGTATTTCCAGATGAAAGCACTAAAGTTCCTAAAAGTATACCACAAAAATGCGTAGGTCCTCCCATTCATCTACTTCACAAAAAAAAAAATGTTTTTGGATGTTACAATTGGTAACATATCAAAAGAATATCATTGGGCACATCCTTGAATGAAGAATATTTTGTTGATAAACATTCTATTTTAAATTAAGGTCAATAACTATGCTAAAAGAGTACCACAAAAACCTTCGTAGGACTTTCAAAGCAATTATTTCGCCAAAAATATAAAAACAATTATGGATATCAAAAATTATAAAATTAACATAGGAATGTCATTCGACACATTCTTGGTGGAAGGATTTTTTATTGATATGCATTTTATTTCAAATTAAGGGCACTGAAGATTTTGAAAGTGTACCACAAAAATCTGTGTAGTTCGTTTAGAGCAAATATTTCTCAAAAAATTTAAATATTTTTTAAATTTGTAAGATTTGCCAAATTAAACTAGCAATGTGATTCTGCACAACTTTGGATAATGGACTTTCTATTGATAAAATTTTTATTATTTTATGAGTTCACTAAATATCCTAAAAGTATACCACAATAATATTCATAGGACTTTCAATTAAAAAATGTCACCAAAAATATAACATATTAAATCAAAAATTGCTTTGAAATATAAGAATATCACTCGACACATCCTTGAATAAAGAATTTTTTATTGATAAACATTATATTTCATATTGTGGGCATTAAAGACCTTAAAAGTATAACTCAAATATATATTCGTAGAACTTGTAATACAAATACATTGTAAAAAAATATAAGAACAATTTTGAATATTAAAAAATGGTAAATTGACAAACGAATATCATTCGACACATCCTTGGATGAAGGACTTTTTATTGATCAACATCCTATTTCTAATTGAGAACACTAAAGATTTTAAAAGTGTACCACAAGAATCTTCTTATATTAACATATTTCACCAAAAAATAGATATCAGAAACTGATTTAAAGATATAAGAATAATATTTGACACATCCTTGAATAAAGGACTTTTTATTGCTAAAGATTACATTTCGAAGTGATGGCACTAAAGTTTGTAAAAGTGTACCACAAAAGTCTTTGTAGCACTTTTAAAGCAAATATTTTTCAAAAAATATAAATAAATTTTAGGAAATTAAAGATATGGCAAATTAAATCAGGATTATGATTCTGCACATCCTTAGATAAATGCCATTGAACTATTTATATTTATTATATTGACAGCATTAATGATCCTACAAATGTACCACAATTTCGTTTATACAAAAAAGGTAAATTCTAGAAATTCTTCTCAGTTTACCATAAATATTTTCGTAGTTTTTCCCAAGTTGTATTTTGAAAGCAAAGTGGGTCTTATTCTAAGACAGATTAGTCCGGTTTCATATTATTATCATGCCAAAAAGTTGACGCCCTTTGCAACGAATGCTATTAATATTTTAAAAGACATAAAAATACGAAAAACTTTTAACAACTCGTTAAAAACTATCTGTGCCCTACCCATTAAATGCCAAAAACTAAATTCTTAAGTCCTCCTCAGACACTGTCAAAAAAAGAGCACTCGCTCGAACCCAACCAACATCCTCTTGAAATTGTCACTCAAAATATTAGCATTTTTTGGCCCTGCCTTCCACGAACAAAAACATCAGTTTACGCATATTTTTAGAGGTTTGGAGACAATTAGGCGTGTTTTTTCTGCTTGGGAAGCTTGTCGAACATACAAGTACTTTGTGGTTTGTTTGCAAAACTCCTTCTTGGCGTACACATTTTTTCTTCAGATTTATCAAAAAACAAAGCAAACAAAAAAAGTCTGCTAGCCTTTTATGGGTTATGTGGGTTTTCCCTCCTCCGCTCCTTCCTCTTTCTGTGTTCCTTCTCAAGATTTGCATGATTTAATAATGCATAATTTTTGTGTTTTTCTTGATGTTCTTCGCAGCCACAATATCGCTCTGTAGGGATTTGCATATGGATTATGAATATCTGAGGGGAAAATGGTACAATCTATATGGTGAGGGTGCGGGGAAAGAGCCAAAGGAGTGCGCTGGAAACCTTAGTTTGTTATTTTATTATTGCAGAATTTCAAATTAGGAACGATTTACAACTAAATTATGCAAACATTGCTTCGCTGTCTTACGCTCGTTCTGCTGTTCGAAAAGCTGAATATGGCAGTGTAAATGGTCCATTCTGGCAGATACGTGGATCCTCATGGTAGAGATTACTAAGAGTATAGCGCTTTCATTTGCCATCATTCATGCCATTTTTTCTTGAATAGAATATCAAAATTGCTTTGAAAACGACAATTTATATGGAGCTATAAAAAATTACGTTCTCTTCTGTCAGAGCAACAACCGCAAAGCAGCAATGACAGAGATTTTTTTGTTGATTTAAAATATATGCAAAATTTCTTCAAAAGAACTGTGAGGAAATAGCTGGGGTTTGCTGGGTTGCTGTCACACAAATGGGCTATCAATTCTGGAAATCATCAAAGCGAAATATTTCAACTAAATTGCGGAATAGAGTATCAAGATTATAAAGTCTGAATGCCAGTCCAAGAGTCTGACAAAGACAATAAATCAAAATAATAATTAACTTATTAAAAGCTAAATTTAAAAATAATTTAACCCAATTACTTACGCTACAAATACAATAGTAGGTTAGGTTAGGTTAGGTTAGGTTGAATAGTTTAAACGTCTCATTTCCATGTATAAAATAAATAAAATAAATAAAATAAATAAAATAAATAAAATAAATAAAATAAATAAAATAAATAAAATAAATAAAATAAATAAAATAAATAAAATAAATAAAATAAATAAAATAAATAAAATAAATAAAATAAATAAAATAAATAAAATAAATAAAATAAATAAAATAAATAAAATAAATAAAATAAATAAAATAAATAAAATAAATAAAATAAATAAAATAAATAAAATAAATAAAATAAATAAAATAAATAAAATAAATAAAATAAATAAAATAAATAAAATAAATAAAATAAATAAAATAAATAAAATAAATAAAATAAATAAAATAAATAAAATAAATAAAATAAATAAAATAAATAAAATAAATAAAATAAATAAAATAAATAAAATAAATAAAATAAATAAAATAAATAAAATAAATAAAATAAATAAAATAAATAAAATAAATAAAATAAATAAAATAAATAAAATAAATAAAATAAATAAAATAAATAAAATAAATAAAATAAATAAAATAAATAAAATAAATAAAATAAATAAAATAAATAAAATAAATAAAATAAATAAAATAAATAAAATAAATAAAATAAATAAAATAAATAAAATAAATAAAATAAATAAAATAAATAAAATAAATAAAATAAATAAAATAAATAAAATAAATAAAATAAATAAAATAAATAAAATAAATAAAATAAATAAAATAAATAAAATAAATAAAATAAATAAAATAAATAAAATAAATAAAATAAATAAAATAAATAAAATAAATAAAATAAATAAAATAAATAAAATAAATAAAATAAATAAAATAAATAAAATAAATAAAATAAATAAAATAAATAAAATAAATAAAATAAATAAAATAAATAAAATAAATAAAATAAATAAAATAAATAAAATAAATAAAATAAATAAAATAAATAAAATAAATAAAATAAATAAAATAAATAAAATAAATAAAATAAATAAAATAAATAAAATAAATAAAATAAATAAAATAAATAAAATAAATAAAATAAATAAAATAAATAAAATAAATAAAATAAATAAAATAAATAAAATAAATAAAATAAATAAAATAAATAAAATAAATAAAATAAATAAAATAAATAAAATAAATAAAATAAATAAAATAAATAAAATAAATAAAATAAATAAAATAAATAAAATAAATAAAATAAATAAAATAAATAAAATAAATAAAATAAATAAAATAAATAAAATAAATAAAATAAATAAAATAAATAAAATAAATAAAATAAATAAAATAAATAAAATAAATAAAATAAATAAAATAAATAAAATAAATAAAATAAATAAAATAAATAAAATAAATAAAATAAATAAAATAAATAAAATAAATAAAATAAATAAAATAAATAAAATAAATAAAATAAATAAAATAAATAAAATAAATAAAATAAATAAAATAAATAAAATAAATAAAATAAATAAAATAAATAAAATAAATAAAATAAATAAAATAAATAAAATAAATAAAATAAATAAAATAAATAAAATAAATAAAATAAATAAAATAAATAAAATAAATAAAATAAATAAAATAAATAAAATAAATAAAATAAATAAAATAAATAAAATAAATAAAATAAATAAAATAAATAAAATAAATAAAATAAATAAAATAAATAAAATAAATAAAATAAATAAAATAAATAAAATAAATAAAATAAATAAAATAAATAAAATAAATAAAATAAATAAAATAAATAAAATAAATAAAATAAATAAAATAAATAAAATAAATAAAATAAATAAAATAAATAAAATAAATAAAATAAATAAAATAAATAAAATAAATAAAATAAATAAAATAAATAAAATAAATAAAATAAATAAAATAAATAAAATAAATAAAATAAATAAAATAAATAAAATAAATAAAATAAATAAAATAAATAAAATAAATAAAATAAATAAAATAAATAAAATAAATAAAATAAATAAAATAAATAAAATAAATAAAATAAATAAAATAAATAAAATAAATAAAATAAATAAAATAAATAAAATAAATAAAATAAATAAAATAAATAAAATAAATAAAATAAATAAAATAAATAAAATAAATAAAATAAATAAAATAAATAAAATAAATAAAATAAATAAAATAAATAAAATAAATAAAATAAATAAAATAAATAAAATAAATAAAATAAATAAAATAAATAAAATAAATAAAATAAATAAAATAAATAAAATAAATAAAATAAATAAATTATATATAATAAATACAAATATAAAAACATCCTTCTGTAAATATTCTGACAAAAGTCCTAAAAAATTTGTTGTAGCCCTTCTTCAAGAATTTTTATAGCAAAACTTTTCAAAAATATATTGAAAATATTATACTGCACCTCTTGGGTAAATGAGCTTTGGTTTGGTAATATTTTATTAAAATTAAGGTCCTTTAGGAACTCGAAAAGTGTACCACAAAATTAACTTCTGTTACAAATTTATAATAACATATAGTAAATATTTTAAAAAATTTAATTGTAAATACCATTCTGCACATCTTTGGGAATTTAGCTTCGACCTGATCATAATTTTATAAAAAATATGGTCCATTAAGAGCCCTAAAAGGGTACCACTAAACTGACGATAAAACTTCAACAGAAGATTTCTTTAATTTAAGAGAAAATTGGGTCGCTTTAAGGGACTAAAAGTGTAGCACAAAGTTGAGATTAGTAGTTCTGTTACGAAGAATTCATCAGAGTTGAAAGTAGAGATTCTGTTACAAATATTTTAAAAAATTTCATAGCATATATTTCAAAAATGTATTGAAAATATTATTCTGCTGGTCTTCGGAAAATAAGTTATGACCTGATAATATTTTTTTTAAAGTTAGGGCCATTTTAGGCTCCAACAGTGTACCACAAAATTGGGGGTAGGACTTCTGCTACTAAAATTTCATAAAATTTTATATAGTAAATGTTTTCAAAAATATGTAACTGAAAATATCATTCTGGACACTTTTGGTGAAAAGAAATTTAATAAACTATTTATCAATACAAAAGGTAAATTTTTTTAAGTAGTTTATTAAATTTATGTTCCATTTAGGGCTACAGAATTGACGGTAGGGCTTCAGTTACAAATAGTTTTTCTTTAGTTACATTTTTAAAAAAAGAAATAAAGGTAGCATTATGCTCATCGTTGGTCCAATACCTTTGCTTTTATAATACATTTATTGAAAGTGTACCAAGAGTGTACCACAAAAATCAGTATAACATTTTATTATAATATTTCTCTCTCTCTCTGTTTCATTTCAGCTCCAACAAACCAAAGGTGGTGCTCCCTCAACCCAAAAACAGGATTTAAGTTTCCTCAACGAAGCCTCCCCCATCTATGTAACCTCATTTAATAGCAATCACACGGCCTGCAACAGTACCACACTAACAACTGCCGCCGTTGCCACTTCCACGGGTACAGCTGGTCTGATAAGTGCAACAACAATAACGCCAACGGCTGTTGCGTCCACCACAACTAATGCCAGTTCGGCCAAACCGCAGACAGTACCTGCCAGTGGTGTAGCCTTATCGATAGCCGTAGCAGCAGCAGCAGCGGCAGCTGCAGGAGCAACTAAAGCCACTAAAGGAGCCTCCACAACCGGAAACACCTCAGCAGCCGCATCGGATAGAAATGCCAATCAGTGTCCTCAGGCCTCAGCTATAGTTGCCGCAGCCGTAGCCTCCTCATTAGCAGCCGCCTCAAAGCAACTACCTTTGTCATCATCATCCATACCCCTACCCACATCAGCAGCAGTGGGAGCAACAACAACGGCCACAACCTCAATATTGACAAATCATAATAGTATTTATCAGTCCACCCCTCTAGCCAAGTTGCCCTCGTCATTGCCGCACAAAAAGTTGACCATTGCCCGCAGCCTTCAGCATTTGGAGGTGAAGGAAGAGGACGACGATGATGACGATTTGGCCGCATTAGGTGCCAATCTGTGTAACATCAATTTCATCAACTACAAGAATAAACATGCCGAAATACCCACGCCCACAGCAGCACCTCTGAACATCAGCCCGTTTGTAGCCACAGCACCTCTCATTGTAGCGGGTCCCAGTTCGACTTTGGGTCGCCGGAAATCACAACAAAGCAACAGCAACACCAACACCAACACGAACACTGTTACCGTTAGTGCCACAGTTGATGTTCATCATTCCGCTCATCCATCCGGAGCATCGACAGCGTATCACGATCACATACCGCCGCCTTTACAGTTACCCCCGCCCAATAAAATCTATGTGGATGCCCAGACACTGACCTCGCCCCGACTGGCCAAGGATCCGGTGGTGGAGTTGCCCGATGTAAACAACTTGGCGAAAAGCACCACCGCAACAGTTCCCACAGCAGCACAGAAATCTGGTCAATCCTTGAGCAACAACCTCAATAACAATAATTTAAAATCGTTATCGGCTTTGTCAGCGGCAGCAACAGCGGCCACCAAATCCCCGGCAGCAACAGCAACTGCGGCCTCTGGAGCTGTCCTTCTCACCAACAATAATAACTTACAACAACAGCTTCCTTGCTACACTGTCCATCATCTGGGTACACTGCAGCAGTTGACGACAAAGCAACCGAACGCAGTCTCCTCCGCCAATGCGGCACTCATTAATGCCCAGTCTTCACAAATCAGCCACAATAGCAGCAGTGCGAGTGTCAACGCTTCCAGTTCAACGCAAACATCATCAATAATAACAGCAGCATCATCATCAGCAACAGCGGGAGGAGTCACCTCAGCATCAGCGACAAAACATCTTAGCAGTAATATAAGTAATAATTGTGATTTATATATATCAGCCAATAATCTTCAGCAACAGCAGCAGCAACAACCACCGAGAAGAGAGGTAAGTTCATGTAGAAGATAAGATATTCCATTAGAAGTGGGATGGAGGAAAATATGGAGTTATGCTCTATAAATCTTATTGCGACTTTGATTTTTTTATGGTTCGGTAAACATCCCAAAATAACAGATAAATAAAATGTTTTTAAGAAAGCAGAAGACCTGACTTGCAGCTCCTATCAATTTAATGTGTAGCTCTTTAAAATAATGTATAACTAGATGGTTTTTAAAAGGGCAGATTTGCTCACTGGATTAGCTAGCAGGTCCTATCCATTTAAAGTTCCTCATGAAAAGAAGTATTAAGCTACTGGCACTCAGGCCGAAACTTATTTTGTCCAATGTTGTTTGCAATTACTGTTGAAATTGATGACTCCATAGGGTTTATTGCTATCCCGATAAATAAGTTGGGCGTTTATAATCCCAGAATCACTCATGATCCTACCGTTACCGGTGCCAAAAAGTAAATCAAACAATTTCCCAATAAGTCAATCTCAGCGACTTTACTGACCTCAATACTTACTTATCGACCATGATTCTTAGTTTGCAGATGTATTGACTTGCTAGCACAAAGTTCTGATTGCTTCAAAATTCTCTCAACGCATTTGCCTTACCCTAACCCAAGAATTATAATTGGGTGATTGGTTCTTAATCCCTCAATCTCCCATCAGTCATCCGTTGCCCAATGATTATACAAACCCTGAAATATTCATTGTTGTTGATCTTTAGATCGCTGAGATAGTTACATACTACAACAAGGTTCTGTTACTTCCCGATCCTTCCGATAATGTTGCGTTTTCAGATTTCAAGAATTCTAATTGGTTGGTTGGTAATCTCAGAGGTTTTCGAACAAAGTTCTGATCATAGATTTCCTTTCAGAGTCTCCCGACACTTGTACTACCCGATCTTAAGAGGTTGTTTGGTTTAGAATCCCACAATCTTCCATCACTATTCCGTTACACACTATCTCAACGACTTCACAGATTTGCTTCCGGATTGTCCCATAATTTTTGCGTTACCCGATCCGAAGAACTAGAACTAAGTGATTGGTCTTTTGGTCGGATCGGAAGACATTCTTTCAGAGTCTCCCGACACTTGCACTACCCGATCCCACGAGGTTGGTTACGTTAGAATCCCACAATCTTCCATCGCTATTCCGTCACACGATCTCAACCACTTCACAGATTTGCTTCCGGACTCTCCCATCATTTTTGCGTTACCCGATCCCAAGAATTAGAACTGAGTGGTTGGTCTGTTGCGCAATCTCAATGAATTTATTAATTTTTAAATACTTGTCAATGACAATCCTTAGATAACTAGGTTAATGAATATGGTTCTGAATGCTTCCAGATCCTTCCGACACTTTTGCGTTACCCGATCCCAAGAATTCTAATTGGGCGATTGTTTCGAAATTCAACAATCTCGCAACACTCTTCCTTTACCTGACCTCTACATTTTTACTAACCTTTAAATATTCATCCATGGCAATCCACGTCTCATCATAAGCCGTTAAGAAGGGTATGGTTCTGCTAATAGAGTTGCTTCTTGAAAACAGAGCTGAGTTAATGCCAGAAGTCATTCTCTTCCATATACTTCCGACTTTTTCACTTAAACCGATACCAATAATTTTAATTGGGCAATCCCATAATATCTCATGGTTGGTAATCCCACAATTTTCAATCACTCTTTCTTTACCCGATCCCAATGACTTTACAGATTTCCTTCCGGATCTCCCAACATATTTGCATTACCCGATGTCAGATTTTTAACTGGGTTGTTGGTTCGCAATCTCAGAGGCTCCAATAGATCTACCATTACCCAATCTCAATGAATTTACTAATACTAATACTTATCGATAGACAAACCTTAGATCGCTGGGTTAATGACATGTTGGAACATGATCGGTTCTTTTAACAGAGTTGCATCTTGAAAATAGAACTGTGGTAATGCCAGCAAGTCATTCGTTTCCACATACTCCCGACTCTTTTGCGTTACCCGATACCAAGAATTCGAATTAAGTACTTAAATCATCAACCACTTTTCCGTTACCCGATCTCAACGACTTTACAGATTTCCTTCCGGAATCTGCCAGCATTTTTGCATTACCCAATCCCAAGAATTTTAACTGAGTGGTTAGTTCCTTATCTGAGAGTCTGGCGCAGATCTTCCGTTACCCAATCTCAATGAATATACCAACATTACAATACTTATCGACAGAGATTCTGAGCTCACAATCAATAGATATTGTGATCGCTTCCCAAGATTCCTAATTAGGATCGGGTTCATAGTCTCACAGTCTCCCTTCACTCTTTTGTTTTCAAATCTCAACGATTTTAGTAAAATATTAATTAGTATAACCATCGATGACGATCCTTAGACCACTAACATACTATAGCAAGCTTCTGATCACAAATTTGCTTGCAGATTCTGCCGGCACTTTTGCGTTGTGATTGCTTTGTACTGCAATCACTCTTCCGTTACCCAATCTCTACAGCTTTTATAACCTTTACATAACCATTAATGGTGGTCCACATTTCAACATAGATACTGAGTAGAGTATGGTCGAATTAACAGAGTTACTTCTTTAAAATACGGCTTTTTGGGTAAAATTCCTTCCTTATGGGTTGCAATACCGGAGTTTTCGGAAAGTCTTCCCTTATCCAAGCACAACGATGTTATTAATCTTCAAGTATTCAGCGATGAAGATTCGTCAGCCCTTATAGATCTCCGTGTGGATGTCTTGCTGTGATAAGGTTCTAATTACAGATTTGCTTCTCTCAGATGACTTTAAGAAAAAACCCTTCTCACTGATTTACTTCTTAGAAATGGGACATTGGTTTAAATTCCCTCCTTTGGTTCTTATTACCAAAGTCTTCAGTCACTCGTCCGTTACCCGATCGCAAGAATTCGACCTCGTGACATATATTGGTTCATAATCAACGAGTCTTCCTTGACTCTTAGGTTAACTGACCTTTTCATTTGCACTAACCTTAAATATGCATCAATGGAAATCTACATTTCATCGTAGATACTGAGTAGAGTAGGGATCTGTTAACAGAGTTGTTGCTTATGGTTCGAAATATTGGAATTTCCCTTCACTATTCCCTTAGCCGATCTCTGTAGCTCGTAATATTTGTACCTTAGTCTTACGTCACACACCCTCTCTAGATTATCTTAATACTCTGGCGTTACCCGACCGAGCCCAAGAATTCTGATTGAAAGAAATTCTGTGAAATAGTCGATTTCGGGTAACGGAATATTGATGGGAGATTATGGGGTTACGTACCAACCGCTCAACCACCCCCTTGGAATCGGGTAATGCAAACATATCGGGAGAATGTGGAAGCGATCTAGACACTCATAGATCTTCCGTTACCTAATCTCAAGGAATTTACTAACATTAAAAATCGTATTGATGCCAATCCTTAGATTCCAATTACTCCCCAATCCCAAGACACTGTTTGAGCTATTGATTGGTAATCCTACAATCTCCCACAACTCGTTTGCTACCCAATCTCAACGATTCGATCCGTTACCTAATCTCAAGGAATTTACAAACATTCAAAAACCTATTGATGCCAAACCTTAGATAGCTGAGTTAATGACTTGTTTGATCGCTTCCAAATACTCCCGACTCTTTTGCGTTACCCAATCCCAAGACACAGTTTGGGCTATTGATTGGTAATCCTACAATCTCCCACAACAACAGATTTACATGCAGATTCCTTTGGGATACGGATTCACAATACAAGAGCCATCTTCCATCGCTTTCCTTTACTCTATCTTAATGGTTTGCTTATATTAAAATACGTGTTGTTGATGATCCTTACATAGCTGATTTAATAACAAGGTTCTGATCGTTTCCAAAATCTCCCTATATTTTTGCGCTACCCAATCCCAATAATTACTCGTATAATTGGGTGGTTGGTTCATAATCCCTCAATATCACATCACTCTATCGTTACCTGATCAGAACGATCTTAAGAATCATGAAATACTTATCATTGACGATCCTTAGATTGATGGGTTAAGGACATACAATAACAAAGTTCTTACCACAAATTTCCTTCCAGATTCTCCCGTCCCATTTGCGCTATCCGATCCTAAGAATTCTAATTGGCTGGTTGGTTCGTAATCCCCTTAACATCCGTTACCCAGATTTTCACTCAGTCAATGACGTACTGATCACAGATTAGCTACATATTCTTCCGACATCTTTGCGTTACCGGATCCTTTTCCGTTGTCTAATCTCAAAGAATTTACTCTCCACAAAATACTCAACGATGAAGATCCATAGAACGCCGGGTTAATGACCTCCTAGAACATGGTTCTGATCGCTTCCAGATTCTCCCAACTCTCCTGCGATACCCAATTGCAAAAATTTTAATTTTGTGGTTGGTTTGAATTCCCACATTACCCCATTATTCTGCCGTTATCCAAACTCAACGATTTTACATCCCCTGAAATACTCATCGATGAAGATCCTATGATAACTGGGTTAATGACTTACGAGAAAAAAGTTCTGTTCACAGATTTGCTTTCAGATCCTGCCGACACTTGCTCTAACCCATCCCAAGAAGGTTGTTGGTTGGTTATTCTATAATCTCTCATCACTCTTGCTTTAGCCGTCATTATTGACTTTACAGATCTACTTCCAAATTCTAGCGGTAATCTTGCGTTACCCGATCCAAACAATCTCAATGATGATCCTTAGATCGCTGATTTAATGACTTGTTAGAACATGTTTTTGATCGCTTTCAGATTCTCCCGAAACTTTTTTGATACCCGATTCCAAGAATTCTAATTGAGATTGGGTTCATAACCTCAGAGTCTCCCATCCAATTTCCGTTCTCAATGAATTTACTAACCTTAAAATGCTCTTCGATGCTGATGATTAGATCGCTGAGTTAATGACTTGCTAGAACATGTTTCTGGTGGCTTCCAGATTCTCCCGATACTTTCGCGTTACCCGATCCCAAGAATTCCAATTGGGTCGCTTTTACTTTCCCAATCTCAAAGATTTTAAAACAATAAAGAAATCGTCGATGCTGATCCTTAGATCACTGAGTTTATGACATACTAGAACAAGGTTCTGATCACAGATTTGCTTCCGGATTCTCTCGACACTTATGCGTTACCCAATCCCAAGATGGTGCTCGGTTTGTAAAGAAATCGTCGATGCTGATCCTTAGATCACTGAGTTTTTGACATACTAGAACAAGGTTCTGATCACAGAATTGCTTCGAGATTCTCCCGACGCTTTTGCGATATCCAATCCCAAGATAGTGCTCGTTTTGTAATCCCACAATCTCCCAACACTTTTCCGTTATCCAGTCCCAAGGATGTCCCAAGAATTATAATTGTCTGGTTGGTGAGTAATCTCAGAGTCTCCCATCACTCTTCCGTTACCTAATCTCAACGACATTACCGACCTTAACATACTAATCTATAATGGTCCTTTGTTCCCTGCGTTGAGGGCACATTACATAAAGGTTATGATCGCTTCCAGAATCCCCCGGTACTTTTGTGTTACCAGATCCAGGGAATTTAAATTAGGTGGTTTGTTGGTAATCTCCTAAAACTTGCTTGATAATCTCCCAAAACAGTCTCAAGGATGTCAATTATTTACTTCCAGATTCCATAACACTTTAGCGTTATCCGCTCCCAAGAATTGTAATTGGGTGGTTGGTGAGTAATCTCAGAATCTCACATCACTCTTCCGTTACCCAATCTCAACGATTTTACTGACCTTAACATACTCATCGTTGATGGCCCTTGGTTCGCTGCGTTGAGGGCATATTACAGAAAGGTTATTAAGGGAGAATCTGGATCGCTTCCAGACTCTCCCGGTACTTCTGCGTTACCAGATCCAGAGAATTTAAATTGGGTGGTTGTTCATAATCGTACCGTTGCCCGATCTGAACGACGTTACGAACCTTGAAATAATAATCAATAATTATCCTTAAATCGCTGAGTCAATGAGCCAATCTGAAGATGGTGGCTGGCTCGTTGTCAATTCCCTAACCCGCTCCCAAGAATTGTAATTGGGTGGTTGGTGAGTAATCTCAGAGTCTCCCATTACTCTTCCGTTACCCAATCTCAACGACTTTACTGACCTAAACATACTCATCTATTATGGTCCTTAGATCGCTACGTTGATGACATATTACAGAATAGTTATGATTGCTGCCAGACTCTCCCGGTACTTTTGCGTTATAAGATCCAGAGAATGTAAATTGGGTGGTTGGTTCATAAACGTACAATCTTCCGTTGCCCGATCTAAACGATGTTACGAACCTTGAAATAATATTCAATAATTATCCTTAAATCGCTCAGTCAATGAACCAATCTGAAGATGGTGGCTGGTTGGTTGGTAATCCTACAATCTCCCATCACTCTTCCGTTGACGGATCTGAACGATTTCACAGATTTACTTTCCGTTACTTTTTCGTTGCCCGATACCAAGTATTATAATTGACTGGCAGGTTCGTACTCCCACAATCTCCTCTCCCACTGTTCTGTAACCCGAGCTAAACGATATTGCAAACCTTAAGGCTATCATCAATTATGATCCTTAGAATGATCCTGAGTTTATGACTTGCGAGAATAAGGTACTGACTGGCAGGTTCGTAATCCCACAATCTCCTAGCACTGTTCTGTGGCCCGAGCTAAACGATATTGCGAACCTTAAGGTGATCATCAATAATAATCCTTAGATTGCTGAGTTTATGACTTTCGAGAATAACAATCCCAAAAATTCGAATTAGGTTGTTGATTGGTAATCCTACTATCTCCCATCACTATTCCTTTACCCGATCGCAATGATTTTAGGGATTTACTTCTAGATTCTCTCAAGACTTTTGCGTTACTTGATCCTAAATCGAATTGGATGGATGGTCCGAAATCTCAGAGTCCATGTCCAACACACTCGTTGCCCGATCACAAAAATTCAACTTGTTGACGAATGAGGGTGGAATCTGACCGAATTTGATTTTCTACTTCACGATCTTTGGCCCTTCCACGACTCATCGGTGTAGATTTCTTCAATTTGGCCTGCCTGGAATATAAAATAGCATCTGATATTTGCACCTTTTAAGCCGATGAAGTCCCTTGAATTAAACATATCTCATTTTTTCAAAATTTCAAAGTGTTGTACAAAAGTCAAATTTTAGGGAAAAGGGCAATGAAAATGTTGCACTTTTTTGCACAAAAAAAAAATAGCCATAAGTTTCCGCAGGTACACCTTCCTTGCCCTGCAATGAAGTTCTGCAGACTAAACTACTTCCAACATGGACGGTTCGCTTGAGGCTCAAGGTATCGATCGACAATGTCAGTCTTGTTAAATGCAGATTCTACAAATTATCGGCCTTTTTCATTAACAAAACTATTCAAAAATGTCGGGCATTTAGAAATATCACAAGACGTGACCTTAGTGAAATAAACGTCATATCCCAAAGTTTGTAGCTCTATGTGATCCATTCGATTTTAGAGGGAATTAAAAATAAATAAGTAATATAGTATTGTATATCCATCTGTTGCAGTTTGTTTCCAGATTTTTCTCTTTATTTTATTGTTCTGCTGAGGCTATGGAACCCTGAAAATTGTTTTTCTTTTTTTCTTTTCCTTTTCGCAGTTACTAACCGATGACGATGAAGATGAAACAGATGATATTTTACAATTGAATACAAATAGTTTATCAAATAATTTAACGCAATTAAACTATAGTCCAAATAGCAGCATATCAAGAGGTGGATTTGAATTACTACTAGGAGATCAATCGTTAAGGCAAGATATAAGGTAAGTGGTACAAACAATGTATTGAATTAACTGTAGAAAATTAAGGAGTATTTAGAAACTACTGAAAATGTACAATAATCATAATTACAAGAGAACTTGATGATCTTAGTAATCGAAGATAATATATATATCACTTGATTTACGAAGGATTTGATATTATAAATAAGTGGTGACCATCCATCGGTACCAATTGCCTTCAAGTTTGTAATAACCTGTAAATTTTTACCAGTTTCTTTGGGGTTGATCTGAACTCCGGCCCCTTATGCTTCGGTCTGAAGCAATGACAATCCACCGGTACCCGTTGCTTGTTAGTTTGCAGTAGTGAGTGATTACAGATCCATTTGTAGCTATTATTTGTCCCTATTGCCAATGTCTTCGAGTCAGATCTTAGCTTTTAAGCTTTTGACAATGACAATCCATCGGTATCCATTGCGGATAATTTTGATGCAGAACAATTGCCGCCCTATTCATACCTTTCATCATCACCTATTGAACATTTTCTTAAGGCTGATCTAAGCTTCGATCTCAATTCAATAGAATGATGCAATCCATCGGTACCCGTTGCTTGCAAGAATGTCATAGAACGATTGCAGCCACGGTCTATCATCTCCTATCGCCAATTTTTTGGATTCTGATGTAACCTTCAGCCTTATAGGCTTCGCTCAGAAGCTTCTCTGATAACAATTCTTCGGTACCCGTTGCTTGCTAGTTTGGATAAGGATCAGTCCCATCTGAGTTATGTTATCATCACCTACTGCCAATTTTTTTGAGGCTATTCTGATATCATCCCCCCGCTGCTGCTTTCCATTCAATTGAACTAAATTGAACAGTCCCATCTGTGTTATGTTATCATCCCCTATTACCAATTTCTTTGAGGCTGTTCTGAGTTCGATCCTTCCGCTGCTGCTTTCCTGCTTTCCATTCAAATGACCTCTTTGGTATCCTGACTTCTGAAGCTATCGCCGGGGATTGCTTCGGATTAACATTTGTTTCTTTCTTATTTTGAGAAAATTATATTGTAAGTCTTGCATACTTTATTACTTCTTCAGTGCTATGAACAATCCTTGTCATTATTACGGAAAGAAATTGTATTACCTTGGATTCATGACAGTGTATACTGACATAAGTAAGCCCTCATCTCCAAGTGCCTTCCTCTTCAATCGATACTCCTTAAGGATATTTTTCCAATTTCACTTGTATTATGTTTCAACTCCTTGGCAGCTTCCTCGCTCATCCCAAAGTGATGAGTATATAAAACCCATTCGTTCATCCTTAATGAGTTCATTATGTTGCAGGACACGCACTTACCGCTGGGTATTATCTTTCTACATATGATTGTGCAACATGTTTGCTATGGAACTGCTGCATCACAGGTTCCCCGCCCTATTAATTATATGTGTGGGGGGACCTTCTTTGAATCTTCTCTTTAATTCCCTCATCTGGCAGCTGGTTCCCATAATTTCCCTTCCCTGGAGCGGAGGATCCTTTTTGGTAGTTTTTAATTTCATTTGCTGTCCAGCAGCATTGCCATGGATTGGAGTTTTCCCCTTTACTTCCCCTCCCCCACAATATCAAGAAAATCCATTGGTACGCTTGCCACCATGTGTGGGAAGTCCTTGTGGTCCTTGCTGGAATGTATGCTCTAGGTCTGGGACATCTTGGGGAAAATACTGTGCCATGAGAACTTAACTCCCGGCGTCCAGAGACTCTCTGTGCAACAAAATATCGATGGGAAAATGTGTAAGGGGGGCAAAAAATTGTGCTGCTCTATATATATGTGAACAAGTTTCTGCGGATGTTGCTGGCTGAAGGAAGCTGCACACGCTGATACTCCAGTTGCTGCTTCCACCCAGCTCGCAGAGGGGCAGAGTTATGTTGTTGTTGTCATTGTAAATTGCTTGGCTTATGTTGACAATGATGCTGATATTTTACAACGGGATGTAATCTGTCACTTTTGTTTGTTGGTATTTTCATTTTTCACTAAAGTTTTTCTGCATTTGTTTTTTTGCTCCTTTGGAAAACTGATTACAAATGAGAGAAAATGCCCCATTCGTTTTTTCACAGTTCATATGGCTTAACGTGTTGGGACCACCAGTCCGTCCGTCCGTCCGTCTATCTGTCTGACCGTGAGTTTTTGACTGAAACAAAGCGAAAATTAATGCCAAAAGAAAACGAAACGAATGAGTAAAAGGAAGTTGTGAAAGAGGAGGGCAAGACTTGGGAAAGCGCAGTGCAGCCCGCGACGATGGGATATAATAAATTAAGGAGGGAGAAAAAAGTACTTCAAGCTGAAAATGTTCAATATACTTAATACAGCAATGAAGATACAGAAGGCAGGAGCGGAAGGCCGAACTTTCTATAACAAACATTGACCAAAGCCAAGTTTATTATAAGCCAAACTTGGCTTAAGCTACGTAGACTATAGGAAATCCAGACTTTAAACAAGTTTAAAATAAGAAAACATGATTTAAAGTAAGTTCATTGCACTATACTTGGCTTAAGCCAAGTTTTCTTATACTAAACTAGCTGAGCCCGGTGCGCTTCGCTGCCCATGTCAAAATTCGCGCTGTAGAAACTGTATTTTATATCCGATCAGTACGAAATTCGGCAGAAAGAGGTTTGTTATTACATGAAGGAATACTGCCAAATTCGGAGAAAATCGGTTCAGATTTAGATATAGTCCCCATATATATGTTACCCCCGATTTGAAATTCAAGCGCTTTAGAAACTGTATTTTATATCCGATCAGTAAGAAATTCGGCAGAAAGAGGTTTCTTATTACATGAAGGAATGTCGCAAAATTCGGAGAAAATCAGTTCAGATTTAGATATAGCCCCCATATATATATGTTACCCCCAATTTGACATGTAAGCGCTGTAGAGACTGTGTTTTATATCCGATCAGTACGAAATTCGACAGAAACAGGTTTCTATTTTACATGAATGAGTATTCTAGGAAAATCGATTCAGATTTATATATAACCTCCATATATATGTTCCTCCAGATTTGGTTACAAAGCGCTATAGAAGTTGTACTTTACTTCCGATCATTACAAAGTTCTCCAGAAAGATTTTTCTCAATTTAGGAACGAATATTGCTTAATTTTGCGATTATCGGTTCAAAATACATTTACCAATTATTCCAAATTATTATCGCAATGACCCTTATCGCATTGTTAGGGAGGTGTAGGGTATTATATAGTCGGCCCCGCCCGACTTTCTGCCTTTCCTTACTGGTATTAGTAATAAATTCACTGAATGAAAAAATACCGAATTCAGTGGAAAGTCCAGAAAATAGAAATGTATACTTATAAAATTTCCAAATTCTTGTTTCATTGATATTGCATCACATTATCATATTGCGATTGTATTGGAGTGAGCAGCTGTAATTATCGCATACCGAGCATTTTTGTTCATGTATTTCCTATATAATACTTGCAAGATATATCAAAATATGGGCTGGGCCACGCCCACTGGTCCTATTCCGCCCATTTGAAAGCCAATCACGTAGACTGCTACCAGATACATATACGCAAAATTTCAACACTCTCGCTAACAAAATGAGCAAGATAATTCAATTTCAAAATTTGGCTTATATGGGCGGTGGCCCGCCCATTGGTCAGATCCCGCCAATTTTTGGACTAATCACGTGGACTGTCACCAGATACATATCTACAACATGACAGCACTCTAGATAAAAAATTGTGCAAGTTATATCAATTTCGAAATTTGGCTTATAAGGGCGGGGCCACGCCCATTGGTCCGATCCCGCCCATTTTCTGACCAATTACGTAGAATGCCACCAGATACATATACACAACATTCCAGGTCTCTCGCTAACAAATTGTGCAAGATATCACATTTTTTAAATTTGGCTTATATGGGCGGTGCCACGCCCATTGGTTCGATCCCGCCCGTTTTTGGATCAATCACGTAGACTGCCACCGTTTACATATACACAAAATTCCAGCACTCTCGCTAACAAATTGTGCAAAAAATCTCAATTTCAAAATTTGGCTTATATGGGCGGGGCCACGCCCATTGGTCCGGTCCCGCCCATTTTTTCACCAATTACGTAGAATGCCACCAGATACATATACGCAACATTGCAGCACTCCCGCTAGCAAATTGTGGGCGGGGCCACGCCCATTGGTCCGATTCCGCCCATTTTTGGAAAATTCACATAATCTGCCATTAAATGCATACAAACAAAATTTCAGCACTATACCTATAATAGGAGCAGAAATATCGGATTTTTAACCTGCGATTTGTATGGGAGGTACCACGCCCCTTTGCCCAATTAATTTTTTTTTCTATATAAACCATCTCGTGAAAATTTAGAATCGAATAAAAAAAAATCATCCAAATCGCTCCAGCCGTTCTGACGTGATGCCCTTACACAGATGGACCGTTTCATTTTTATATATATAGACTTGGCTTAAGCCAAGATTACTATATGAAAACCTCGCTTAAAACTTTTCTCTTAGAAAACTTTGCTACCACCAACTTTTCCCGGAGAAAACTTGGCTAACACCAGCTTTTCCCGGAGAAAACTTGGCTACCACAAACTTTTCCTGGAGAAAACTCGGCTACCACCAACTTTTCCCGGCGAAAACTTGGCTACCACCAACTTTTTCCGGAGAAAACTTGGCTACCACCAACTTTTCCCGGAGAAAACTAGGCCACCACCAACTTTTCTCGGAGAAAACTGGGCTACCACCAACTTTTCTCGCAGAAAACTGGGCTACCACCAACTTTTCCCTTAGAGAACTGGGCTACCACCAACTTTTCTCGTAGAAAACTGGGCTACCACCAACTTTTCTCTAAGAAAACGGGGCTACCACCAACTTTTCTCTAAGAAACGGGGCTACCACCAACTTTTCTGTGAGAAAACTGGGCTACCACCAACTTTTCTCTGAGAAAACTGGGCTACCACCAACTTTTCTCTGAGAAAACTGGGCTACCACCAACTCTTCTCGGAGAAAACTGGGCTACCACCAACTTTTCTCTAAGAAAACGGGGCTACCACCAACTTTTCTCTAAGAAAACGGGGCTACCACCAACTTTTCTCTGAGAAAACGGGGCTACCACCAACTTTTCTCTGAGAAAACGGGGCTACCACCAACTTTTCTGTGAGAAAACTGGGCTACCACCAACTTTTCTCTGAGAAAACTGGGCTACCACCAACTTTTCTCTGAGAAAACTGGGCTACCACCAACTTTTCTCTGAGAAAACTGGGCTACCACCAACTTTTCTCTGAGAAAACTGGGCTACCACCAACTTTTCTCTGAGAAAACTGGGCTACCACCAACTTTTCTCTGAGAAAACTGGGCTACCACCAACTTTTCTCTGAGAAAACTGGGCTACCACCAACTTTTCTCTGAGAAAACTGGGCTACCACCAACTTTTCTCTGAGAAAACTGGGCTACCACCAACTTTTCTCTGAGAAAACTGGGCTACCACCAACTTTTCTCTGAGAAAACTGGGCTACCACTAACTTTTCTCTGAGAAAACTGGGCTACCACCAACTTTTCTCTGAGAAAACTGGGCTACCAACAACTTTTCTCGGAGAAAACTGGGCTACCACCAACTTTTCCCGGAGAAAACTGGGCTGCCACCAACTTTTCCCGGAGAAAACTTGACTACCACCAACTTTTCTCGGAGAAAACTGGGCTACCACCAACTTTTCCCGGAGAAAACTTGGCTACCACCAAATTTTCTCGGAGAAAACTTGGCTACCACCAAATTTTCTCGGAGAAAACTTGGCTACCACCAAATTTTCTCGGAGAAAACTGGGCTACCACCAACTCTTCTCGGAGAAAACTGGGCTACCACCAACTCTTCTCGGAGAAAACTGGGCTACCACCAACTCTTCTCGGAGAAAACTGGGCTACCACCAACTTTTCTCGGAGAAAACTGGGCTACCACCAACTTTTCTCGGAGAAAACTGGTCTACCACCAACTTTTCTCGGAGAAAACTGGGCTACCACCAACTTTTCTCGGAGAAAACTTGGCTACCACCAACTTTTCTCTGCGAAAACTGGGCTACCACCAACTTTTCTCTGCGAAAACTGGGCTACCACCAACTTTTCTCGGAGAAAACATGGCTACCACCAACTTTCAGCAAGAAAAATGTTTCCCCCACCAAGTTTAATTCCAGCATATTATTTTGCAACGTCTCTGCTATCTCCTGCAGATGTCGCTGTCTTTCGTGAGCAAATAAATTTAAAACGAACAACGGAAATCCAACATTGTATGGCTGCAATTGTCACACGACGACATTTGTTATTGCACGATAACAAGCGGCGAATGACAGATATTGATTCGATTCTCTGCTATGCTCTGCTCTCTCCCCTCACCTACCTCCTCTCCCTCACCACCTTATTATCATCATTGACAATTACGCAGTATTTACAGTGAACATTTTTCAAGATTTCATCTGATTACACAAATACAAAAATAATACGCAAGAAAATGTAAAGAAAGGAAAAGTGTTATGAATGAAAATTTTAAGAAAATTTAATTTTCGAAGAAAACCGCCGCCACCGAAAGGTTTCTTCTCTTTATCTTTTATCCATAATAATTTATCCCATTTTTATACTGCTTTGGGATTTTCCGCTCATCAAACAGGTTTATGGATTATATGTTGTTGTTGTTGTATTTTCTCAGTCTAGAACCTTGGTAAGCAATTTTATATGTAAATATTTGTAATTATTACAGGTATTTACAAATCGGTGTTGTGGAAATTTTCCACTTTACCACACTTTATGCTCGCATGCTAACAAATATTTGTACAACAACAAATATTTAGGGTTTATGTGTGGGTGATGAGAGTGTGAAGGTCCTGTGCATGCAATAGTTTGGGTTAATGGGATATGTGGTATGTACACCTGTATCACATAGAACCAAATTTATAGGACAACTACAAATTAGTCTATAAGTTGGTTTAAATTGATTTTTTTTGAAGAAAATTATGGTGGAAAGTCTATGAAATTTTCTATAACAAAATTGATATAAAATGTCCTTTAAATTAAAAATTCTATGAAATTTTCTATAAATATAAAATTTCTATGAAATTTTCAATAAATGAAAAATTTCTATGAAATTTTCCATAAATAAAAAAATTCTATGAAATTTTCCATAAATAAAAAATTTCTATGAAATTTTCCATACATAAAAAATTTCTATGAAATTTTCCATAAATAAAAAATTTCTATGAAATTTTCTATAAATAAAAAATTTTTATGAAATTTTCTATAAATAAAAAATTTCTATGAAATTTTCCGTAAATAAAAAATTTCTATGAAATGTTCTATAAATAAAAAATTTCTATGAAATTTTCTATAAATAAAAAAAATTGTAAAAACTTCTATGAAATGAAATTTCCTATAAATAAAAAATTTTCTATAAATAAAAAATTTCTATAAATAAAAAATTTCTATGTAACTTTCTATAAATAAAAAATTTCTATGAAATTTTCTATAAATAAAAAATGTCTATAAAATTTCCTACAAATAAAAAAAATTCTTTAAAATTGTCTATAAATAAAAAAATTCCTTTAAAATTTTCTATAAATAAAAAATTTCTATAAAATTTTCTACAAATAAAAATGTCTACAAAATTTTCTACAAGTAAAAAATTTTTACGAAATTTTCTATAAATAAAAAATTTCTATGAAATTTTCTATAAATAAAAAATTTCTATGAAATTTTCTATAAATAAAAAATTTCTATGAAATTTTCTATAAATAAAAAATTTCTATAAATAAAAAATTTCTATTAAATTTTCTATAAATAAAAAATTTCTATGAAATTTTCTATAAATAAAAAATTTCTATGAAATTTTCTATAAATAAAAAATTTCTATGAAATTTTCTATAAATAAAAAATTTCTATGAAAAAAGTTTCATTTATAGAAAATTTTATAGAAATTTTTAATTTATAGAAAATTTCGTAAAAATTTTTTACTTGTAGAAAATTTCGTAAAAATTTTTTACTTGTAGAAAATTTCGTAGACATTTTTATTTGTAGAAATTTTTTATTTATAGAAAATTTTAAAGGAATTTTTTTATTTATAGACAATTTTAAAGAATTTTTTTTATTTGTAGGAAATTTTATAGACTTTTTTTATTTATAGAAAATTTCATAGAAATTTTTTATTTATAGAAAGTTTCATAGAAATTTTTTATTTATGGAAAATTTTATAGAAATTTTTTATTTATAGAAAATTTTTTATTTATAGAAAATTTCATTTCATAGATGTTTTTACAAATTTTTTATTTATAGAAAATTTCATAGAAATTTTATATTTTTAGAAAATTTCATAGAAATTTTTTATTTATGGAAAACTAGCTGAGCCCGGTGCGCTTCGCTGCCCATGTCAAAATTAGCGCTGTAGAAACTGTATTTTATATCCGATCAGTACGAAATTCGGCAGAAAGAGGTTTGTTATTACATGAAGGAATACTGCCAAATTCGGAGAAAATCGGTTCAGATTTAGATATAGCCCCCATATATATGTTACCCCCGATTTGACATGTAAGCGCTGTAGAAACTGTATTTTATATCCGATCAGTACGAAATTCGGCAGAAAGAGGTTTCTTATTACGTGAAGGAATACTGCCAAATTCGGAGAAAATCGGTTCAGATTTAGATATAGTCCCATATATATGTTACCCCCGATTTGAAATTCAAGCGCTGTAGAAACTGTATTTTATATCCGATCAGTAAGAAGTTCGGCAGAAAGAGGTTTCTTATTACATGAAGGAATACCGCAAAATTCGGAGAAAATCGGTTCAGATTTAGATATAGCTCCCATATACATGTTACCCCCAATTTGACATATAAGCGCTGTTTTATATCCGATCAGTACGAAATCGATTCAGATTTATACGTAACCTCCATATATATGTTCCTCCAGAAGAAGTTGTACTTTACTTCCGATCATTACAAAGTTCTCCAGAAAAATGTTTCTCAATTTAGGAACGAATATTGCTTAATTTAGCGAATATCGGTTCAAAATAAGATATACATACACATACACACCACATTTACAAATTATTCCAAATTATTATCGCAATGACCCTTATCGCATTGTTAGGGGTAGGGTATTATATAGTCGGCCCCGGCCGATTTTCTGCCTTTCCTTACTGGTATTAGTAATAAATTCACTGAATGAAAAAATACCGAATTCAGTGGAAAGTCCAGAAAATAGAAATGTATACTTATAAAATTCCATATTCTTGTTTCATTGGTCATGCATCACATTATCATATTGCGATTGTATTGGAGTGAGCAGCTGTAATTATCGCATACCGAGCATTTTTGTTCATGTATTTCCTATATAATACTTGCAAGATATATCAAAATATGGGCTGTGCCACGCCCACTGGTCCTATTCCGCCCATTTGTAAGCCAATCACGTAGACTGCTACCAGATACATATACACAAAATTTCAACACTCCCGCTAACAAAATGAGCAAGATAATTCAATTTCAAAATTTGGCTTATATGGGCGGTGGTACGCCCATAGGTCAGATCCCGCCAATTTTTGGACCAATCACGTGGACTGTCACCAGATACATATGTACAACATTACAGCACTCTAGATAAAAAATTGTGCAACATATCTCAATTTCGAAATTTGGCTTATAAGGGCGGGGCCACGCCCATTGGTCCGATCCCGCCCATTTTCTGACCAATTACGTAGAATGCCACCAGATACATATACAGAAAATTGCAGCACTCCCGCTAGCAAATTGTGCAAGATATCAAAATTTGGTCTATGTGGGCGGGGCCACGCCCATTAGGCCGATCCCGCCCATTTTTGGACCAATCACGCAGACTGCCACCATATACATATACACAAAATTCCAGCACTCTCGCTAACATATTGTGCAAGATATCAAAATTTCAAAATTTGGATTATATGGGCGGGGCCACGCCCATTGGTCCGATCCCGCCCATTTTTGGACCAATCACGGAGACTGTCACCAGATACATTTAAACAAAACTGCAGCACTCTCGATAATAAATTGTGCAAGATATCGAAATTTCAAAATTTGGTTTATATGGGCGTGGAGAAATAGTGGATTTTGAATTTGTAATTTGTATGGGAGGTACCACGCCCCTTTGTCCAATCCCGCCCATATTTGGAGTAAAGCTTGGAACGCATACATTAAACGGATGTACCAAATTTTGTTCAAATACCTATAATAGGAGCAGAAATATCGGATTTTTAACCTGCGATTTGTATGGGAGGTACCACGCCCCTTTGTCCAATTAATTTTTTTTTCTATATAAACCATCTCGTGAAAATTTAGAATCGAATAAAAAAAAAATCATCCAAATCGCTCCAGCCGTTCTGACGTGATGCCATTACACAGATGGACCGTTTCATTTTTATATATATACTAGCTGAGCCCGGTGCGCTTCGCTGCCCATGTCAAAATTCGCGCTGTAGAAACTGTATTTTATATCCGATCAGTACGAAATTCGGCAGAAAGAGGTTTGTTATTACATGAAGGAATACTGCCAAATTCGGAGAAAATCGGTTCAGATTTAGATATAGTCCCCATATATATGTTACCCCCGATTTGAAATTCAAGCGCTGTAGAAACTGTATTTTATATCCGATCAGTAAGAAATTCGGCAGAAAGAGGTTTCTTATTACATGAAGGAATGCCGCAAAATTCGGAGAAAATCAGTTCAGATTTAGATATAGCCCCCATATATATATGTTACCCCCAATTTGACATGTAAGCGCTGTAGAGACTGTGTTTTATATCCGATCAGTACGAAATTCGACAGAAACAGGTTTCTATTTTACATGAATGAGTATTCTAGGAAAATCGATTCAGATTTATATATAACCTCCATATATATGTTCGTCCAGATTTGGTTACAAAGCGCTATAGAAGTTGTACTTTACGTCCGATCATTACAAAGTTCTCCAGAAAGATTTTTCTCAATTTAGGAACGAATATTGCTTAATTTTGCGATTATCTGTTCAAAATACATTTACCAATTATTCCAAATTATTATCGCAATGACCCTTATCGCATTGTTAGGGAGGTGTAGGGTATTATATAGTCGGCCCCGCCCGACTTTCTGCCTTTCCTTACTGGTATTAGTAATAAATTCACTGAATGAAAAAATACCGAATTCAGTGGAAAGTCCAGAAAATAGAAATGTATACTTATAAAATTTCCAAATTCTTGTTTCATTGATATTGCATCACATTATCATATTGCGATTGTATTGGAGTGAGCAGCTGTAATTATCGCATACCGAGCATTTTTGTTCATGTATTTTCTATATAATACTTGCAAGATATATCAAAATATGGGCTGGGCCACGCCCACTGGTCCTATTCCGCCCATTTGAAAGCCAATCACGTAGACTGCTACCAGATACATATACGCAAAATTTCAACACTCTCGCTAACAAAATGAGCAAGATAATTCAATTTCAAAATTTGGCTTATATGGGCGGTGGCCCGCCCATTGGTCAGATCCCGCCAATTTTTGGACCAATCACGTGGACTGTCACCAGATACATATCTACAACATGACAGCACTCTAGATAAAAAATTGTGCAAGTTATATCAATTTCAAAATTTGGCTTATAAGGTCGGGGCCACGCCCATTGGTCCGATCCCGCCCATTTTCTGACCAATTACGTAGAATGCCACCAGATACATATACACAACATTGCAGCACTCCCGATAGCAAATTGTGCAAGATATAAAAATTTCAAAATTTGGTCATTGTGGGCGGGGCCACGCCTATTGGTCCGAACCCGCCCATTTTTGGACCAATCACGTAGATCGCCAACGGATATATATACACAAAATTCCAGGTCTCTCGCTAACAAATTGTGCAAGATATCACATTTTTTAAATTTGGCTTATATGGGCGGTGCCACGCCCATTGTTTCGATCCCGCCCGTTTTTGGATCAATCACGTAGACTGCCACCGTTTACATATACACAAAATTCCAGCACTCTCGCTAACAAATTGTGCAAAATATCTCAATTTCAAAATTTGGCTTATATGGGCGGGGCCACGCCCATTGGTCCGGTCCCGCCCATTTTTTCACCAATTACGAATGCCACCAGATACATATACGCAACATTGCAGCACTCCCGCTAGCAAATTGTGCAAGATATCAAAATTTTGTCTATGTGGGCGGGGCCACGCCCATTGGTCCGATCCCGCCCATTTTTGGACCAATCACGTAGACTGCCACCGTTTACATATACACAAAATTCCAGCACTCTCGCTAACAAATTGTGCAAAATATCTCAATTTCAAAATTTGGCTTATATGGGCGGGGCCACGCCCATTGGTCCGATTCCGCCCATTTTTGGAAAATTCACATAATCTGCCATTAAATGCATACAAACAAAATTTCAGCACTATACCTATAATAGGAGCAGAAATATCGGATTTTTAACCTGCGATTTGTATGGGAGGTACCACGCCCCTTTGTCCAATTAATTTTTTTTTTCTATATAAACCATCTCGTGAAAATTTGGAATCGAATAAAAAAAAAATCATCCAAATCGCTCCAGCCGTTCTGACGTGATGCCATTACACAGATGGACCGTTTCATTTTTATATATATAGATTTCATAGAAATTTTTAATCTATGGAAAATTTCATAGAAATTTTTTATTTATAGAAAATTTCATTTTCAATTTCATTTTTATGAATGAAAAATTTCTAAAAACAAAAATTGCTGTAGTGTTTTATTAAAAACTTTCTATAAATATATAATTTCTATGAAATTTTCTATAAATAAAAAATTTATATGAAATTTTCTATAAATAAAAAATTTATATGAAATTTTCTATAAATAAAAAATTTCTATGAAATTTTCTATAAATAAAAAATTTTTATGAAATTTTCTATAAATAAAAAATTTATATGAAATTTTCTATAAATAAAAAATTTCTATGAAATTTTCTATAAATAAAAAATTTATATGAAATTTTCTATAAATAAAAAATTTCTATGAAATTTTCTATAAATAAAAAATTTTTATGAAATTTTCTATATATACAAAATTTCTATAAAATTTTCTATAAATAAAAAATTTCTATGAAATTTTCTATAAATACATAATAATTTTAATTCTAATTTAATTCTAAGAATAGAACGAACAATTTGTCTCTGGTCTGTAAAATCAATCTATCTTTGGGTTTATGAATTTCCTGCTTAGTGCATTTCAACCTCATATTTCCTTATTAATTTGGGCTTCACACAGAGCTTAAAAAATAACAATTTCCATAAGAAAACGGAAATTGCTATAATCTCTTCTTGTAATATTTACGCATCCTTCTTTTGCTCTTATTACAATTGCAAACACACATACAGACTCACATTTATTCATGTAACGGAGCTGAAGTACGTAACTGTGTGTATTACATAGAGTTAAGTTATACAAAGTAAAGCATAACCTTAGGCTGAAGTAATTTCGAAGTCATGTTTTGCCTCACGGTTAATTGTGAATTACCACTTTTATCAGGTGCAGCGATAAAAATTGAGTTGGCGATGATACACTCAAAGAAAAAATCGTTCAAATTGTTCTAAAATAAAATAAATTAAAACAAAATAAATAAATAAAATAAAATACATTTAATTTAATTAAAATAAATAAAAAATTAATTAAAATAAATAAAAAATTAATTAAAATAAATACTATTTTTTCTTTTCGTGTATCCCTAAGGTAATTCACAAAACTTGTTCAAAGGAAACCAATTTGCGTTTTTCTTGGAATTACTTAAGACACACTTGTGCCACCTGAAAACAGAGAACCCTGCCCTTCTCCTGTACTAAACAGCCCCTAAACGCGTGACATGTTAATAAGGAAAATTATGCATGACAGCACACGTTTCATGTGTTGGAAAAACTGTTGGACAAAATTTGGGAAATTTCCTTCAGAGCCCAAAAACACTCCCTAACATAAGTAGGACACCTCCTCCTCATCGTCCACCCTCAGTATCTTAAAGTGTTGTGGAATACTTCACACTTGTTAAGGAAAAATTAATGAAAAACTCATTGGTCCATGGACGACAAGCGACAAACCATGTGTTCAGCATATGGAACTGGTTGGGCCAAGTAATATTCTCTTCCTTTTGTCTTGGCTAATTTGCCAAACACTCTCCTGGGCTCAGAACAAAAAAATTCCCAATTTCACACTTGATTTTCAATAAACACTAAATGGGATTTTCCCCACATTTAATGGCAATGTACGACTAAAACACACACACACCAACAAAGTTAATAGTAAATGGGCTTAACTAGCCAAAAAGAAAGAGGCACAGGCACCGTCCCGAACAAACCTGTACAGGAATTGTTTATGATTCTGTGAAAACCAACACGTTCACAGGCAGTGCTCTGTTCTGTTCGATTCGTCCTTTCGTTGCTTCGTTACTTCAAGTTCGTGTGGATTTCCTTTTCAAATATCATAAAAAAGTCCTTAATTTGTTGTGTTTGTATGCGCGCACAGCATAACTCGTAAACTATGCTGGCTATGGCGGATGGTAAACATTCGGTCGATAGGTTTATTGGTTGGTCAAAAAGGATGTCCATGTCCGTCCAGGCATTTACTGCTGCATTGCTGTGCAAATACCCACAAATAATAAAGTAGCGATTTTATGTGGCATATTAAATGAAGCAATCAGGATGCTCAGACAGAGAGGAGAGTAAAATGTAAGGATTGTAAACTTAATAATTCATCCATAGGTAAAAGGAGTTTCAAAACCTACCAACACGAAAAGGCGAATTGCAATTCCTTTACCCAGAAATCATAAAAATAGATTTTTTAAAAGTATCATTAGAATACAGTTGAAACAGGTAAATACTTTGTAATACATTTTAGAGAGTAAATAATGAACTCCGTTTTTTATACACCTGTAACAGACCAGGAATTATCAATACAACTTGTTCAGGAAAATAATAAATTTTGCATAGCAATAAAATAAAATATAAAAAATTTAATAAAATAAAATAGAAATGTTTTTTTTGCATAGAAAATTTAATAGAAGATTCATTTACAGAATATTTCATTGACATTTTTTACTCATAGAAATTTTTTATTTAAAGAAAATTTCATAGAAATTTTTTAATTATTGAAAATGTCTTGGAAAGTTTTTATTTATAGAAAATGTCATAGAATATTTTTATTTATAGAAAAAAATTTTATTTATAGAAAATAATTTTTTTATTTATAGAAAATTTCATAGAAATTTTTTATTTATAGAGAATTGCATAGAAATTTTTTGTTTACAGAAAATTTTGTAGAATTTTTTTATTTATAGAAAATTTCAGACATTTTTTAGTTATGGAAAAAATTCATAGAAATTTTTTAGTTATGGAAACATTTTATAGACATGTTTTACTTGTAGAAAATTTCTTAGAAATTTCGTATTTATAGAAAATATCATAACCATTTTTTTTATTTTTAGAGAATTTCATGGAAATTTTTTATTTATTGAAAATTTCATATCAATTTTTTATTTATAGAACAGTTCATAGAAATTTTATATTTATAAAAAATTTCATAATTTCATAAAAAAAATTTATTTATAGAAAAGTTCGTAGAAATTTTTTAATTATAGAAAATTTCGCAGAAACTTTTTATTTATAGAAAATGTCTATAAATAATCAATTGCTACAAAAATTTTCATTAAATAAATTATTTATTCTTATCGAAATTTGTATTTATAGAAAATGTCTATAAATAATCAATAAATTTTCATTAAAGAAAAAAAAATTTCATAGAAATTTTTTATTTATAGAAAGTTTCACAGAAATTTTTTATTTATAGAAAATTTCATAGACATTCTTTATTTATAGAAAATTTCATAGAAATGTATTATTTCATAGAAAATTTCATAAAATTTTTTATATATAGAAAATTTCATAAAAACTTTTTATTGATAGAAAATTTCATAGACATTTTATATTTATAGAAAATTTCGTAGAAATTTTTTACTTTTGGAAAATTTTCGAAATTTTTATTTACAAAAAATTTCTATAAATAAACAATTACTATGAAATTTTCATTAAATAAATTATTTATAGAAAATTACATCAAAATTTTTGTTTATAGAAAATTACTATAAATAATCAATTTCCATCACATTTTCATTAAATAATAAAAATATTTTTTATTTATAGAAAATTTCATAGCAATTTTATATTTATAAATTTCTAAGAAATTTTATATTTATAGAAAATTTCATAAAATTTTTTGATTTATTTAATTTATAAATTTATATTTACAGAAATTTTTTTGTTTATAGAAATTTTATATATATAGAACATTTCTTAGAAATTTTATATTTATAGAAAATTTCTTATTCTTTATATTTATAAAAAAATTCTTAGAAATTTTATATTTATAAAACATTTCTTAGAAATTTTTTATTTATAGAAAATATAGAATTTCTAAGAAAATTTCTATACATATAAAATTTCTAAGAAATTTTCCATAAATATAAAATTTCTAAGAAATTTTCTATAAATAAAAAATTTCTAAGAAATGTTTTATAAATATTAAATTTATAAGAAATTTTCTATAAATATAAAATTTCATAGAAATATTTTGTTCATAGAAAATTTCATAAAATTTTTTTCTTTATAAAAATTTTCTTTATATTTGCAAAAATTGTCTTCGAAATTTTATATTTATAAAACATTTCTTAGAAATTTTCTATAAATATAATATTTCGTAGAAATTGTCTATAAATATAAAATTTCGTAGAAATTGTCTATAAATATAAAATTTCGTAGAAATTGTCTATAAATATAAAATTTCGTAGAAATTGTCTATAAATATAAAATTTCGTAGAAATTTTCTATAAAATTTCGTAGAAATTTTTTATAAATATAAAATTTCGTAGAATTTTTTTATTTATTTATAAAAAATTTCTTAGATATATTATATTTATAGAAAATTTATTTATTTATAGAAAATTTCTTATTCTTTATATTTATAAAAAATTTCTTAGACATTTTATATTTATAAAACATTTCTTAGAAATTTTTTATTTATAGAAAACATAAAATTTCTATAAATAAAAAATTTCTAAGAAATGTTTTATAAATATAAATTTTATAAGAAATTTTCTAAAAAAATTTTTATAGAAAATTTCATAGAAATTTTTTATTTATGGAAAATTTCCTAGAAATTTTATATTTATAGAAAATTTTTTAGAAATTTTATTATTTATAGAAAATTATCATATTGGTTTGTGTGCTCACCTTTATTTCTCCAGTTAGTATAAAAGCCACTAGCCTTTCTATTTTTCTTCACAACTCAACAAATTATTATTAATTTTGTTGCATTTTTTTCTGCAATTTTCCCATAAGCCGAACATTTTTGAAAGAATCAAAGGTCGCTTTGCGGACAAATAACAATTTCTTGAGAAATACACTGCAACAGAAAATTGCCAACAATTCCCGCTAAGACCACGTACCAACATAAATGCAAACTTAAGCTATGCTATCCAAGACATCCACCTCTCCACGTATGTAAGAGTATATTTTGTTGAATTAGCTGAGTATGTGGTTATGTTTTGCCTCACGAATTCCTCTTAACTTGGCCACAAGTGTGTTTGTTGTTGTTTAAAATTCATTTTATTAATTTAAATTTTATTTTGTTATGAAAAAAAG
Organism: Eudasyphora cyanicolor; assembly: GCA_963930755.1. NCBI lineage: Eukaryota > Metazoa > Arthropoda > Insecta > Diptera > Muscidae > Eudasyphora > Eudasyphora cyanicolor. Next base: position 281,426,958 of record OZ005736.1, read on the forward strand.
CAAAAGGAACAACAATTGGGAATTGTAAGAACTGAGAAGAACAAAAAAAAAAGAACAGAACATAAAAAACTTCAGTCAAGACAACTCAAGGCAAGTCAAACCAAATCAAAACATCACATGAGAAAGGAGCGTAAGAAAAGCAATAAAAATATAAAAAACTCACTAACATATTATTTATAAACTTGGTACGTGATGGTTAAGCCAGTCAGTAGTGTGTATTACTCTTTGCCCAGCCATACACAGATGGCGGTGTGAACATGCCTTTCATACGCGGGGCTACACACGTTCATAATGTTGTGCTGTGCTTGAACCTACCCCAACTGAAGTTGAAGTCAGCTCAGCTCCAATGCTAACCAATCCGCTTGATGAACTCCCCAAGTTAATGCGAATGGTGGAGACGACAAGGGAAGTCCGCCCCAGAGCCGTGAAAAAAACAACAGCACAAAAGGAATAGCTCTTGAATGAAACATTCATGGTAGAAGTCAGTCAGTCGGCCACAAGACAAAGTGACTAAGTGGTATTTAAGATGTTGGGAAATTTTTGATTCAAGATTTTTCTAAAGAAAATAGTTACTAATTTCAATATTTAAGGAAGTGATGAAAGGTTTTTAGTTAATACAGGGGTTTCCAATAAGAGTGATATGATTTCTTTGAAAAAAGAAAACACACTTATTGTTAAGGAAATTTTCTATAAATATAAAATTTCTATATATTGAATACAAAATGTCTAAGAAATTTTCTATAAATATATAATTTCTATGAATACAAAATAATCTAAGAAATTTTCTATAAATATAAAATTTCGTAAAAATTTTCTAGAAATAAAAAATTTTGTAAAAATGTTCTATAAATAAAAAATTTCGTTAAAATTGTCTATAAAAATAAAATTTCTTCGACATTTTTATAAATATAAAATTTCGCAGAAATTTTCGATAAATATTACATTTTGTAGAAATTTTTATAAATATAAAATTTCGTAGAAATTTTCTATAAATATATAATTTCGTAGCAATTTTCTATAAATATAAAATTTTGTAGAAATTTTCTATAAATAAAAAATTTCTAAAAAAATTCTATAAATATAAAATTTCGATGAAATTTTCTATAAATATAAAATTTCGAAAAAATTTTCTATAAATAAAAATTTCGAAAACATTTTATATAAATATCAAATTTCTAAAAATTAAATTTCTAAGAAATTACCTATAAATAAAAAAATGTCTGAAATAAAATATTTTTTCTATCAAATTAAAAATGTCTATGAAATGTGTCCATAAGTAAAAAATGTCTATGAAATTTTTTCATAAATATAAAATGTACAAGCAATTTTCTATAAATACAAAATTTCTAAGAAATCTTCTATAAATATAAAATTTCTAAGAAATTTTCTATAAATATAAAATTTTTATGAAAATATCTATAAATGTGTTGTTGTTATTTATTGTTGGTCTGTGCTTTTGTTATTCAGTCAGAATTTATCTTTTGGTTTGAGACCATATGTTCCATTTACTTTCTGTCTATTCCAAGAAAGTAATAGAAACAAATACAAAAATTGGTAGAGAGTTTTAAATGCTTGGTAGAATTGACTGCAGTTTCGATAGACACCACTCTATCATCTTCAGAATTCAGTAGCAATAGTGTATGTCTTTAACTTAAATCAGCTGAAATACTTGTGGAAGCAGTAAATTGCATTTAACAAGAACTGCTAACCAAACCCGTATTTTGCCGAACTAAGTATCTATAAATATAAAATTTCTAAGAAATTTTCTATAAATATAAAATTTTTAAGAAATTTTCTATAAATATAAAATTTTCTATAAATATAAAATTTTTATGAAAATATCTATAAATATAAAATTTCTAAGAAATTTTTTATAAATTTAAAATTTTTAAGAAATTTTCTATAAATATAAAATTTCTAAGAAATTTTCTATAAATATAAATTTTTTAGGAAAATATCTATAAATATAAAATTTCGTAGAAAATTTCTATAAATATAAAATTTCGTAGAAATTTTCTATAAATATAAAATTTCGTAGAAATTTTCTATAAATATAAAATTTCGTAGAAATTTTCTATAAATATAAAATTTCGTAGAAATTTTCTATAAATATAATATTTCGTAGAAATTTTCTATAAATATAAAATTTCGTAGAAATTTTCTATAAATATAAAATTTCGTAGAAATTTTCTATAAATATAAAATTTCGTAGAAATTTTCTATAAATATAAAATTTCGTAGAAATTTTCTATAAATATAAAATTTTGTAGAAATTTTCTATAAATATAAAATTTCGTAGAAATTTTCTATAAATATAAAATTTCGTAGAAATTTTCTATAAATATAAAATTTCGTAGAAATTTTCTATAAATATAAAATTTCGTAGAAATTTTCTATAAATATAAAATTTCGTAGAAATTTTCTATAAATATAACATTTTGTAGAAATTTTCTATAAATATAAAATTTTGTAGAAATTTTCTATAAATATAAAATTTTGTAGAAATTTTCTATAAATATAACATTTTGTAGAAATTTTCTATAAATATAAAATTTCGTAGAAATTTTCTATAAATATAACATTTTGTAGAAATTTTCTATAAATATAAAATTTCGTAGAAATTTTCTATAAATATAAAATTTCGTAGAAATTTTCTATAAATATAAAATTTCGTAGAAATTTTCTATAAATATAAAATTTCGTAGAAATTTTCTATAAATATAAAATTTCGTAGAAATTTTCTATAAATATAAAATTTCGTAGAAATTTTCTATAAATATAAAATTTCGTAGAAATTTTCTATAAATATAAAATTTCGTAGAAATTTTCTATAAATATAACATTTTGTAGAAATTTTCTATAAATATAAAATTTCGTAGAAATTTTCTATAAATATAAAATTTTGTAGAAATTTTCTATAAATAAAAAATTTCTAAAAAAATTCTATAAATATAAAATTTCGATGAAATTTTCTATAAATATAAAATTTCGAAAAAATTTTCTATAAATAAAAATTTCGAAAACATTTTATATAAATATCAAATTTCTAAAAATTAAATTTCTAAGAAATTACCTAAAAATAAAAAATGTCTGAAATAAAATATTTTTTCTATCAAATTAAAAATGTCTATGAAATGTGTCCATAAGTAAAAAATGTCTATGAAATTTTTTCATAAATATAAAATGTACAAGCAATTTTCTATAAATACAAAATTTCTAAGAAATCTTCTATAAATATAAAATTTCTAAGAAATTTTCTATAAATATAAAATTTTTAAGAAATTTTCTATAAATATAAAATTTTCTATAAATATAAAATTTTTATGAAAATATCTATAAATATAAAATTTCTAAGAAATTTTTTATAAATTTAAAATTTTTAAGAAATTTTCTATAAATATAAAATTTCTAAGAAATTTTCTATAAATATAAAATTTTTAGGAAAATATCTATAAATATAAAATTTCGTAGAAAATTTCTATAAATATAAAATTTCGTAGAAATTTTCTATAAATATAAAATTTCGTAGAAATTTTCTATAAATATAAAATTTCGTAGAAATTTTCTATAAATATAAAATTTCGTAGAAATTTTCTATAAATATAAAATTTCGTAGAAATTTTCTATAAATATAAAATTTTATAGAAATTTTCTATAAATATAAAATTTTATAGAAATTTTCTATAAATATAAAATTTCGTAGAAATTTCCTATAAATATAAAATTTCGTAGAAATTTTCTATAAATATAAAATTTCGTAGAAATTTTCTATAAATATAAAATTTCGTAGAAATTTTCTATAAATATAAAATTTCGTAGAAATTTTCTATAAATATAAAATTTCGTAGAAATTTTCTATAAATATAAAATTTTGTAGAAATTTTCTATAAAAATAAAATTTCTAAGAAATTTTCTGTAAATATAAAATTTCTAAGAAATTTTCTGTAAATATAAAATTTCTAAGAAATTTTCTATAAATATAAAATTTCTAAGATATTTTCTATAAATATAAAATTTCTAAGAAATTTTCTATAAATATAAAATTTCTAAGAAATTTTCTATAAATATAAAATTTCTAAGAAATTTTCTATAAATATAAAATTTTTAAGAAATTTTCTATAAATAAAAAATTTCTAAGTTTTCTATAAATATGTTTCACTAAATATTACTTATGTTTCATTAAATATTTGTCTGTCCCTTTAAGTTATAACAACGGATAATTTTTCTATTTCTTAGAAAGCCATTGGAAAATATCGGAATTATTGTATTATTCTTCTGCCAATGCAACTAATATTGTTTTTTTTTGTTCTATTAACTCAGTTTCCAAAAAGAAAATAATACTATATTGCTTATTTACATAAGCGATGAAAAAGCGCTTCCATGGTAATGGCTACTGTTTTTGGTAAATCGAATAGGAAACTCTATAGACTTCTTCAGAGATAAGTTTCAAGAAGGTTATATGGAATATTCTTATTACATTCATCAAGTTTTCTAACCCTTTTATACCACTTTTCATTTGATCTATAAAAAATTATAAAAGAATATTTTTTCTCTTTCTGTTTTATGTTACAAATTAAATAGATTTCAATAACAACGCCCATTGATGGATTTTATTTTTTTTTAATTTTATTAGAATATAAACCGCCTTCTTTCTTTTAAACTATGTTTGTCTTTTCTATTAAATTTTTTATTAATTTTTTATTCAAAGCGTTGTTAATCGCTTTGCCGTGACAATGGCACAGCATTATAAAGTGAAGAATGATGAGTGATGAATGTCTTGTAGTTGGCAGTTAGTGTAAACGTAGCTAGAGGTACATACATACATATATATGTATGTATATACCCATATATAGTAGATGCACTGAAGAAAACTTTATCTTAGCAATAACGATGACCTATACCAAACTGAAAAAAATATTGTTATAAAATAAAAGAATTGCTCCAACGACGTCCTTAATCTTCAGAATAAGCACATTTTGTAATTAAAATTAAGAAAATTTACTTAAAATTAAGCAAGTTACTTAATATTAATGAAATTGTCTAAATTTTAAGTACAAAATGAACTTAATTTAAAAACTAATGACGTCTTTGGAGCCATTCTTTAATTTTATGACAATTTTTTCAGTGCATAAATAGGTTATGCAAAATTCCAAAGAAAATTTATTTATAATACGGATAATTTACTCTAGATAATTTACTCAAACTCTCTCAAAGATAGGGTTTGTGCAATTTGAAAAAATATCCTTAATTTTAAGTAAATTATCCTCGATTTCTTCGTTCATATTTGCAATTTAAGGACGGAAAATACTTAATTTGAAGATTTATAATATCTTAAAGCTAAAGTAATTCCTTTACTTTGAAAAAACCACTCTGACAAAGCATTGTGTTAAAACAAAAGTATAAACTAATACTTAATGATGTGTAATTCAAACACAATTTCTTTATAATAAAGATAATTCATTCACTATTAATTACGATATTTTTTCCAGTGTATTTCTGTTTGTATTGTTATTCCCCATTGTTAAATATATGAGTATGAGCTTGTATAAAATTAATAAAAATTATTAAGGCAAGACGCGTCTTAATGTTTGTTGCTGTAAAGCTATTACAACTTTTCTTTTACATCAGAAACATACTCCTCTCACACAGCCAAACACTCTCTCACAGCTATAGGCAGAGAGTTTAAGACATGGGTACATCTTAAACGACTGCTCATAATCTAAGTAACTGTATGTGTTTTTGTGTGTAACTCTACGATGTTGTTTGAAATATACTCGTATGTCTGTCTGTCCACCCTGCCCGCCTGTGTGTGTTCGTGCGTATCCGTGTAACGTCTGTTCACAGTTGATTATTTTATGAATTCCAAATGCATTCAAGCCATCAACCATTCATATGTGTTAACAATCAGTCGTGTATTACGTACACTTTGCTTATTCAGACAGACAGACAGACATACATCAAATGAGAAAGAAATGCCCATAGATGCAGGCATATGCGACTAAAGGTACGCACATACATAAATCTATCAGTATCCAAAGACGACAGGGTGTACCAAAATAATGGTTCATAAATTGATTTTAATGAGGAAAGTACTGGATTTTTTGCGTAAAATAAAAAAAAAATTGCATAAAATTACTGAATTTATGTAAAATCTACTTTCCTGAAGTTTTAAAACAATTCTTTGTTCATTTACACAAGCGCTTCCATGGTAATGGCTTAATTTTATTGGCAATTTCGCTCATTCAGATACACATATCGAATAAGAAATTAGACTTAATGCATAAAACATTTTCCCGAAATCATAGATCAATATATTGTACTTTGCGATGAAAATGGTAAAAAAAATCACCAAATTATTTGTTAAAAATTTGCAAAATATTTCCAAACATGAGTCAATTGCTGTTTGTGACAATATCCAGCAAAAAAGTGAAGCCATTACCAGGTAAGCGCTTATTCCTGGCTTGTATAATTGTAGAATTTTTTGATATTTTAAATGTAGAAAGGGCTAAAATAAACTAATTTTGCCATTTATGATCGATGTTTAAGATCTTTCCTCTTTTTTTACTACATTATAAGATGTGTCATATCCTTTTTTAAAACAAATAAAGCGAAAAGGTATCTATTAAAAGTATTTTTTTTTGTCTTAAAATCATAAAATTAATAACAAAAACTCGCAAAATATTTCTTAACACGAGTTACTTGTTGTATGTGACAATATCCACCAAAAAAGTGAAGTCATTACCATGTAAGCGCTTTTTCATCGCTTGTATAAATGTAGAATTTGGTGACATTTTAACTTTGGAAAAAGTTAAAATAACCCCATTTTGGCATTTGTGATTGATTTGTAAAATTTCTCCTCTATTATTTTCTATATAAGAGGTTTCTTATACTTTTTTAACAAATAAAGCAACAAAATGTGTATTAAAATTATTTTTTGTCTTTAAATCATAAAATTAATAGCAGAAATTCGCAAAATATTTCTAAACATGAGTAAATTTCTGTTTTTTTTATCATTATTCACCAAAAACTGAAGCCATTACCAGGTAAGCGCTTTTTCATCGCTTGCGTAAATGTAGAATTTGCGGCATTTTAACTTTAGAAAAGGTTAAAATAAACTAACTTTGACATTCTTGATTGATTTTCAAGATCATTCCACAATTTTTTCTGTACATAAAAGGTGTCATATCCTTTTTTTAAACATATAAAGCTACAAAATGCCTATTATAAGTATTTCTTGTCTTAAAATCATTAAATTAACTGCAAAACTTTGCAAAATATTTCTAAACTAGAGTCAATTGCTGTTTGTCACAATATCCAGCAAAAAAGTGAAGCCATTACCAGGTAAGCGCTTTTTCATCGCTTGCATAAATGTAGAATTTGGTGACATTTTAACTTTAGAAATAGTTAAAATAAACTAATTTTAATATATCTGATCGATTTGTAAGACCTCCCTATTTGTTTCTATATCCTTTTTTAAAACAAATAAAGCGTCAAAATGCCTGCTAAAAGTATTTTTTGTCTTTAAATCATAAAATTAATAGCAAAAAATTCGCAAAATATTTCTAAACATGAGTAAATTTCTGTTTTTTATCATTATTCACCAAAAACTGAAGCCATTACCAGGTAAGCACTTTTTCATCGCTTGCGTAAATGTAGAATTTGGTGATAAATTACTTTTAGAAAATGTAAAAATATTCGTGATTGATTTCCAAGATCTTTCCTCCATTTTTTCTATATATAAGATGTGTCATATCCTTTTTTAAAACAAATAAAGCGAAAAAGTATCTATTAAAAGTATTTTTTTGTCTTTAAATCATAAAATTAATAACAGAAATTCGCAAAATATTTCTAAACATGAGGCAACTGATGTTTGTGACAATATCCACCAAAAAATTGAAGTCATTACCAGGTAAGCGCTTTTTCATCGCTTGCGTAAATGTAGACTTTTGTGAGATTTTAACTTTAGAAAAAGTTAAAATAATCCAATTTTGGCATTTGCGATTGATTTGTAAGAGTTCTCCTCGAATTTTTTTCTATATAAGAAGTTTCTTATCTATTTTTAAACAAATAAAGCAACAAAATGACTATTAAATGTATTTCTTGTCTGAAAATCATTAAATTAGCTGCAAAATTTTGGAAACTATTTCTAAACATGAGGCAATTGCTATTTGGGACAATATCCAGCAAAAAGTGAAGCCATTACCAGGGAATCGCTTTTTCAGCGCTTGCGTAAATGTACAATTTGGCGATATTTTACTTTTATAAAAGGTTGAATTACACTAATTTCAACATCCGTGATTGATTTCCAAGATCTTTCCTCAATTTTTTCTATATATAAGAGGTGGGATATCCCTTTTTAAAACAAATAAAGCAACAAAATGTCTATTAAAAGTATTTGTTGTCTTAAAATCCTAAAAATTAATAGCAAAAATTCGCAAAATATTTCTAAGCGTGAGTCCATTGCTGTTTGAGACAATAATTAAAGCAAAAAGTGAATCCATTACCAGGTAAGCACTTTTTCATCGCTTGCGTAAATGTATAATTTGGTGAGATTTTAATTTTAGAAAAAGTTAAAGTAATATAGTTTTGACATTTGTGATCGATATGTTAGATCTCTTCTATATTTTTACTGGACATAAGAGGAGTCATAGGCTTTTTTAAAACAAATAACGCCACCGAATGCCTCTTAAAAGAAGTTCATGTACTAAAATCATAAAACTAGTTGTAAAAAATTCGCAAAATATTTCTAAACATGAGTCAATTGCTGTCCGTGGCAATATTCGGCAAAAATGTGAAGCCAGTACCAGGTAAGCGCTTTTTCATCGCTTCGGTAAATACAAAAATTAATGATTTTTTACTTTAGAGAAAAGCTTTGTAAACTAATTTAGACATTTCAGCGCTTTTTCATCACTTCTTTAAATTAAGTTCGTCAACAATTTTCATTTACGAAAGCGGTGAGAAGGCGCTTACATGGTAATGGCTTCAATTTATGGTTACGTCGGTCCTTAACCACAATTTAGTTGTTATAAATTTAAAAAAATTCTCAAGAAAGCACCTCCATTGCTTATTTAGGCAAGTGATGAAAAAGCGCTTCCTTGGTAATGGGTTATTTTTGTTAGTAGTTTTGACCCCAACATAAAAATAATATGATAACATATTCAAAAATTTTAAAATTTCTTTTATAAACTTTATTACTCTTCATTGAAAGAGTAAATTTTCGCTACATTTTTTTCTTTTTATATGAGTTGGTGTAATTTTACACCACTAAATCTTTACCTAAAATCAAAAATTATATTAAAATTTCGAAAAAATAACCATCACAAAATCTCTCAATTGATATATTAACTCATTTCCGTGAGGACAAATCAGCTCCAGTGCTCATTTACGCAAGCGATGAAAACGTGCTTACCTGGTAATGGCTTCACTTTTTGCTGGATATTGTCTCAAACAGTAATTGACTCACTCTTAGAAATATTTTGCGAATTTTTGCTATTAATTTTTAGGATTTTTAGCAAGAATTTTTTACTAAATTCCATTCTTATCAGCTATACATTTGTTAAAAAAGCGAACTTTTGCTACTAATTTTTAGGATTTTAAGACAAGAAATTTTTTTTTCTAAATTCCATACATTTGTTATAAAAGTGAAAAATTTTCCTCACTTCAAAATATATTAATTTTTAGAAGACAAACACTTAATCCAATTTTTTAATTCTTTTACTCAGCCTCATGTTTTTGTTTAAAATTGTACAGCAGTTTTTGGTTCATCCTGTGAATGTAATACATACTATTATATGTTAGCATTTGTATTGCTGTTAAGGTATGACCAAAGTTCAGTGTTCAGTTATTTAGCTGTCGCTTCTTCTATTTGCTTTAAATTTATTGAAATTGAGCCAAAGAACTTTTGGCATCAAAAGATGGACAGAGATATGAAAGCATTGTTTTATAACATAAACCATAGCCTCCGGGCAATTCCAAATAATAGGTATTGGTGATTAATGAATATCAAATATTTTAAAATAAATAATAATTTTTATTTTTTTTTTTATTTCAATGTCGAAAAAAAATTTTATTTATTATTATTACCTAAAATTCATCTAAAAAATGTTTAGATGAATTAAAAAATTGCTTTTAATGAATTAAAAGCAAAAATCTGTCAAAGAATGTAGGACCCTTAATTAGTTTCACAACGTTTTTATCAAAGAGAAAAATAATTACTTTGGGCTTTAACGGAAGCGATGAAAAGCTCTGTATGAGAAATGGCTTCTCTTTATAGGTAGATCGCATTAAATTTCTATTAAATACGCACAATTGTTTTCAGAAAAATCTTCTGAGTGATACTCTCCTTGTATTTGCTCAATTTCCAATGATAAAAGTCACAAAATGCTGCCCTAACGGAAGCGCTGAAAACGTGCTTACCGGGTAATGGCTTTACCTTTTCAAAAATTAGTAACTTACCTGAATTTAGGTTAAGTTGTGTCAATTCCCAATGATAAAAGTCACCAAATGCTGCCCTAACGGAAGCGCTGAAAACCTGCTTCCCCGGTAATGGCTTTTCTTTTTTGTTAATTAGTAACATACATGCATGTAGTAAGCGTACGCTTTATTTATGGATGATCTAATTGAAGTTTTTCGGACTGTAGGATTAAAAAGTGTAGACAATTAAAGATCAGATGCCTTTTGGAAACAGGAATGCACCTCTGCTTAAAAAGCGGCATTGGTGATTGATTGTAAAAAGATTTGTTGATTTAACATCTTAGGATTTTCGACACTCCTTAACACCACAATAAATTGGAAATCTTTTTAAATCCCTTTCATTTCATTTTAATTCTTAAAAAAATCCTATCCTTCGGTTTATGACCCCAAATCCTCTTTTGTTTTTGTTTAACCTTTTATAATTTTCTGTCATTCATTTTTATGCCCATACATCTGATGCTGACATTCAATCAATTTTTTGTGTGTTAAATTTCTTAGCATTATTATCAAGAATCAATATTTTTCTGTTGCTGTTTTTATACAATAATTCTTCGACATAGACGAAATCCCGTCTAAAAGTCACCTTAATTACCTGTTTCCCCTAAGATTGCGCCTGTCTGATATCGACGAAGACCTTCCTGTCATTATTACAAGGAATGAGTGACAGTGGGTACCTGTATGCATGCATTACCATGATCCACCTAACAAAGTCTCCGTCTGTCTGTCTTTTCTTCATTTCGTTCATCTTTCCTTAGCTAGTCTTGCCGAGCCCTAACATGAGAGTATGTGTGTGTGCTTGTCATTTCACCTGAAAAGTAATTAAATTTCAATTAACTTTTGACATTACATAATACATTACAGGGGAAAGTGATTAGAGACTGGTAAATGCATTAGGAAGACATTCATGAAGTTTTACTTTTTTACAGTTCAAATGTTGAATTCTCGATTGTGCAGGTTTCTAAAATATTATTTTCAATAATATTTTTGAATAACAAAACTCATAGGTTATGGTTTGAAATTAAACATAAATGTTGAAACGAGTTTACAAAACATTTTTCTAAAGTCGAAAATCATAATTTTTTATATTTACCGAAGCGACGAAAACGTGCTTACCTGGTAATCGCTTCACTTTCATGGCGGATATTGTCACAAACACCACTTGACTCATGTTTAGAAATATTTTGCGAATTTTTGCAGTTAATTTCATGAATTTAAGACAAGAAATACTTTTTACCAACATTTTGTGGCTGTAATTATTACAAAACGCTATGGCCTGTCTTAAACTCGTTTATAGTAAATATAGAGGTAACTTTTTCTAAAGTTAATTCTACGTTGACGCAAGCGATGAACAAGCGCTTACCTGGTAATGGCTTCACTTTTTTTTGCTAGACATTGTCACAACTCATGTCTAGATTTTTTTTTTTTTGAATTTTTGCTATTAATTTAATGAATTTAAGACAATAAATACTTTTAATAGGCATTATGTTGCTTTATTTGTTTTAAAAAATTTATTCGTTTTATTTGTTTTAAAAATTGAAAATAGAGGAGAGATGTTAATAATCGATCACATATGTCTAAAGTAGTTAATTTAAACTTTTTCTAAAGTTAAGCAGTTAATTTAAACTTTTTCTAAAGTTAAGCAGTTAATTTTAACTTTTTCTAAAGTTAAAACATAAACAAATTCTACATTTAGGCTAGCGATGAAAAAGCGCTTACCTGGTAATGGCTTTACTTTTTTGCTGGATATTGTCACAAACATCAAATGAAACATGTTTAGAAATATGTTGCCAACTTTTGCTATAAATTTGATGACTTTAGGACAAAAAATACATTTAATAGGCATTTTGCCGCTTTATTTGTTTTAAAAAAGGATATGGCACCTCTTATATAGAAATAAATAGGGAGAGATCTTACAAATCTATCTGAAATATTTAAATTACTTTATTTTAACTATTTCGAGAGTGAAAACATCACCAAATTCTACATTTAGGCTAGCGATGAAAAAGCGCTTACCTGGTAATGGCTTCACTTTTTTTGCTGGATATTGTCACAAACATAAAATGAAACATGTTTACAAATATTTTGCCAACTTTTGCTATTAATTTTATGATTTTAGGACAAAAAACATTTTAATAGCCATATTGATGCTTTATTTTTTTAAAAGGCTGTGATACCTCTAAATAAAAGAGGAATGGTCTTACAAATCGATCACAACTATCAAAATTACTTTATTTTAACTTTTTCTAATATTAAAATTTTACCAAATGCAACATTTACGCAAGCGATGAAAAAGCGCTTACCTGGTAATGACTTAAATTTTTGTTAGACATGGTCAGAAACACCAATTGACAAAGGTATAGAAATATTTTGCAAATTTTTACAAATAATGTGGCGATTTTAGGGCAATAAATATACAAAAATTCTATTTACAGACATTTTGCCGCTTTATTTGTTTTAAAAAAGGCTAAAACACCTCTCATATATAGTAAACATTGAGGTAAGGTCTCACAAATCCATCACAATTGCCAACATTAATTTATTTTAACCTTTTCTAATGTTAAAATGTCACCAATGTCTATATTTACGCAAGGGATGATATAGCGCGTACCTGGTAATGGCTTACATTTTTTGTTAAATACTGTCAGAAACACCAATTGACAAATGTATAGAAAAATTTTTCAAATTTTTACAAATAATTTCAAATATTGGTTATTGTAAAAAAATCTTTTAGATGGTAAAAATGGAAAATAAATTTTGGAAATCAATAAAAAATTCATTAAATAGTTTATTTTAAAAATTTCTAAAGTAGAAAGACACCAAATTTGCGCAATAACGTAAGCGATGAAAAAGTGCTTCCCTGGTAATGGCATCACTATTGTTGGAAGGATAGTGTCGCAGACATCAATAAAAACATCCCTAGAAATATTTGATTAATTTTAAAAGGTAATTTGGCTGTTCAAGTTTAGTGCATTTACTTTAAACAATAATTTTTGTTGAACAATTGGTAAAAAAAGAGATAGTAAATTATCTTCGAGAAAACTTGAAAATTAATTAATCCAAAAAGTCTAAATTAATTTATTATTAAATTATGCATTTATGCAAGCGATGGAAAATCGCTTACCTGGTAATGGCTTTACTTTTTTGGTAAATAGTATCGCAGACATCTATTGAAAAATATTTAAAATTTTTTTTGGTAATTTTTAAAAATAATTTGGATATTTTAGGGCATTAAAAATTTAATTATTTTTATTATTTTTTTCGGTGTATTGTTAAAAAGCCTCTGATATGTATATCGAATATACCGTAAACAATTGAAAATAAATTTTGGTTATTCAAATTATTTCAACTTTTTTAAAGTAAAATCTCATTAAATTGTGTAGTTTCGCAAGCGATGAAAAAGCGCTTACCTTGTAATGGCTTTACTTTGTTGGTACTGGGACATCCCTTAACATATAGGGTCGTTTTTATGAGTTCAGGAATGTCGCTTTTCCTTACCAATTTTAGCATTGCGCCGTCCCAAGGTGAGGGGAAGCTATCCACAAGTTTTACGAGGACACCAGCGTTGTGATGCCAGCCTTAGCATCAAAACACCCCTCTCAAACTTGCAACTCATTACTTCGATTGGTGGTTCATCCTTAGATTCGAGGACGTATTCCGCTACCCTCGTATAGACCAAATCTTCGAAGTTACTCTTTTGGTCTTCGGGGATTCTGCCAGATGCACTACTGCTATCAATTATGGCGTAGCATAGATCGTCTCGAAAATGTTGTTTAGCTATATTAGAATAAGACGGTGGCTTCTTACCCTTCTTTATGGCCAATTGATTTTTCCGTGTCTGTAGAGTCTTTTTGGTTAAAGCCTCATCCTTAACGGATGATTTGGTTGACTAGAACTGCTTTATTGGGTCAACTTTACCGCCCACAATCGAAGGACCCAGACTAGAGACCTCCTTTTGTGTGGTTACGTTAGGCTTATCCGAATTACTGGAAGACGGCGAGCCCTTTTTCTTCTTAGTCACTTTCACAGCGCTATGTTCTTCGGGAGACCTGACTCTTTTAGCGGCCTCCATGTTTGTATTGGAGGTAGAATTGTCAGGTTCATCCCGTAATAGGTTCTGTCGGTTCAACTTATTAAGTTTCCTTCTTTGTGCCCCTGACAGTCTCTTTGAGTTAGCAATAATAGTGATATTGTTTTCATTTGATGATTCAGAGTCAGAGTCCCCAATGGCTTTTAAAGGCTGGGGTTGCTTACAGCCCCGGCTGGGTTCTGCTTCATCTGTCTTATCATTTTCGACTACGGGATCCAAGGCACCAAAGCTCGTAGAAGTTGCTTGCTCACGATTGTTCGATAACGACGACACATGACTCGTGAGTGAATCAACGCTTGTCGCCGGCACTGGGTTTTCCCTCCCCTGCGCCGTAATCACCTTCGTCTTTTTTGGTTTAATCATAAATTGGTTGGGGGAGACACCCCCATAGCCAGTATTAGCCCGTAATAGGTACGTTGGTATAGGACTTCCAGACTGAGCTCAGAAATATCTGTCCAGAGACCGATGCATCCAATTCAACCTACGCTTTATAAACAACAAACCTCCTGGTTGCGTAGTAGGTAGGTGAATAGGTTTTGCGTAATAGGTTAAAAACTATCTGCGATAACACGTCCGTTTGCTACGACAGGCGGCGACAAATTCTTACCTGGTAATGGCTTCAGACGTCAATTATTGCAGACGTCAATTAACATATATTTAGAGATATTTGCGGAATTTTTACAAATAATTTATTGATTTAAAGTGAAGAAATATATGTACTTTTGGAATATTGTATTTTTACCGAATCATTAAAATTCTCTAATAAGTCATGGCTCCACTTTTTGGTGGATAGTGTCACAGACATCAATTTAAATATATTTAGAGATATTTTCCTAATTTTTACAAATAATTGATTTTCAAAAATGAATTATATGACGTACATATATCCCGTAAACAATTGAAAATATAGTTTGGAAATCAGAAAAAATCTCTAAATTTGTTTATTTTAACTTTTTCTAAAGTAAAAAGCCATTAAATTGAGTACATGAGTATGTGTGCAAGCGATGAAAAAAGCGCTTACCAGGTAATGGCTTCAAATTTTTAGCGGATAGTGTCGCATGCATTAATTAATACATATCTAAAAAATAGTGCCCACATTTTTACAACAAAATGTTGTTAAAAAAAATTTGTTATATCACTTATATACCTTAAAAAATCAAAATAAGTCTCAGGAATCAACCAAAATTGTCTAAACTAGTTTATTTTAACCTTTTCTATAGTAACAAATTATTAAATTGTATATTTACGCAAGCGATGAAAAAGCGCTTACCTGGTAATGGCTTCACTTTTTTGGTGGATAGTATCGCAGACGTCAATTAACATATATTTAGAGATATTTGCGGAATTTTTACAAATAATTTATTGATTTAAAGTGAAGAAAGATACTTTTGGAATATTGTATTTTTACCGAATCATTAAAATTATCTAATAAGTAATGGCTCCACTTTTTGGTGGATAGTGTCACAGACATCAATTTAAATATATTTTCATAAAAATTGACAAATAATTGATTTTCAAAAATGAATTATATGACGTATATTCTGTGAACAATTGAAAATATAGTTTGGAAATCAGAAAAAAATTTCTAAATTTTTTATTTTAACTTTTTCTGAAGTATAAAGCCATTAAATTGAGTATTTGTGCAAGCGATGAAAAAGCGCTTACCTGGTAATGGCTTCACTTTCTTGGTGGATAGTGTCTCAGACATTAATTAATACATATCAAAAAAATAGTTGCCAAAATTGTACAACAAAATTTTGTTGAAAAAATTATTATATGTCTTATATACCGTAAAAATTAAAAATAAGTCTATTGAATCAACCAAAATTGTCTAAACTAGTTTATTTTAACTTTTTCTATAGTAAAAATGCATTATATTGTGTATGTACGCAAGCGATGAAAAAGTGCTTACCTGGTAATGGCTTCACTTTTTTGGTGGATAGTATTGCAGACATCAATTGACATATAATTAGATATATTTGCGGAATTTTTACAAATAATTTAATGATTTAAAGTGAGGAAAAGTACTTCTGGAATATCGTATATTTACCGAATCCTTAAAATTCTCTATACAAAATGTCAGTAAACCTTATTCTTTGAAAATATAATATAACAACTGTTCATTGCCTTCAACTTTTATTACAAATTATCCATTCTTGTAGGTTTTGTTTTTGCTTTTACAAATAATATTGAGAAAACAATGTATATGCCCAAAAATTTGTCAACTGTTTTGCATACAAAGTAATTTCTGACCAGTAACTTTTTTATTTTGATAAAAAGTTGTTCTTAGTTAAGAATAACATATGTATATAGTTCTTTACAGATTTACACAATATGTATATTATAAATTACTTCCCCCCCAAGAAAGGATAACAAATTCCAATCCTCTTAATACATTTCTAAATTTTTTTTGCCCTCAAGCAGCAGATACCTGAATTTTTAATGAATTTGTAAATAGTTTTGTAATACATATCCCTAAGAATAATTTATTCATATCAATTCTATGGAGAACGATGTACTCTCATCTCATTCATCACTTGAGCAATTGAAGATACGAGTAACAACTTTATAAATAAATTATGCGAAACTGTGAAAAGTATGAGCATTTTGTGGGGAGAGGAGGGTGTAAATGAAAGAGTAGATAACGAAAAAAACTGGTCAACCCTAAATGTTTATTTTTTATGTAAATCCACTTGTCAGGACATACGATTTCAATAATAAATCGTAACTATGAATTTTTTATAGATTGATAAATAAACGCCTTTGGCTATTCTATAGATATTCTTAGAGGCAATCAAAGTCATATACAAACCTAACCTTCTAAGGATCTGTCAGGATATTTTCCAGCTATCCACATATCTTCGGCTTGTGTGTGTGTTTTTAGGGCGATGGGTGGTATCTGGAACCCTCGAGAGAATAAAAAATATATACATATATGAAACTTAACACATATCCCAGTGAAATAAACACTAATCGTAATGGTCCATAAAAATAGAATTGTATTATTATACAATAATAATAATAATAACACAGCTAGCTACAACAACTCAAATATACACACATACAG
Source organism: Eudasyphora cyanicolor (assembly GCA_963930755.1). Lineage (NCBI taxonomy): Eukaryota > Metazoa > Arthropoda > Insecta > Diptera > Muscidae > Eudasyphora > Eudasyphora cyanicolor. The sequence goes on from OZ005736.1 coordinate 281,444,585, forward strand.
ATACATGGAAATATCATAATTTGTATAAAATATGTACATACATATCTGTTATGATATGATACAATGATATTGATGTTTGGTTTTCGACCCCCAAAAGACTTGAGACAGCTTCAAATGAATTGTTATTGTTATGGATGTTATTCGAGATCCGTACATACCTTAATATTGCCCTTAAACCTTGGGTTACGTACCTTGAAAACTGACCCACCTTAGACAATACACAGATACACACAGGCGGCGAGACCGATAAGCCGACATAAACACAAAGACAACCACAAACATAGCCACAGATACAAAAGGTTTTTGGGAAAACAAAGAATCCTTTTGTTTTTTTTTTGGTGGGGACTAAATAGATAGGCATGTAGAGAAGACAGTGGTCGGGAAGCAATTGCAGTAAATGGTGGATCAGTTAGAATTAACCATTACCAAATGGTTAGGGAATTTAGATTTAAGAAGAAAAATTCTTTAAATAGAATAAATCAATTGCAATTGACTACACAAAACTAAAGTATTACTCTCTCAAACTCCTTAAGGACAAGGAATACCATACAAGAAGTCTATCAAACATGTATAGATTAGCTTATTTTAACATTTCCCCGAGCAAAAAACATCAAATTATGCATTTTACGTAAGCGACGAAAAAGTGCTTACCAGGTAGTGGCTTCATTTTTTTGCTGGATTGTATCCCAAACACCAACTGACTCATGTTTCGAAATATTTTGCAAATTTTTACAAAAAAATGATATATACCCTCGTCACACTAAAGTGAGGGTATAAAAATCGTGATTTTAGAACTATAAAAACTCTTTAAATAGGTATATGGCTATTTTAAAAAGTTTGAATTAACTTATTTTAGAATTTTCTGAACTAGAATAACATCAAATTATGCATTTAATGCAAGCGATGAAAAAGCGCTTACCGGGTAATGGCTTAAAATTCTTGTTGGATTGTGTCCCACACATCAACTGACACAAGTTTGGAAATATTTTGCAAATTTGTTGTCAATTAATTTTGTGATTTTAGTACAATAACAATACTTTTACTTTGTAACGGGTTTTCCAATAGGGATGATATGATTTTGAAGTGACACTAACGGAGCCCTAATGGAGCTTCCCGAAGACATGGGTTAGAAAGAAGTCTATCAGTCGGTACAGCAGATTCTCAATATCCTATGAATGACGTATTACCTTCTCTCAGAATCTTGAGAATCTCAGTCGGTACTGCAGATTCTCAAGATCCGATGAACATGACGATTTACCTTTACCTTTTCAAAGAATGTCTTGGAGGGATCTTCACTAAAGTTTTTAGGGTTTCGGCATAACTTCTTTAAGAAGCCTCCTTACGCGACAGCGAAAAGAAGGGAAATACTTATGACTTGTTAAAAAAGGGCGGAAATGTTCCTTAGAGCTGAGATCTATCGTGAGCTGTTTCGCTTCCACAGAAACTTTTTTTGCGCGATCTGGGAATCTAAATTCCAACCTTCTATAGAAAAGATCTTCAATGGACTACGAAAAGAAGTCGGGATATTTTTTATTGAATATGTCATTAAATAAAGCAATAAATGGTCCTTCGAGCTGAAATCTTTATCTCCCTTGTGATCAATTACAAATGCCTTCTGCATAGTTTTTTATCTAAATAAGAGAGCGGTCCCAAAATTAGCCGAGCTGACATATAGATGGCGGTAGTTTTTTTAAAAAATTACTTCCGTGAAAAGTGACAACTTTTTAAAACATATGTTTTAAGTTCCAAGGTGCCACATTGTTTTATTGAGCACTCAAAAGTAAACGATATCAGTGAATTTCTAAACATGGAAAAAATTTGTCGCCGACACTATCATTTTAAAGCTGTGTTTCCGCGTTTGCTCACAATCAAGACAATGCACCACTTCACACTATCCACCTTTGCGATGGCCAAAATCAATGAATTTACGTTTGCAATGAAGAGGTTGTGGTTGCGGTTTATGCCTATTTTCAGGAGGTAGACATTTCTTGCTATAAACAGGGTATCGCAGCTATTGAAAATTGCTGAAAAAAGTGTATCGAGCTCAAAGGAGATGAGGCTAAAAAATGAAGAACATTTTTCCCAAATTTGTGGTGTTTTCTTTGTTAGGTCTGCTAATTTTGGTACCGCCTTCGTATATACGTTCTGTGGAGCAAAACAGCTGATGACTTGATGCTGATTGTGTTGAAGAAGGTCGGAAATGGCCCTTCAAGCTTAAATCTTCACTCCCTACCATAGAACTCATCTTACGACGTCAGTATAACCTTATTAGGGATTTATCCAATCTTAATTCCAAACTTCTGTAGAACTGATCTTCCCTAGAATGCGAAAAGAAGTCTGCATAGTGCTTATTGACTATGTCTAAAATTTAAGAATCTAAGAACTCAAAGAAGGTCAAGTAGGTGATCACGGAAGTGATTAAGGTTTGGCAATGTGAAGATGAGGTCAATAGCTGAGAATTGTTATGAAAAATAAACTACAATCTTCTTCTAAAACACAGCTCCTTAGCCTACGGCTTGCTCTGCGGCTCACTCGAAGCCCTGCGAACAGGTTCAGCAAACATGCTCGCATAGAAATTCCCTAAAAATCTCAACGGATTCCTAAATTAGACCTGCCTATGGACCCATGCCTCCCTTTTTGTAAAGCCCTGTTCTATAATATACACATATCTTCAAACAAATCCAGCAACAATTCAATTCTAGAAGATCTTTCAAGTATATCCTATTACCTAAGGAATTATATCCCAATAATAAACACTAAACATATCTCAGAGCTAAAAATACATTCAGTAGGAATCATACAGCAGAACATTTCTATATAGTCTCCGAGAGTACCTGCGCTTCCTCGCAAACAACCATTAAGAAGAATCCTGCAATGACATAAATCAGGAACTAGAATTCAGAAGATCTTTCCAGAATCTTTAGTTACCTAAGGAGATGAATTTTCTAAAGTCATCGAATAGGAATTTTATAAATATCCTCTAAACTCTGAGAAAGGCAAAGCGTTGGATTATTAAGATCCGATGGAAGTTATGACTTTCCTTCCTCTTATTTAAGCAAAGCCTATACATAGAGCTTCGAATACCTTCCCAAAGATTTGGTATCCCTAAACTAAAGATTTTTCTAAGAACTACTCTTTGTGGGACTGCTAAGAGAAGGCTGAATAGCTGGATTCGCTATAACTAACCTACAGATTTTTCTAAGAACTACTTTTTGCAGGATTGGGAAGCGAAAGCAGAATAGCTGGAGATTTGCAATCTTAATTCCAAACTTCTTTAAAAATGATCTTCTCTAATCTCCGAAAATAAGTCTTATCGACTATGTCTTTAAATGAAAGAAACGGTCCTTCGGAATTTTTACCTATCTATCTTTAGAATAAATCTTTACAGGACTGTGAAAAGAAAGCAGTTGCTGATCGTCGCCTATTTTCAAATCAAATGGACAGATTTTCATATAAATCGGTACGTTCCAGAGAGCAGAACAGATGATGAAATGGTCCTTCGAGCTTAAATCTGTTCCTACCTACCATATAACCCTTCTTAAGGTATCAGTATACCCTTATTAAGGGATCATGGAACCTAAATTCCAACCTTCTATAGAATATCTCTCCAGAACAGCGAAAAGAAGGCTACATGACTATTTCGTTAAATAAATAAAGAAATGGTCCTTCGAGCTGAAATCTTTACCTGCCTTTTAATAGATTGCAAAAATCTTCTGTATATGTTTTTATATAAATATGTTCTCGTTCAACAAGGAAATGATCCTTTAAGGTTTTTTCTTCCCTACCATTTCAGCCATCCTTAGAATATCTCTTTCGGGACAGCGAAAATATGGTAGAATAGTTTCTGATAACTAAGTCGTTACACACAAACATAAAGGGGACCTTATAGCTGAAATCTTCCGCGGCCGTTTTAAGAACTAAGCATGCATTTTAGAGGTTTTCACTTTGGAAAAACTCTTTTCAAGACTGTGAAATTGAGGCAGTTAAACAAAGGCGGAATTTTTCCTTCGAGTTGGGATCTTTATCATCTGCATTTAGCGCAGATGATCATATATAAATCGAGAGATGTTGACTTGTTATTGGATGTGTGGTTGAACATGGCTGAAAATGGTCCTTCGAGCTGAAATTTTTCGCCTCCAGCTACAAACCTTCTTAAGACATCTGTAAATTTCAGTTTACTTTAGAAAATTATTTTTAAGGCTGCGAATTTTGCAAAAATGTTCATAAAAATCGATATGTTGTAGATGACAGGTCAGATGCCGACCTGTTATTGGCTGTTAACTTGTTACTGGATGTGTAGTTGAACAAGAATGGTCCTAAGTGTTAAGATATTTCCTGCCGTTTCCCCGGTTGAGGAATTCATTTTGTCTGACATGTTATTGGTTATGTCACTGAACAAGGCCGGAAATGGGCCTTCAAGCTAAGATCTTTCTCCCTTTCCTACTGGTTCTGCTTAGGGTATTTGTATACCTAAATTATAGCCTTTTAGAGTAGATCTTGACGCGACTGCAAACAGAAGGTTGGATAGCTATTTTTGAATATGTCGTTAAAAGAAACCCGAAATGGTCCTTCGAGCTGAACTTTTTTCACTTTTAATCAATTAGTAATGTATTTTACGATATGTTCCATTGTAGATCTGCTGGTCCTTCGAGCTGATATATTTCTCTCTCTTCATAAAATGCAAAATTTTCAGGAGTTTTTTTTATTTAATTCTATACGCTCTATTGTATATTCGATAGTCTACATATTTCAAAGTCACTGAACCTCAATTTTCTTTGACAATTCTATTTTCAAAATGACTTTCTGTTACTTTTGTAACTTCGTCGTCGCGTCGCAATTATTACATGAGACTTTGTTTTGTTTTCTTTTCTTGCTGCAAATTGAACAATTTTTTGGCGCCACACCTTTTGCAAATTACTCCGAGTAGTAGTGGAGGTTCCCTTTTCAAGACGTTTAGAGTGTTTTCCTTTACCAACATTCCTTGGTGTCTCTAGGCACAAATGACAGATTATCATTTGACACCCTCTATGCATATTAAGGCAAGGAGACAACTTTAACCAACAAAAACGAACAACGCAATTATGCATAAAAGATTCCAAAAAAAAAAACAAGACGAAGCATAAAAGATGCAAAGTAATTTTAATCCTTAAAAGGAACAATCCAACCAAAAAAGGTTAGGGATTTACAAAAAGCCAAAGAAGTTGACGAGACAGAAAGTAAGTGAGGGAGGGAATAAAAGATGGAAATGATGGCAAAATATCATACAACTTTGTGTGGGTTTTTTTGTCGATAATTTGTATGTATATCTCTTTCTTTTTTTCTGAGTGTAGGCGGTTAAGTAATTCTGTTGTAAATGTAATGGATGTAAATCCTCTATAAATAGATTTTCTTTGGGGAGTTCCTTCCTTTTTTATTCGTTGCAGATTATTGACATTTTTTCAGTGCTCTCAGAGAAATGTTTCTATTAACCAATCAATAGATTGAAAGGAATTAAGTGTAGCTTTTGGTGGGATTTTGGGGAGAAAAATAGATAAAGGGCTTATACAGAACTTGGCTGAAGAAGTTGATTGTGTCGCTGAAATAGAGCAGAAATGGTCCTTCGAGCCTGTTCCTACAGTACTTTCTAAAGGTATAGCTGTACCTAAATCTCAGCATTCTTTAGAATATCTCTTTTTAGGACTGCGAAAAGAATAAAAAAAAGTCGTTGTGACGCAAATGGTCATTCGAGCTGAAATCTAACTATATCTCAATAAGTCATGAACGAGAAGATTTGGAGCTGATATATTTCCTTTCCTTCTTTAGAATAGCTCTTTGTATAGAACCTTCTTTAGGATAGCTCTTTATATGAACATACATAAAAGGGCTGATACAAAACTTGGCTGAAGAAGTTGATTGTGTCGCTGAAGTAGGGTTGAAATGGTCCTTCGAGCCTGTTCCTACAGTACTTTCAAAAGGTATAGTTGTACCTAAATCTCAGCCTTCTTTAGAATAGCTCTTTTTAGAACTGCGAAAAGAATAAAGAATAGTCGTTGTGACGGAAATGGTCCTTCGAACTGAAATCTAACTCTATCTCAACAAGTCATAAACGAGAAGATTTAGAGCTGATATATTTCCTTTCCTCATATAGAACCTTCTTTAGAACAGCTCTTTTTATGACTACGAAATGTTTCTGTGGATCGTAGCGAAAACGGAAATGGTCCTTCGAGCTGAAACCTCCCTCTCTCATCAGGTCATCAGCGAGGAGTTGTGGAGCTGAAATCTTTTGCTGTCTCCTGCAGGGCCATCTTAAGACATAGTTATACCAAAATGTCAGCTTCCTTTAGAATAACTCTGTTTAGGACTCCGAAAAAAGTACAGAATAGGATCGGAGAACCTTGTAGTTTCGCAAACGCGGAAATGGTACTTCGAGTTGAAATGTCCCTATCTCATCAAATCATGAGCCAGAATTTGTGAAGCTAATATTTTTCGCTTTCCTCCTACAGAAGCTTCTTAAGACATAGTTATGTCTAAATCTCAGCCTTCTTTATAATAGTTCTTTATATGACTGCGGAAAGAATACAGGTCAATAACAGAGATTTGTTTTGACAAATAAACTACAATCTTCTTCTAAAACTCAGCAACGTCTTGGCTCTGCGGCTCATTCGAAGCCCTGCGAACAGGTTAAGCAAACATGCTCGCATAGAAATTCCCTAAAACTCTCAACGGATCCCTAGATTAGCGGCTCCCTATGGACCCGCGACTCCCTTTTTGTAAAGGCCCGTTCGATAATAGAAGATATCTTCACATAAATCCAGCAGCAATTCAATTGCAGAAGATCTTTCAAGTATCTCTTATAACCTAAGGAATTATATGCCAATAATAAACACTAAACAAATCTCAAAGTTAAAAATACATTCAGTAGGAATCATACTGCAGAAGATATCTCTATAGTCTCAGAGAGTACCTGCGCTTCCTCGCAAACAACCCATATAAGTCATAAATCAGGAACTAGAATTCAGAAGATCTTTCCAGAAGAATTTTCTAAAGTTATTCAACAGGAATTTTATCAATATCCTCTAAAATCTGAGAAAGGCAAAGCGTTGGATTATTAAGATCCGATGACAGTTATGACTTTCCCTCCTCTTATTTAAATAAATCCTATTAATGGGCCTTCGAATACCTTCCCAAAGATTCCGTATCCCTAACCTAAACATTTTTCTAAGAACTACTCTTTGCAGGACTGCTAAGAGAATGCAGAATAGCTGGATTCGCTATACCTAACCTAAAGATTTTTCTAAGAACTCCTCTGTGCAGGACTGGGAAGCGATAACAGAATAGCTGGAGATTTGTTGTTGGATGTGTCGTTGAACTGAAGGCAAAATGGTCCTTCGAGTTGAGTTTTTTAAGATCCGATGGATGTTTTTATAAATATCCTTTTTAATCTGAGAAAGTCAAAGCGTTGGATTATTAAGATCCGATGGAAATTATGACTTTCCTTCCTTTTATTTAAACAAAGCCTATTAATGGAGCTTCGAATACCTTCCCAAAGATTTGGTATCCCTAAACTACAAATTGTTCTAAGAACTACTCTTTGCAGGACTAATAAGAGAAGGCAGAATAGCTGGATTCGCTATACCTATCCTACAGATTTTTCTAAGAACTATTCTTTGCAGGACTGAGAAGCAATGACAGAATAGCTGTAGATTTGTTGTTGGTTGTGTCGTTGAACTGAAGGCAAAATGGTCCTTCAAGTTGAAATTTTTAAGATCCAATAGATGTTATAAGTTTCCTAATACTTAAACAAAACCTGTTAAAGGACCATTCAAAGAATCGGTATCTCTAAACTCAGATATTACTATATGCAGTTCTGTGAAGAGAAGAATAGCTGGATTCGGTATCCCTAAATTGCAAGCTTCATTAAGAATTTCTATTTATGTATTATAATAGTAGAAAATTTTGTATTGGATGTGTCGAAGAACTGAAGGGAAAATGGTGTTTCGTGAGGAAATGTGTTCCCTCCGGGGGACACATAATCTTCTTCAGAAGCCATTATAAGTATACCTAAATTGCCGACTTCTTTAAGAATTCTGCTTTGCCGCAATGCAAATTCACTTGTTATTGGTTGTGTCTTTGAACAAGGTCGGAAATGGTCCTTCGAGCTAAGATCCCTTGCCCATCCAGCAGGATTGGACAAAGAAGGAAGAACAGTGGGTGGTTTGATATTGGATGTCTCTGTTAAGAAATAATGTTGAGGGATAAATGGTCCTTTGAGTTGAAATATTTCCCTTTCTACCATAGGACCTTCTTTAGATGTCGTTACACCCAATTAAAGGCTGCTTTATTGGTTGTGTTTATGAACAAGCGAGGGAATGGTCCTCACTCATCCAGCAGTAAACGAATTCCAAAAGATCTCTGCAGAATCGCAGAGAGCACTTCCGCTACCGACCAAATACAGGGACGGAAATGGTAGTTCTAGGGATGATCATTCGCTCATCCGGCGGGACTTATTTTCGAGAAGATCTCTGATCTCCGACCACTTAGAGGGGCGGTAATGGTCCTTCGAGTTGCGAACTTTCATTCTTCCAGCTGGACTTATTTTCCAAAAGATCTCTCTGTTTTCAAACAAATCTTAAATTTTGAAAACCATTCTCTAAAGGCATCCAGCAGGAAACAAATCGCAGAGAGCATTTGCGCTACCGGTTAGATTTTAGAACTGCACTGCTAAATTCCCAGATAAATTGAAAACAGGATAAATTACAGAATTTTCTCCCAAAAGATGTCTGTTCCTCTAAACAAATATGAAGGTTTTAAAAACAATTATCTAAAGAAGCAGAAAACAAATTCCAGAAGATCTCTGCAGAATCTAAGGGAACATTTGCGCTACCGGCTAGTTTTTAGAGCTGCGCTGCTATGAGAGACCATTTTAGCAGTAATAAATCTATTGACTAGGATCATGCCACTGTCATTGTTTTTCGAGATTACAGCCAACGAATCTTACAGATTTCCTAAATAAATCTAATTATCCAGCATATTTTATTGTTATAGGTAATGCTTAAGGATGATTTTCAAAGCAAACTGTCAACTGCTCAAACTATATCCCATAGCTTAAAACCAATGATCAAAAAGTACCATAAAGCAAAAAAATACACAGCATCCTAGCCTTACAGGTAACACTTGCACCATCATTCTACTTTGGGAATAGCAACCCATGTGCGCAGGTACTTATGATTATTAAAGAGATTGAAGCTCTTGACTGCTGTCATTGTCTTTGACAAACTGTTGTTAGGATTTCGCAGAGGGATAATAACCGATTTCCCAAATAAATCCGGCAAACCTCGACAGACAATCTAAAAGGATTAACACAAGAGCTAAGTCGCGGAAATGATTACCAATGATCACCCAAACATAGAATATTTACAGAGAATTGTTCACCTACCCAAACGAAGGAGTAACGAATGCTTTCTTAAATATCTATACGCTTTCAGCACATTTTGTTATCTAGTAGCTGTTTTTGTGGACCTTCCTTTCAGTGACTGGATACGAGTACCAATCCTTCAGCGATATTTATTTCACATTCTAATCTGACTTTTTTCGTTCATTCTGGACAGAATGTCTTCTCTGCGAAGGGACAGATCTGATCAAATTCAAAAGTGAATCACTTGCAAAAGCTAACAATAATACACAATATTAAAGTGAACTTTAAAGTTTATTTTTCTAAAGTTTCATATAAAAATATATGTAGTTTCTTGAAAAATATTCTCAAAAACCCCGTTCACGCATCTAACTTCTCTATGTATTTAGAGTCACCATGTTTAGTAATTGTATTTACACAATTAATTTTTGAAAAATTAAATTCATATCCAAAATTATCAGACGAGTCTCACAATTTCTAATAGTTTACGCCGCATTTTTTATTTATTTTCCCCTATATCAGGTCTTTTTAGCCATTTTGGCTCCGTGGCTCCCTTGAAGCCTAGCGAAAAGGTTAAGCAAACATTCTAACATTGAAATGTCTTAAATTATATTCCCCGGTATTATAAAAGTAAGCATTTTTCAACTTTCAAAATCTAACAAAAATACACAGGGTGACTCAGGAGTTAGTTCGTGTATCTTTAGGTTCGAAAAAGTTAACTTTAAAGATTACTTTTCTAAAGTTTTAAATAAAAAATATATTTTTTCTTGAAAAATATTCTCAAAAACCCCATTAACTTCTCAATTCGGAGTCACCCTGTTGAGTAATTGTATTTACACAATACATTTTTGAAAAATTAAATTCATGTACAAAATTATCAGACGAGTCTCACAATTTCTAATACAAGGTTTTCCAATAAGAGTGATATGAATTCTTTGAAAAAAACACACTTATTGTTAAGGAAATTCAAAAGTTGTTTTATTTAATGTGAAGTACAATCGATACAATTAAGTTCTAAATAAAACGTCATTCAAATGGCCTCCACGGCTTCTTCTGCAGGAACGAATTCGATGAACCCGATTTTCGAGCACTTTTTCCACTAAATCAAGTCGTACGTCATGAATGGCACGTTTAATATTGACTTGTAAAGTTTGAAGAGAGTCTGGTTTATTTCGAAAGGCCAATGACTTCAAATAACCCCACAAGAAATAGTCTAATGGTGTTAAATTACAACTTCTGGGAGGCCATTCAATATCACAATTTCTTGAAATAATCGAATCTCCAAACTTTTCTCGCAACAACTCAAGTGTTTCATTTACTGTGTGGCACGTAGCCACAATCGGTCAATGGCAAAAAGATAGCTCTTAAAGAGAGCTAAAATGTTGCTCATGGGTGTCAAGGTCGTAGGTCGACTGGAAGTGTTTTTTTTTTATTTAAAAGAAAATGGTCTTAGCATCATTTTCAAATGTGAACGGAAAATTTATTTTTGTCTAGCTCCTTAACGGTACGTCGGTTTGGGAATCGGTCAATGGCAAAAATATAACTCTTAACGAGAGCTAAAATATTGCTCATGGGTGTCAAGGTCGACTGGAAAGTTTTTTTTTTTGATTTAAAAGAAAATGGTCTTAGCATCATTTTCAAATGTGAACGGAAAGTTTATTTTTGCTCTAGCTCCTTAACGGTACTTCGGTTTGGGAATCGGTCAATGCCAAAAAGATAGCTCCTAATGAGAACTAAAATATTGCTCATGAGTGTCAAGGTTGTAGGTCGACTGAAAAGTGTTTATTTTTTGGATTTTGACTTAGCGCACGAAAAGTTGAAATTGGAGAACGATTATTTTGATAATAAAACTTAATGATTTGTAAACGTTGTACTTGCGTATATCTCTCCATAATGAAGTTGTAAAAACTACAGAATACAATGAAAAACAAATGACAGACCAAGACATATTACAAATGGCCGAAACGTCACTTCAAAATCATATCATCCCTATTGGAAAACCCGTCAGTTTTCAGCACATTTTTTATTTTCCTATAGTAAATCCTCTATATCAGGGATTCACAGTCATTTAGACTATGTGGCTCCCTTGAAACTCTACGAACAGGTTTAGCGAAAATTCTCATAAAGAAATTCCCCAAAAGTAATTCCCCGGTAATATAAAATTTAGCCTTTTTAACTCTCAATAGCTCCCCTGGAGTAGCCAGAAGGCTCCCTAGGGACTATCGGTTCCTCCTTTGAGAAACCCTGGTCTATTTTTTATTTTTTTTATATTTAGTTTCCCTAATTTTTGTAATAATGCCATTGTTTCCTGTAGAAATTGCTTCTGGTCTCCCCTGGAGTAGTAAAAAAAGCTCGTTAGGGAATCGTGGAACCCAATTTAAGAATCCCTGGTCTATAGGGTTTTTTGTGTTTCTATTTTAAATTTCCCTCATTTTCCTCATATAGCCACTGTAACCCTGGGTACAATTATTGTTGTCTGTCTTTATTTTTTGCAATTGCAAACCCTAAACTCCGACGACACAGAGAGTTTAACATTTGTTCTTCTTAGTCATCTTTCAGTTTAGATGTCAGATGTTTGTTGAGTTTATCTTTATCTACAAACAGATGCACAGGCAGAGATATGTGTTGACAAACACACATACACACACGCACATGTATTCATGCAAACATGCACATATTTGCCTGCAAATTCACATGTTGGCCATAGAGAGATGCATTTCTGAGTATAACTACTAAAAGTATAACTACTCATCATACTCAGCTCTGACTGTTGTAACTGAGAGCTGTCACAGTCCTCTTTTGAGCAGTAGAGTGTGTGAAGAGTATAGTTGGTTATATGAAAGTATGTATGTAAGTACGTGTGTGCGTGCGTGCTGCAGGTTGTATTATTTACCTGTTGTGTTCCATTACTTTGAAGACAAGGCAATATGGTTCAACGGTTTTTTCTCGGGCTCCCTCTTTGTTATGCGAGTACAATACAAGATGTTGTTGTTTTCCTCATTATTTTCTGAAATCTATACCCAGAAGTAAGTCTAGAAGTTTTGCTTATAACAAGAAACAAAACAAAAACCTCACTCACTTTGCGGAGGGGAGGGTGGGGTATGGCGATGGATGCGGCATGAACATCTTTTGTTTGTTTGTGTTTTCTTTTTGGTGGGGGGAGGGGGATAACACTTATATCGGTTATAAGTGTTCCAGCCAAGACACACACATTCATCAAAAGAATTCATAACCATATCCATAACCAAAAAAAAAACAAAGAGGTAGAAAAAGCATAAGGAGAAGAGAGCTAGTATGAAATTATGAAATGCAAGGAGATGGAGAGAAAAAAATAATCAAACGGAGCACCACACAAAGATTTTGGGGTTTAAATTACCTGTTCTGCATTTTTTCCCATTCTCATACTAAGAAATGAGCACAGTGGTTGGGAAAGAATTCTATACTCAACAAATATTCTTCGTCTATTAATATAAACTGAATAAACAAATCAAGAGTACCTATGTCTACAAATATTTTCTACCGAAATTAAACATAAAATGCTACAGATTAAACAATGTATAGTACATATTCCGTTTGCTACACTTTTAAATATTGATCTGAAACCCTATAAAGTAATGGGTTTTCCAATAGGGAAGATATGATATTGATGTGACGTTTCGGCCATTTGTAATATGTCATGATCTGTCATTTGTTTTTCATTGTATTCAGTATTGTTTACAATTTCATCATGGAGAGATATACGCAAGAACAACGTTTACAAATTATTCAGTTTTATTATCCAAATAATCGTTCTCCAATCGCAACTTTTCGTGCGCTAAGTCCATTTTTAAATTCAATAAAACACTTTCCAGTCGACCTACGACCTTGATACCCATGAGCAATATTTTAGTTATCGTTAAGAGCTATCTTTTTGCCATTCAACGATTCCCGATCCGACGTACCGTTAAGGAGCTAGAGCAAAAATAAAACTTTTCGTTCGCATTTGAAAATGATGCTGTCCATTTTTTTAAATCCAAAAAAAACGCTTTCCACTCGGCCTATGACCTTGATACCCATGAGCAATATTTTAGTTCTCGTTAAGAGCTATCTTTTTGCAATTGACCGATTGTGGCTACGTGCCACACAGCAAATGAAACAATTGAATTGTTGCGAGAAAAGTTTGAAGATTCGATTATTTCAAGAAATTGTGATATTGCAGGGCCTCCAAGAAGTTTGTGATTTAACACCATTAGACTATTTATTTGAAGTCATTGGTCTTTCGAAATAAACCAGACTCTCTTTAAGCTTTACAAGTCAATATTGAACGTGTCATTCACTTGATTAAGACTGGATTAAGTGGAAAAAGTTCTCGAAAATTGGGTTCATCGAATTCGTTTCTGCAGAAGAAGTCGTGGAGGCCATTTGAATGACGTTTTAATTAGAACTTAATTGTCTCGATTGTTCTTCACATTAAATAAAAAACTTTTGAATTTCCTTAACAATAAGTGTGCTATTTTTTCAAAGAAATCATATCACTCTTATTGGAGCACCCTATATATATCTTCTGAATCGCCGTAAAATTTCATTTAGCCATTTCCGCTCTCTGTCCGTCTCTCTGTTTGTTGAAAGCACGCTATAGCCAGAAATATCTCTGTTAGCTGCAGATCCTTTGGCATTGAAAATGAGCCGTAATGGAGAATGTTTTGATAATGCTTCCCTATAGGAGTTGCTCCTAAATATGTCTCTTTAAGCCATGAAAACCTTATTTTTGAAGCAATTTAGCAGAAAATTTCTATTTTATATTATATTTTGATACGAGCTAATCACGAAAAAAATTAATCAAATCAGTTCATACTGCTCCATATAGGGGTCGCTCTTTAATATACATATTTAAACCATAAATACCACATTTTCCAGATGTATAGTCTAAAATTATGGGTTTTATATCTTCATAATGGGCACATTTTTGTCCCATACGGACCTATACGATTTGAGTTCTTAATGTGTAGAAACTGAAATTTTCATTTACACGAGTTATGGACTTCTTGACGCCATAGGAACCACAAATACCAACGGAATGTGTTGAAGTTTTGGCTATTTACCGTTTATAATTTCCAGAATCCTTTACACGAGTATAAGACCTCATTGTTGCCCATTTTGTTATATGTCCCATATAAATATCCTACCCAATTTGACATCATGATCCCTCAGAAAACAGAAATACATAACAGTTGGATGAAATTTCCCAAAATTGCATTAAATTTTTACCAGAACCTTTCGCAACAGTAATGGATCATATTGATCAGAATTTTCATATAGTCTCCATACAAAACGTCTTAGCCAATTTACTTCTTAACCCCACCTAAAGTGATTACCGATTTCTCTGAAATTTAATAATTTGTCTTTAATTTTATCCAGAACCAAAAACTAGGTCTTCTTCAATACTACAGTCATCAATACTAGGTCTTCTTCAATATCAGGACTTATTCTACTTACCTTACAAAAATTGTAACCGATTTGCCTGAAATTTGATAATTTTGCTTTAATTTAATCCAGAACCAATAACTAAGTCTTCTTAAATACTACAGTCATCAATTCTCTTCACTAAAGGAGATCTCAAAGAACTTTATCTATACCTTTGAGGGTCTTTCTCTATGCTAAAGTCAGACTCAGACTTCTTGCGGTCATACAAGGCCACAAAATTCATACAGATGGGGCTAAAATTAGGCTATTCACCCTTTATTCTTCAATACTAGGACTTATTCTACTTACCCTACAAAAATTGTAACCGATTTGCCTGAAATTTGATAATTTGCCTTTTATTTTATCCAGAACCAATAACTAGGTCTTCTTCAATACTACAGTCATCAATTCTCTTCACTAAAGGAGATCTCAAAGAACTTTCTTTGCACTAGAATCGACCAAAAGAAATTTCAGCCGTCGTAAAAGAGAATTGTAGTTGTCTAATATTTCGTTTCGCAGAAACGAATTTTTTCTTTGCGTGTAGAGAGTACAGCGCAGATGATTTAGGACTTTTAATATTATGTCCAACAATTGCAGAAAATTATATTTATTATTATACCCTCACTTTAGTGTGACGAGGGTATATATCATTTGCTACGAAAAAAAGTGTAACACATCGAAGGAGTGATCTAAGACACTAAGTATGTTCGGCGGATATTCGTTTTAGGTCATTTTAAGTCGAATGAGCAATGTCTGTCTGTCTGTGTGTCTGTCTGTCTGCTGGCTGGTGCGCACGATAGCTCTCGAAAGGAGTAACCGATTGACTTCAAATCTGGTACATGGTAATATTTTTTCTATCTCCGGCTAAGTTCGAAGATGGGCCATATTGGTCCACTCCTTCTTGTACCTCCCCCACAAAGTGTTAAAATGTTGTGAAATATTGAATCTTTAATAACTGCTATACTACTTATTCGAATTTTCTCAAATTCCACACATAGCATTAGTTTATTAGTCGCTATCAACTCGAGAAAAATGGGCCATGTTGCTACGCCCCTTTTGGTACCTCCCACACAAATGCACCATTTTGAACCAAAAGTTAACAGCTTATAACATTAATACCAGTGCATAAAAATACTTGAAATTTTGTACAGTGTAATGCTTTCATAGTGCCTACAGTCCAGTGAAAAATGGGTGTCATATTCACGCCCCTTTTGGTACCTCTTACACAAAGGTACCATTTTGCACCAAAAGATAACAGCTTATAACATTAATACCAGTGTATAAAAGCACTTGAAATTTTGTACAGTGTAATGCTTTTACAGTGTCTTTTGCAAAAATGGGCGCTATTGCCACGCCCCTTTTTGTACCTCCCACACAAAGGTACCATTTTGCACAAAAAGTTAAGAGCTCACAGCATGAGTACCAATGCACGAAAATGCAACAACATTTTGCAAAGTGTAACGCTTTTGAAGTCCATATAGCCCTGTAAAAAATTGCCGTTATCTCCACGCCCCTTTTTGTACCTCCCACAAAAAATGCCCAAATCATACCAATATACCAGTGCAAAAACGCTTATAGTTCGGCGCAGTGCAATGTATTTAAAGAATCTACAATTCAGAGAAAAATAGGTGTATTTGTTAAAAACATTCTGGTACCTCCCATACAAATTGACAGAATAACTCGTTTAATATTCCATATTACATTACTCACAAAGTGAGGGTATACCTTAGTCGGTTTACCCGACTGAAACTTTCTTACTTGTTGTTTTAATTATAATATACTTATTACTATATTTTTTATAAATTAAAAAAGATTTTTTGGTTATAAATTGATACAATTGTAGGATAACATTTTCATATTTTGCATTAAAATCAGATTTCCGTTGCAGGACAGCAAAATCCATATACGAGTGTATATTATTTTTTGAATGATATGAACTACTTCTACGATCATCCTGACTTATTGTTCCAAAAAATCGCTATCCATATATCAAAATTAGTTTATTATTATTTGTACTAAGTTTTGTTGTTGCAAAATTCCAGAGAATTCAATTAAAATTCGTTTGCAGTGTAATATAAAAAAATTACAGTTGTTTTATTTCAAACCACTGTGCATAGGGTTAGCAAAATGAAAACAAACAAATCAACAAAAAATCTCAAAGTGCTTAGCTCAGCAGCTCTCCCAGCTCAAAATCAAACTGAAATTCCCATGGTACCTCCAACAAGCACAGAGAGAGGCAACAGCTCAAATTTGACACACATACACCTGCGGCAAATTCACATAGAGGTATACCAATACACAAATAGTGTTGATCTCTGTGTACATGTGTATCTTGAAGAAACCTTTTGAGTCATAGCAAACCCAGAGCCTGGCGGCATTGGTAGCTTGTTGTGTATTTCATCCTCTTAGACGCAAGAGATGTTCTACGAAAGATTGTTTTTTATTGTTGTTATTTTCGAATGTTGTTAGTCAGTCAATTTTTTGTTGTTGTTTTTTCATCCTTTGCATGTCGTCGTGGTACCCCCACAATCTGCATAGAGCAGGAGGTTTTATTTTAAATCAGTTTACATACACTGTGAAAAATAACATAAGGATAGCTTAATCCCTAAATCATAGATGTGAATTGTTTTTAAAGCAAGGGCAATGTTAAAAGACTAAGTGGAAAGACATTTTTTGAGTAAGGCACATAATTGTAAAGAAATCTATAAAAAATATTAAATATGTAAATAATTACCACAATCTCAGATGCCTCTTAATGTCCTTAAATCTAAATAAGCGGTATTTATAATGTACTTAAGTTTAAGTAAATAATTACTTAATATTAAGCAATATTAATATGTTATACTGTAATTTTATAAAGTAAAATGCCACCCTTTAATTCCGTGCGTCCTAAATTTTATTACGAAATTATCTTTTTTTAAAGATTATAATCTTTAACTGATTTAATTCCTTTATAAAGTAAATTGTCGTCATTTAATTTCTCGCGTCCTAAAATTTTATTACGAAATAATCTTTTTTTAAAGATTATAATTTTTAACTGATTTAATACCTTTATAAAGTAAATTGTCCCCATTTAATTCCTCGCGTCCTACATTTTATTACGAAGTAATCTTATTTTAAATAAGCGGACATAATAATATACTAAATTTAAAGTAAATAATTACTTAATATTAAGTAATATCAGATGCCTCTTAATGTCCTTAAATCTAAATAAGCGGTATTTATAATGTACTTAAGTTTAAGTAAATAATTACTTAATATTAAGCAATATTAATATGTTATACTGTAATTTTATAAAGTAAAATGCCACCATTTAATTCCGTGCTTCCTAAATTTTATTACGAAATTATCTTTTTTTAAAGATTATAATCTTTAACTGATTTAATTCCTTTATAAAGTAAATTGTCGTCATTTAATACCTCGCATCCTAAATTTTATTACGAAATATGCTTAGCTTAAAGATTATAAGTTATTTTCTTCAAATTTAGAATAATTTCTTTAATTTTTAGAAAACATTTTTTCCGTATAACCACTGAAAAAATTAATTAACAAAAGACATCAAAACATTAAAAAAATCTGCTTCTACTTAAATTAAAGATAATTTAATAAGAATTAGTTACATATTCTTTAACTATGGAAGAATAAAACATTATCGTAATGTTTTATTGTCTTTAGCGCCTAGTCAATGATATTGCGTTTAATATTACATATGATACTTTTTTCAGTGTATATATATTTATAAATCTCATGTTCCTAATTGCATAGGTTCTCGTACATCAGCATATCCCTTACACTGTGTTACAATGTATGGTTGTTATAAATAACAAAATTATGCCCCTCGGCGGCAAGTACTTCCGAAATAGAGGGAGAGAGAGCGCGCGAGTGAGGGAGCAAGCGGCAACTGGTCTTTCAGAGACTGCTGCAGCCCCTTTTTTCTGTTCTTAATTGGAAAAATATTGATTGAGATTTTTCTCCGAGTGTTACTTAGTGAAGGCTTGTTATTTATCGTACTTTTTGTTAATTGTTGTTATTTTTTTCTTCTTAGTTCTTTAGAACTTTTCTTTGACTTTGTTATGGATAATTATTTTTTTTACTCACAACAAATGTTGCTTTTCTTTGAATGTTACTTGTTTGTTTATCTCGTTTCTATTTTTTTCTTGCGATTCTGATGAACATTGTTTGGGGGGATAAGATTTACACGAGTTTCTCCGCAGAGGATTTATGGCGTTTTGTTATGTGAGCAAGAATTTTTTTAATGCGCTTGAGGAAAATTGCTGATAAATCCAATTTGAAAAGTGAATTTGATACTAGAGTCTATCTCAGAGATCTTCCTCTACAGTCGATCTTAGAGATGTTCCTCGATCTCAGAGATCGTCCTCTATACTAGAGTCGATCACAGATCTTCCTTTATACTAGAGTCGAACTCGAAATCTTCATCTATAGTAAAGACGATCTCAGAGATTTTCTTCTATACTAGAGTCGCACTCAGAAATCTTCATCTATAGTAAAGGCGATTTCAGGGATCTTCCTCTATATTAAAGACGACCTTCTCTATACAAGAGTCCATCTCAGAGATCTTTCTCTATTATACAGACGATCTCAGAGATCTTTCTCTATACTACAGCCGATTTTCGAGATCTTCCTCTATACTGGAGTCGATCTCAACGATTTTTCTCTATACTATAATCGAGCTCTGAGTTCTTTCTCTATACTAAAGCCGATCTCAGAGATCTTCCTCTATACTAGAGGACATCTCAGAGATCTTCCTCTATATTACAGAAGATCTCAGAGAGTATAGCGATCTTCCTCTACACTAGAGTCGATCTCAGCGATTTTCCTCTATACTAGAGTTCATCTCAGCGATCTTCCTCTATATTAGAATCGATCTCAGAGACCTTCCTCTGTTCTAGAGTCGATCTCAGAGATCTTCCTTTATACTAGAGTCGATCTCAGCAATTTTCCTCTATACTAGAGTTCATCTCAGCGATCTTCCTCTATATTAGAATCGATCTCAGAGACCTTCCTCTGTTCTAGAGTCGATCTCAGAGATCTTCCTTTATACTAGAGTCAATCTCTGCGATTTTCCTCTATACTAGAGTCGATCTCAGAGATCTTCCTCTATACTAGAGTCGATCTCAGAGATTTCATCTATACTAGAGTCGATCTCAGAGATCTTCCTCTATATTAGAGTCGATCTCAGAGATCTTCCTCTACACTAGAGTCGATCTCAGAGATCTTCCTCTATACTAGAGTCGATCTCAGAGATCTTCCTCTATACTAGAGTCGATATCAGAGATCTTCCTCTATACTAGAGTCGATCTCAGAGATCATCCTCTATATTAGAGTCGATCTCAGAGATCTTCCTCTATACTAGAGTCGATCTCAGAGATCTTCCTCTATACTAGAGTCGAACTCTGAGGTTTTAATCAATGCTATAGTCGATCTCGTAGATCTTCTCTGTACTATCATTGTCTATATGAGAGTCGATATCAGCGATTTTCCTCTAGTATACTATAATCGAGCTCTGAGTTCTTCCTCTATACTAAACCTATCTCAGAGATCTTCCTCTATACTAGAGTCGATCTCAGGAATCTACCTCTATACTAGAGTCCATCTCAGCGATCTTCCTCTATACTAGAATCGATCTCAGAGATCATCCGCTATACTGCAGTCGATCTCATAGACCTTCCTCTAATCAATCAATGCTATAGTCGATCTCGTAGATCTTCTCTGTACTAACTTTCTCTATACGAGAGTCGATCTCAGAGATCTTCCCCTATGCTAGAGTCGACCTCTGAGGTCTTCTTCTATACTATAGTCGAACTCTGATTTATTCCTCTATAGTAGAGTCGACCTCTGAAGTTTTCCTCTATAGTAGAGTCGACCTCTGATGTCTTCCTCTATAGTAGAGTCGACCTCTGATGTCTTCCTCTAAAGTAGAGTCGACCTCTGAGGTCTTCCTCTATAATAGAGTCGACCTCTGAGGTCTTCCTCTATAATAGAGTCGACCTCTGAGGGCTTCCTGTATAGTAGAGTCAACCCCTGAGGTCTCTCTCTATACTAGAGTCGATCTCAGATATCTTTCTGTGTACTAGAGTCGATCTCAGAGATATTTCTCTATACTAGAGTCGATCTCAGAGATCTTTCTCTATACTAGAGTCGATCTCTATACTAGAGTCGACCTCAGGGGCTCTACATTTTGCAGATTCTTCTTTTACTGGCACTTACTTTTTCTATTTTTTTATATTTGGTCGGTTCTATTCAGAATTTTTTAGTTTAAGTACCCAATTCCCCTTATCACGATTTTGACTCGCATTTTTCCTTGAGTGTTTGGTTTTGTGGCAAGCCCAAACAACAGGTAAAACTATTAACAACAACGACTAAAAGCAAATCCACAGAAAATGAGAGGGATTTGTGTATCTGTGTGTTTGAGTGAGTGATGTCTTGGCAATGGCTCCCCCATACGCGAACATATTTCTAGAGAGTGCACAGTGCACAGCTTCACATACCAGGGAGCCCACTCTCCACCTCAATTGAGAAGAGCTCACCTTTATTAACGGAGTGCACACAACTTCTCACTCATACCATTAAAACATAGCGCACACACGCGGCAATTGATTCACTTGCCTACCTGTTCATGTACTCCATGCATCACAACAGCAGCTCTCCCATTGTATAGAACACAGCGGCCGTTAGTTGTTACTCACTATTGTGTGGCGGCGGGGCAGACAAAAGCAACAACAAAAATAAACCGCGCGTCGTTGTTGTTGAGTATTGGTGATGGATAAAAAGATATAAAGCAGATACAGGGACAGACAAACGAACGGACGGATGGACGGACAGGCGATGTTCGTTTAGGTAGGCATTCGGGCAGACCGGGCCAGCCTTATACTACCCCTCTGCTGCTGCGCTCTAAACATGGACTTGTAAAGTAAAGCCTGCATGCCAACGACATCAGTACGTAAATGACCGTGCAACAAACGACGTGAGTGACTAAGTAACGCTGCCGCTTACCACACAACAAGAGAAGCAAACTTGTACAACTCGATTAACGCAACAAACCAAAAATAAAACGAAGCGAACGTTGGAAATGCTTTCAAATCTCGCGCAAAGTGAATGAAAAATCGTTTTCGAAACAACAACAACAGAAAAAGAACATCATATCAAACCACAAAAAGTAATGAGAATCTCAAAATTTGATTTTAACGGTTAACCAAAGCAAAAAGAGTAAATAAACAAACAAGAAAAAAGCAAAACGTTGCGTGCAAGTTCTAAACTTAACAAGGAAAAAGTGTGTGTATGATTGTTTTTTGTTGTGATTGTGGGAAATTAAGCTGACCAGCAAGTCCGTGCAAGCAGAAGTGTTTATGTTGCTGGTGTGTATGTTGTTTTTTTTTGTTTTGTGTGAAATAAAGTCATTGATCCATTGCAAAATCCCATCGAAACAAAAAAACAAAATAAAATGGAAATGAAATGAAAACCCGATGCACAAAGCAAAAAACGGAAACTTGTTTGAAAAAAACCTTTTTATGGCTTTATTTGAAATTTCCACATTTTTTGCATTTCTCAAATAACACACAATGGCCAATGGTATTTAACAAAATAAAAAAGAAAATCGACTTAAGCCATAAAACGAAATCAAACGAAAAAAGAAATATGTGTTCATTATTTTGGCCAAGTCAAGAAAATTTTATAATTTTTATCAATTACAGCTTTCGTTTAACTTCACAATAAAACACACACACACAAATCCAAACTATAAAATTAATTGAGGCACAGCAAATAGTCAGCATTCCTGGCGCAACTGACTGAGCATGCGTGACGGTTTAACACAACACAACAAAATCCATCAATAAAATTATAAAACTTCAACAAAAAGTAAAAGATTTCAAATGAAACATTTTAAAAAATAAAAAAAAACAAATAATTTCTAATATTTTCCCTTGACAGTGTTATTTTTCTGAGTGTAGTATTGGCCCAGAAATCAATACCATTTTTTTGTGCCCCCGAAGCTCCGCTTCTTCGCCTCATTCCTACAAAAAAAGCTATGGTTTAACGGTAGCTTAAAGAGAACACAATATAAACAAAAAACAACAACAACACTGCAAAAACATGTGATAGTTTTCTAAGAAATACTAAAAAAAACCGACAACAACAACCACAAATTATATAGAAAAAATCGCAATTAAACTTGGATCGGTAATTGGATTACGAACACCGCCGCCAGCGAAGCAGAAAACACAAACATGCGTATTCTAAAGCATTGGTAAGTTTTGGATGGGAGAAAATAGTGTGAAAAACACGCAAATTAAACCCCAAAGATTTAATAGACCACAAAATGGATTTGAAAACAGCTCAGCGGATAACGGATAAAGATCAAAAGACCTAAATCAAATGATTTAACAATAAAAACAAAATAGAAAATTTTATATGTATGTATTATAAATAACGGCGAAAAATTCTAGACACAAACCGCAGCAAACGCTCAGATAAAATTAAAGAGGGGCTTAAAGGGACCGGATAAAGCTATTTTCCCCAAACAAACAGTGATCAGTTTATGAAACCAACCGCTACAATGTTGAACACATGAATTATCTTCTATTTAATAGAAGTGACAAGTTCAACGCTCCTTTACCAAAATTTTAAGATTTAGATGCAAGAATACCTCCAATAAATAAATAATTCAGCAAAAAATAAGTTTGAAATATATTTGACTTAATTTAAATGCAAGGAAAACACTTTATTTTTAGCTAAAAATGTAAAAATAAAAATTTCCCTTCAAAGGAAATTTTTGAGAATTTTTTAGATGAATAATACCTCCAATAAATAACTAATTTTGAAAAAAATAACTCAGAAATGCATTTAGCTTTATTAGAATGCAAGCAGAGAACTTCATTTTAGTTTTAAAGTGTAAAATACAAATTTCCCAAAAATTTCCCTTCAAGGGAAATTTTTAAATTTAACAAAATTATTCTCAATTTTGATTTGTTAACATTTAACAAACACAAAATTGTATAAATATCACAAATTTTACTCAATTTTTACAATTTTAATGGTTTTTTGTTTAAAAACTGTTGCATGAAATCAAAGTATCACCAATAAATGCTTATTTTTACATCGAAAACAACTTAAAATGTGGCTAGCTTTATTAAAATGTAAAGAAAATACTTTAATTTGACTTATAAGCCTAAAAATAAAAATTTCCCAAAAATTTCCCTTCGAGGGAAATTTTTTATTTTCCCGGAATTTGGATCCACTTTGATTTGTAAACGTTCTAAACATACAAAATTGGTTGAATATTGAAAATTATACTTTATTTTTGCAATTTAAATAGTTTTTTGTTTGGAAAATATCGCGTTAAATCAAATTCGTAAAAATACCTCCAATAAATGCTTATTTTTTGCATCTAAAGCAATTAAAAATTCGTTTGGCTTTATTAAAATGCAAAGAAAATACTTTACTTTAACGTATAAGCCTAAAAATAAAAATTTCCCAAAAATTTCCCTTCGAGGGAAATTTTTTATTTGCCCGGAATTTGGATCCACTTTGATTTGTAAACGTTCTAAACATACAAAATTGGTTGAATATTGAAAATTATACTTTATTTTTACAATTTAAATAGTTTGTTGGTTGGAAAATGTGGCGTTAAATCAAATTCGTAAAAAAACTCAAATAAATGCTTATTTTTTGCATCTAAAGCAATTAAAAATTCGTTTGGCTTTATAAAAATGCAAAGAAAGTGCTTTATTTGGACTTAAAAGTGTGAAAATAAAAATGTCCCAAAAATTTCCCTTTGAAGGAAATTTTTATTATCGCAAAATTTTCGCTCCACTTTGATTTGTTAACATTTTCCAATCTCAGAATTGCATAAAAATCGAAAAAATTTTTTCATTTTAGCTTAAAAGTGTGAAAATACAAATTTACCATAAATTTCCCTTCAAGGGAATTTTTTAAATTTAACAAAATTATATTCAATTTTGATTTGTAAGCATTTAACAAACAAAAAATTTTATAAATATCTCAAATTCTACTCAATTTTTACAATTTAAATGGTTTTTTGTTTAAAAAATGTTCCGTGAAATCAAAATATCACCAATAAATGTTTATTTTTACATCGAAAGCAACTAAAAATGTGGTTAGCTTTATTAAATTGCAAAGAAAATACTTTAATTTAACTTATAAGCCTCAAAATAAAAAATTTCCCAAAAATTTCCCTTCGAGGGAAATTTTTTATTTTCACGGATTTTGATTGCATTTTATCTTGTTAAAAGTTTCCAGCAAAAACATAAGCCAAATTTTGCAATGTTGCCTTTAAATTGATATTTTAAAGGATTTTCAATTAAAATAATTTTTTTTGTGGAAAATTTTGTCAAAACTTAAAAAATGCTTATTTTCCCCAGAAAAGGCTTAAAATTTCATTCAGCTTTATTAAAATACAAAGAAAATGCTACATTTTAACATAAAAGCTAAAAAATAAAAAATTCCCAAAAATTTCCCTCCGAGGGAAATTTTAGATTTTCACAGAATTTTGCTATATTTTAACCTGTTGACAGTTTTAATCCCAACAATTGGTCAAATATTGAAATTTTGCCTTAAAATGGAGAATTTAAAACATTTTTAGTTGAAATAAATTTTAGGTCTTTAGAATTTCAAAATAAATTGCCTTTTTCTCTCAAAAAAAGCATTCAATTCAATTCCGTTTTACACAAATGCAAAGAAAATAAATTTATTTCAATATAGAAGCAAAAAATACAAATTTCCCAAAAATTTCCCTTCGAGGGAAATTTTTTATTTTCGCAGAATTTGGCTGCTTTTTAACTTGTAACAAATTCCTTGCTCAAAATTAAGTTTAATATACTCGTAGAAATCTTGCCGCTAAACTCATTTAAATATAAATAAATTTTAGGTTAAGAAAAGTTATTACAAAGTTAGTGATATTAATGCTTATTTTCGAGAAAATTTAATAAATACTACATTTAACTTCATTATAAATAATTTATTTTAGCGCAAATGTGAAAGAAAACCCAATTTCCCATCAACTTCCCTCTAAGGGAAATTTTTAATTTTTATGGAAATTGACTAATTCTTGTGCGGCATCATTCTGTGACAACAATTTTCATGAAATTTTACTTATTTCATTTTCTCAGAAAATTGTTTGAATTTAATATTTTTTGTTGCAAACAACAAAAAACTTCTCCTGAAACGCTCTAAAATATTTTTTATTCAAAAGTTGAATTGGTTTTAATTTTCACGAACTTCCCTGGCGCACCTCGTTAAGATTTTTATAGAATAAACTCAACAAACTTTGTTAAAAATACATATGGTCGAGACTTTTTGCAGTTTACGTAATTTTTTTTTATTTTTTCTTTTCATCTTTTTTCCCATCCATAGTAAAAACCCCTTGACTGTTTTAAGTGGTCCTGGGTACTTTGTGCTTTGCCTCCTGCATATATGCATTTATTAACTAACTAAGGTTTGCCTCAATGGTTTTACAGATTTTATTTACTCATCTCAAACAAAAGCATAGGAGAAGATGTAGATGGAAAAGAAGGGGAGATGAACTCCAAGGCAGTCTTGTAATTCAGTGATGGCGCAGCTACATCACATGGCTCTGGGCGGCGGTGGCAATGAACACCAGCAGATACCAAAATAGTAACACGTTGTAATTGTGGAAGGTGGTTTCCTTACCATCCATGACTCACATGATGATGGTAGGTAGCCAGCCAGCCAGGTTAGGTGAAAGGAGGTGGTAACGAAGAATTCCAGCAGGGACTAGTTATTAAAGGGGGAGACGTGTATGATTTTATTTTTGAAATATGTAGCCTTGTACTTGATTTATTTTAGAGATGGCTGCGGATGGATATGGATTATATTTATAAACGTTTTCCGAACCCTGACAATCATATAAATCCCAAATCTATATCTCGATAACAAAAATTTCTTGAAATGGGTTAGGACCGTAATATTTGGAATCTTAAAGAACAATGTATCCTAGGATCGTTTTGCCAAAATAGTGGCATTAAAAATATTGATATGGATGACTTATCGAAATGTTACAATTATTATTTTCCATTAACGTTAGCTTCGGCATCTGCACCTGTCGCAAGCCTCCCTAATCTGATTAGCTATTTATAATTTATGCACCGCTTTTAATCTATGACATACCCTAACCCTGCATTCTACCCTTAGCATGAATTCTCTATGAATTTGCTGCGTAATCAGGTTATAAATCAGCATTTTTGGTTTTAACGAATTTCAATTTAGCTTCTTTATGTATGTTTTGGCTTCTTTCTTCTTTAGCATCATCTTCTCTTCACTCTGCTCTGTACCAAAGCGAACAAATTAAGGTGAGGCCATAAATATGCCCTGACATTAACACCTTTATGATACCAATCCCAATAAACAATATTAAATCCAGACATATGTATGTATATGTATTTCACCACACACACATATACAGGGTGTTTACAACATGACAAGAAAATTATGAGTAGCTTGTGTTACATTGTGATTTACGAAACCTTTCTCAATCTACCTGGAATTCAGCGAAGCCAAGCTCCTTTAGCAGCTTGCTTGATGAGGGCGATGCCATAAAAGATTTAATAAATTTGCGTTTTAAAAATGAAAATATTCTTCAAATAAATTCTCTTAAGTACGCCATAAACGTTTAAGAATGTATTTTTGAACAAAGAAAACGTTTTAAAGGGCTTAGGTTCTCTAAAGATTTTACGGAGATGTTTTACAAATAAAATGAGCACTAATTTTGAAACCTGATTTAACTACCGTTTAATAATGAAAGAAATTTAAAAATAACACATGTAGACAAATTTAAGTTTCTCTACTTATAATTCTTTTAAAAATATTAACCCAATGTTATCAAAATATGTTTTATATTTCATTAAATAATTGTAAATGCAGTCACCCTGTGTCAGTGTCGACTAATACATCTATTCCGCTTAATATTACAAGGGTTTTTAATTGAAATTGACACTTTTTTAATATCTAATGCACTGATCTTCATTAGAATGCTAAGAAAATAGCTTAATTCAGCCTTAAAGTTAAAAAATTAAAATTTCCCAAAAATTTCCCTTCGAGGGAAATTTCGTATTTTTACAGAATTTGTCTCTTATTTGTGTCATTAAATGTTTTAAGCACAAAAAGTATAATTTATCGGAAAATTCCCTTTAATTTTTCTTTTTTAAAAATTTTCAAGTATGTGCATATGAGTTGAATTGAAGTTTTACATTTTTTAATTTTCGCAGAATCTTGCAACATTTTAGATTGTTAAACAATGCTGAGCTTAAATTTTAAAGAAATGCCGAAATTTTTCTCTTAAACTTAAAATTTTATCAATTTTCGGTTATAAAAAAGTGATCCGTTGAGCAAAATCCTTTAAAAAAATACTATAAAAATTCATAGTTTACCGAAAAATTCATTAATATTGATATCGCGGTATTTTAAATGCAATGAAAATGCTTTAAGTTGGCTTAAAAGTGTAAAAATAAAAATTTCCCAAAAATTTCCCTTCAAGGGAAATTTTTATTTTCACTGAATTTTACAGCTTTTAAATTTGTTTAACGAAGCTAAGCTTTTAATTTAGTGAATTTCGAAATTTTTACCTTAAATTTACAATTTCAACCATTTTTGGTTACAAACAATGAGTTGAACAAAATCCTTTAAAAATGTCTGCCAAAAACGATTATTCTATTACAAAAATGCATTAAAATTGATTTCGGTGTATTTCAAATACATGAACATGCTTTAAGTTGGTTTAAAAGTGTAAAAATAAAAATTTCCCAAAAAATTCCCTTAAAGGGAAATTTTTTATTTTCACTGAATTTTGTAGCTTTTTAATTTGTTAAGCGAAGCTAAGCTTTTAATTTAGTGAATTTCGAAATTTGTACCTTAAATTTACAATTTCAACCATTTTTGGTTAAAAAAATGAGCCGTTGAGCAAAATCCTTTAAAAATGTCTGCCAAAAACGATTATTTCACAAAAAAATGCATTAAAATTGATTTCGGTGTATTTAAAGTACATGAACGTTGGTTTAAAAGTGTGCAAATAAAAATTTCCCATCAAGGGAAATTTTTATTTTGAATTGAATTTTACAGCTTTTTAATTTGTTAAGCGAAGCTAAGCTTTTAATTTAGTAAATTTTGACATTTTTACATTAAATTTAAAATTTTAACCAATTTTGGTTATAAAAAATGAGCCCTTTAAAAATGTCTGCCAAAAACGATTATTTTATAATAAAATAATATCCAAATTTTTCTTTTATCTAACCACATTCATCATTTGCAACTATGTACTATATTAACATTGATTTCAAGTTCTACGGATGTCTTATTTGATTTTAGTCCAGTTTAAATTTCAATGTTTCCTTTTCCCATAATCCCCAAAACATCAAATTCCAATGTCTGGCGCCATGAGAATTTGTATTTTACACTCACTCATTTCCACCGGAAATACCAGAAATTCCTTTCACATGATTTGCTTTAATATCTTAGCCACAACAAGTTAATGGAGATTCCATTATGTCTGATTTATATTTTCAAAAAGAATATTCACCCCTATGCAGAGTCTGAGTTTATCTCCTTTCCGGTGTATTTTTAAATTTATTTTTTGTTATTTTGTTTTGAATTATTTTTGTGATAACAATTTCAACAACAAAGAGCAGCAGCATATTTTACTTTGTGTCTCTTCTTACCGCTAGATGTCATTAAAAATGCATAATGCGTTCTTCACAAGCAGGAGTGGGGAGTGAGAAATGAAAATGCAAATCTATAATGAAACAAGAAACGATTTGTCGATTCGTCTTACGAATTTGTAATAAGTTCTAAGAGACGTATAACGAAAAAAAAAACAAATCATGAAAATTCCCTATAATGAAATACACATTAGAATGCCGCATTAGATGGCAACCACGCGACGCCACATGCAACCGTGTTAGAATGGGCAGGGTTCGGATATGTTAGTTTGGATTAAAAAGAGAAACACCCTGTTTTTAGGTATAAAGAGCTTTTTACAAAGGCTTTCGAGAAGCTTTTTTAAATGGAAAATACATGGCTTATATTTTTCTGATATTCCAGATTTTTTTCCCCATTTTTCAAAGTTCATTACACTTTTGGTTCATATCATTTCTCTTATTCCTTTTAAAAAAATTATGAAAACATTAAAAAGTAATTACTCAAACACCCACTTAATATTTAATATACTTTTTTGTTCTTTTTCTTTCTCTCTTCAAATACTTTGAAATTACTTTTTCTCATTTCTAGATCATTATATGTGTTTGGTTTAAAAATCAAACTTCCGCCATAATTTTTTTTAGTTTTTTTCGGATTACCTTTTTTTGCTTTCCCGCCTTAAAGGCTTTTTTTGTGTAATCATTCGTTTTGTGCTCTGACGTTGTGCCGTCGTCGTCGTACATAGTCTATGATGATTCAATCTGATGGAGGTATTTTTAATGTAACCTTTTGTTGGACAGCCAAAAAAAAATATTTCACAGACTAATTTTTAGGTATTGTTTTGGTTTTCTTCTTTTCCTTTTCTGTGTGTGTTTTTTTCAAGTTCAACGACCATTGTTAAGATAATTATGCACTTAAAAAATAAACTAACCAAAACACGAAAAGGTGTTGGAAAAACGTATCTGAGAAAATGCAGTTTTTGAAAGCTGTCAGTCTAGAAGAGAAAAAAAATCTGAATGGAAAAATTGTTTTTTTTAGCTGTCAGTTCATTTGAATAGTGGTAATTGATGAAGGGGCGTGTAAAGGCCTTATGAAATTTTACTGGTAAAGCTGAATGATCAATGACAGCTAACCAACAATTCAGGTTTCAGAACTTTTCATATTTTTTCTATAGACTTTGTTAAAGAGGGTTGTAGCTATTTTTTCATTTGTACAAATAAAATTTTTGAGAATTTCACAAATTTCCACAACTGAGTCACCCTGTTTTTCTCAAAGTTATGAAGGTGTCACCCTGCTTATAATATAATAAAAAAATGGTTTTATATATTTAGTGATAACAATTAGAAATTTTTTAAATCATTAAAAATGTATTGCAATAAAATCTCTACCTTAACTTTTTGTGGTACACCTTTCGTGGTTTTATTATCTTCAAATGGCAGAATTATTTAGATCAATGGAAAGCTGTCTTTTCAAAGATATGCCGAATAATATTTTAAATAAATTTCAGTTCATTTTAGCATATTTAAAATGAACTCGAATTTCGAGTGTTTAAAAGGGTTAGTTATAACAAAAACCCTGCATTGATTTTTGTGGTACACTTTTCGGAGCTTTAATGTAGTAATATTGTAATAAACTGCATATCACTGGAAAGCTCATTTCATACAATGGTGCAGAATGATACTGATTGGTTAATTTAGCAGATTATAATATCTTCAAAATTACCCTTAATTTTTTGTAGATATAATTTTGTGGTACACTTTTTGGGGCGCCAATATATTTAATTGGTTAAAAAATATATATCTATGGAAAGCTGATATTTCACAGATGTGCAGAATCGTATTTCCACTTATATCAGTAATTTTATAATATCTGAAAAGTTTATTTGAATTTTTGATGAAAGTAGAAGAATTATACTTTTAATGGGTCTGTTTGCCGCATTGTTCAATAAAAATAATTATTGGAAATTTGCTATAGAGTTTTTAACATGAACGTGAGAAAAAAATCCTCAATACCTATTTTTTGTTGTTGTGTTTTTAATGAACCTTTACAATTTCGTTGATTTTTCTCTATAATTGTTAAGAAAAACAGTCATTACTACCTTTTCTTCTAAATGATATCCTTGTCTGTGTCAGTAGCATCCTGGGATTTTTTTTCTTGTCTATGTTTCTTAAAATCAATACAATTTATTTATTTTATTTTTGGAAACAAAAGGAACCTTTTTTCCACTTAATGATGAAACCTTTGCGAGCCTTACATTAAAAATCACTCATCAATTTTTGGTTGAAGACCAAAACTATTTCCTTTAAGGTCTGTCTTTAAAACTCACCTAAAAAAAACATTTCGGAATTCCTTAATTTCCCTACAAAAAAAGGACACCGATACCGACCTACCCTACCCTGGGCCATAACAATAGCCAATATTTGAATTGTTGTACATCCGTTTGGTAGATTTGCCTGAATTCCATTGCGCTCTTCGTTCCTTCATCCTTCCCAGCAAATAGGCGGCAAATGTTAACTATAGTTTTTGTTATTGTAGTTTATGGCATTCGTGATTGTTTGTTTTCTTTATCAGCGTATCTCTTTTCCTAACACCAGCACCATTCATTTCCTCTAGCCCCCCTCCTTCCTTCCCTTAGTCATCATGAAGATGACAAAGAAAATATTGAATTACCTGAACAGGTTGAATGGATTGAATGGCTGACTGGCTGGACGTCAGCCGCATAGGTGGCTTTGCCTTTGTGGTATTGAGCTGGAGAGGTTTCTAACTATCTTTCTTTACCATTTTGCGTTGGCGTGTAATTAAATATTTATTTTCAATGTTTATCAAAGAAGAAAACGAAATCACTGAAATGGAAAACACCAGCCTAATCAACAAGACTCACGGAGGAAGAAGTTTACCCTCCACTATGGCTTGCAAATG
This sequence comes from Eudasyphora cyanicolor, assembly GCA_963930755.1. Lineage (NCBI taxonomy): Eukaryota > Metazoa > Arthropoda > Insecta > Diptera > Muscidae > Eudasyphora > Eudasyphora cyanicolor. The sequence continues at coordinate 281,477,022 of OZ005736.1, forward strand.
CAACAAAAGAAAGTTTTTCTCAATTTTTTTTGCAAACATAAAAAATTAATAAAATTTATGAGGCAAAAGGGGAATCGAGAGAAAAGTTTTTTGTTCAGAGTTTGGTGGGTGTACGAGTATATGTATGTGCAATAATCCACTTAAAAGGGTAAATATTTCCCCAAACAAAATTTTACCGCAAAAATTAAATTAAACTGCAAAGAAAATTTTATTTTAACTGTTTTCAAAAGGTTTTCTTAAACAAAAGCTAAAGTTGCGGGTGAATTTTTTTAAAGTTAATGTTATTTAAACTAATATTAATTAAATATATATATTTCCTTCTTTGAATATGTTTTTTTTAAGAAAGCAGACAACGGCAAAGCAAGTCGTATGTCGCTTTATGTTTTTGTGTTATTTCGTTTTTATACTCATATCCCTGAAGATGTTCTTGAAAGAAGAACGAAATATTGGATAGCAATAAATAAACAATAACAACACCTGACCTCGAGCTTGTCATTTAAATACAAAAATAATTTATATTTCCTTAATTTTTTCTTGATCGGAATATTTTTGTTAATTTTCAACAAAGGCTCATTTGTACAAAAAGAAATGTCACTATCACATTTAGCCCATTCTAAATGTTATAAGAATACTGTATCTTAGCTTAAAAGTTAGTTAAATTTTGTCAGAAAAAATATTGCCACACACCAAATTTTCTTATTTTTTCGAAATAAACGCTAATTTATGAAGCAAAAAATATTGCTAGGTGTTTAAACGAAATTAAAATTAACTTAGAATGCTTTTTTTTAGCTCAAAAGTGAACAAATAAAAATTTCCCAAAAATTTCCCTTGAAGGGAAATTTGTATTTTTTTTATGGAATTTTGTGCTTTTTGCAATTGTAATCAATATAAACTGCAAATTACAACCAAATTTTAGAGTTCGGACCATAAATATACAATTATGTTAAATTTTGTTAGAAAAATATTTCCTCACTTTTTTTCCAAATAAAAGCTTATTTATGAAGAAAAAATTTTGCTAGTTGTTTAAACAGCCTTAAAATAAACCTAGAATGCTTTATTATTGCTTAAAAGTGAACAAACAAAAATTTCCCAAAAATTTCCCTCGGAGGGAAATTTTTAATTTTCATATAATTTGACTCCTTTTTGATTTTATAACATTATTTATCCCCACTTTTGGGGAAAAAAACAATTTTTGACATAATATATTATAAATTAAATCATTTAGTAAACAATTTAGTTAAATTTTGTTAGAAAAATATTTCCTCACGTCAACTTTTTTTCCAAATAAAAGCTTATTTATGAAGAAAAAATATTGCTAGTTGTTTAAACAGACTTAAAATGAACCTAGAATGCTTTATTTTTGCTAAAAAGTGAACAAACAAAAATTTCCCAAAAATTTCCCTCGAAGGGAAATTTTTAATTTTCATGTAATTTAACTCCTTTTTGATTTTATAACATTATTTAACCCCACTTTTGGGGGCAGTAACAAATTTTCACATAATTTATTACTAATTAAATCATTTCGTAAACAATTTAGTTAAATTTTGTATGAAAAATATTTCCTCACGTCAACTTTTTTTTTCCAAATAAATGCTTATTTATAAAGAAAAAATATTGCTAACTGTTTAAACAGATTTAAAATTAACTTAGAATGCTTTATTTTTGCTAAAAAGTGAACAAACAAAAATTTCCCAAAAATTTTCCTCGGAGGGAAATTTTTAATTTTCATGTAGTTTGAGTCCTTTTTGATTTTCTAACATTATTTATCCCCACTTTTGGGGCAATAACAAATTTTGACGCAATATATTACCAATTAAGTAATTTATAGTTACATACATATGTATAACAAATTGTGTTTCACACATTATTTTATAATTTTTTTTTTTCAAAAACTGCTATTTTAGGTAAAAAAAACTTAAAGAATGTCTTTTGTCCAGTTAGTATAGTTTCGAAATGCCTTATTTTAGCTTAGAAGTGAAGAAAATAAATATTTCCCAAAAATTTCCCTCAATGGGAATTTTTTTATTTTCCCGGTTTTTGACTAATTTTTAATTTCTTAGCACTTTTTTAAACGAAATTTGTTGGCATATAAATACTTTATTTTGGTTTAGAAATGAAAGAACAAAAATTTCCCTCCAAGGAAAATGTTATATTTGACTAGAATTTTACTACATTTTATGAAAAATTCTTTTTGGAATGAGGCATACCTTTTGTTTTAAGGCAAAGTAGTAAATTAACATTCAAAGAAAGGATAAACTTAAACATATGTCAGTTGCCAAAAGTACCCCTAAACATTTTTACTCATCTTCTTCCAGGCAATTGTTTTCACTCAAATATTCAACATGTTCCCGAGCTATTGTCCCAGTACTCTCCCTCAGTATATTTCATTGAAATTACTCATACAACAGGTGCTATTTTGCAATTTCCCTTTTGGCACAAGGGGAAACTCTCTGTCGACGGAATAAAATAAACAGAGAAAAAAACATTTGTTTGATTGTTAACCCCATGTTATTAGACCTTAGTGACAATGATTCAGTGGTAACTAAGTCAAACCCTCACTTCGGTACTATTAAACCAATTTAAAGCGGAAGTGTTCTCAAATGGCTATACAGGTTGTTCGTCCGTTTGGCTGTCCGTCCGTCTGTCTCATCAACCTCCCTCAAAATGCACGTGTAGTGTTTGCCAGAGTCTGGAAAACCAAATCACGTTGATTTTTTTTCTACATAAAGATAACCCTTATGGTGTGTTTATTATGGTTATTCCAACAGTAATGACATACAGGAACTATAGAACGAACATCAGAATTATTGCCGCTTCAATTATGCCAACCAGGCCTTACAATTTGACTTTGTATTCACTGGAAGGGAGATACGAATATGAACATAACAACATTTCCCAAAGGTAAAGTTAGTATCGTATCTCTGGGCTAACAAGAGGAACTTGGGAACTGGTACCAGAGCCCGGTCATGTATACTCAGATGCAAGAAACCAAAGACAGATACCAAATCGTACAACCGAATACTCTGTCTGTCGGGTCATTCATTCATTCATGCATGCTCTGAAACATTCATATGTTGGTCGAGTGTGTTATGCATACTTAATAAAGAACAACAGCAACTTAATTTCCAAATACTCCAGCTATGCAACCAACCACCCACCTCAACCAGCACCAGCACCTACCATATACCACTTGTTGGTATCACTTCCATGGCTGGAGTGCATACTTCACTATAAGACCCCATAAAACTGGAACAATAGCATAAATAACAATCATTGTTCAAATATTTCCCTCATTTTCATTTGCGTTGTTTTCACAGTGGAAGGGGAATTCAAACTGGAGGAGAGGCCAGCCAAACAGGAAGGGAGGGGATACAACGTTGAACGTTCCCTTTTTCATTTCCATTTTGTTACACTTCTCGGCGGCAGCAAAAAACATTGGTGGTAAAAGTACCTGTTGCAATTGCATTTGACATTTGTTGATTAAACACGTACTTGAAACAAAAGGAAGCCACTTATTGAGAGTGGTTTCGAATATCAGCACCCCAGACAACGACTGGGGACTGGGAGCAGGCAAAGCATTAACAGCAATAGCATCATAATCAACAAACAGAAACAGCATCAGCAACATTTCTACCACCACAAGCTGGAAAATGACACCAACGCGAGCTAAAGAGGGGCAAATAAGCCATATATAGCAATCATTGGGAAGTCAAAACGGAAATGCAATGAACTTTCATTGAAATTTATGGGCACTTTTGTTAAAACGAAAATGAAACTAAGCCAAAAATTACGATTGGAGCTTTAAATTTAATGATTACCAATTTTAGGAAATTTGGGGAAAATTATTTTTTAATGCTTTTATTTTGTTTGGAAAAGCAAGAAAATTCAATATTTTTTCTGAAAAGTAGAAAAATTAAAAATTTCCCTTGAAGGAAAATTTTTTATTTTTGTTGAATTGTGAACTTTTTTAGTTTTCTAGTAATATTTAAACACAGATTTGCTCAAATATCTACATTTGACATGTTAATTTACAATTTAAAACAGTTTCTGTTACTACTTTAATTAATATGATTTCAATTTTTTTTAAATTTTTCCTCAAGAAATGTCTTTTTAAAACAGAAAAACGTTAAAAATTAATTTATTGCATTGAAAATGAGTAGAGAATGCTTAATAGTACTTAAAAGTGAAAAAATAATAATTTCCCAAAAATTTCCCTTGAAGGGAAATTTTTATTTTTTGCGATAATTATATATAGTTTTTAATTATTTAAGAATATTTAAACGCAATTTTCGAAGAATATCTAAATTTAGAATATTCATTTACAATTTAAGCACTCATAGTTAAGTAAGAACTAATATCGCATCACTCTAAAAGCCCATAAATTTCCATCAATAAATGATTTTTAAACTGAAAAATGTTTACAAATAAATGTATTTTACTTAAAATGTATGAAAAATGCCTAAACTGTGCTTAAGAGTACAAAAATAAAAATTTTCCAAAAATTTTCCTTTGAGGGAAGTTTTTTTTTTTTATGAATTTTGAACTTTTTTAATAATATTTTAGCACAAATTTGCTTAAATATCTAAATTTGACATGGTAATTTAAAATTTAAAAACGTTTTTGTTAATATATTGTTAATATACAACTAATATTAAGACAAACAAATTTTTCAAATTCTTCCTCAAGAAATGCCCTTTTTAAACAGAAAAACATTTAAAATTTGTTGATTGCATTGAAATTTAAAAGAAAATGCCTTAAATTTCCTTAAAAGTGAAGAAATATAAATTTCCCAAAAATTTCCCTCGAAGGAAAATTTGTATTTTTTGCGAAAATTATATTTTTTCAATTTGTTAACAATATTTAATGAAAATTTTTCAAGATCGTCTACACTTAGAATATTCATTTACAATTTAAAGCACATCGCGTCACACTAAAATTTCCACAAATTTCCTCCAATAATTTATCTTTTAAGCTGAAAAATATTTACAAATAAATGTATTTTACTAAAATGTATGAATAATGCCTAAATTTTGCTTAAAAGTACAAAAATAAAAATTTCCCAAAAATTTCCCTTTGAGGGAAATTTTTTATTTTTGTTGAATTATGAACATTTTTAATTTTTTAATAATATTTAAGCGCAAAATTTGCTCAAATATCTAAATTTGACATGGTAATATACAATTTAAAAAAGTTCTTGTTAATATACATACAACTAATATTAAGCCAAACAAAATTTTCAAATTCTTCCTCAAGAAACTCCCTTTTTACACAGAAAAATTTTAAAAAATACTTTATTGCATTGAAAACTAAAAGAAAATGCCTATAATTTCCTTAAAAGCGAAGAAATATAAATTTCCTAAAAATTTCCCTCGAAGGGAAATTTTTATTTTTTGCGAAAATTATATGTTTTCAATTTGATAACAATATTTAATGAAAATTTTTCAAGATCGTCTACATTTAGAATATTCATTTACAATTTAAAGCACACTTAGTTAATTACTAATATCGCGCCACACTAAATTCCCATAAATTTTCTCCAATAATTGATCTTTTAAGCTGAAATATGTTTACAAAAAAATGTATCTTACTTAAAATGTATGAAAAATGCCTATATTTTGATTAAAAGTGCAAAAATAAAAATTTCCCAAAAATATCCCTTTGAGGGAAATTTTTTATTTTTGTTGAATTATTAACTTTTATAATTTTTTTATAATATTTAAGCATAAATTTGCTCAAATATCTAAATTTGACATGGTAATTACAATTTAAAAAAGTTTTTGTTAATATACAACTAAAGTAATATTAATTCGAACTAATTTTTCAAATTCTTCCTCAAGAAACTCCCCTTTTAAACAGAAATATGTTAAAAAATACTGTATTGCATTGAAAATTAAAAGAAAATGTCTTAAATGTCCTTAATAGTGAAGAAATATAAATTTCCCAAAAATTTCCCTCGAAGGGAAATTTTTATTTTTTGCGAGAAATTGTGTTTTTTCATTTTGTTAACAATATTTAATGACAATTGTTGAAGATCATCTAAGGTTAGAATCTTCATTTCCAATTTAAAGCACACCTTTTCATGACTAATATCGCGTCACACTAAATTCCCATAAATTTCCTTCAATAATTGATCTTTTAAGCTGAAAAATGTTTACAAATAAATGTATTTTACTTAAAATGTATGAAAAATGCCTAAACTGTGCTTAAAAGTACAAAAATACAAATTTCCCAAAAATTTCCCTTTGAGGGAAATTTTTTATTTTTGTTGAATTGTTAACTTTTATAATTTTTTAATAATAGTTAAGCACAAATTTGCTCAAATATCTAAATGTGACATGGAAAATTAACAATTTAAAAAAGTTTTTGTTAATATACTACTAAAGTAATATTAATTCGAACTAATTTTTCAAATTCTTCATCAGGAAACTCCCTTTTTAAACAGAAATATGTTAAAAATTACTGCATTGCATTGCAATTTCCTTAAAAGTGAAGAAATATAAATTTCCCAAAAATTTCCCTCGAAGGGAAATTTTTATTTTTTGCGAAAATTATATTTTTTCAATTTGTTAACAATATGTAATGACAATTGCTGAAGATCATCTAAATTTAGAATATTTATTTACAATTTAAAGCACACTTAGTTAATGACTAATATCGCGTCACACGAAATTCCCACAAATTTCCTCCAATGATTTATCTTTTAAGCTGAAAAATATTTACAAATAAATGTATTTTACTTAAAATGTATGAAAAATGCCTAAACTGTGCTTAAAAGTACAAAAATAAAAATTTCCCTTTGAGGGAAATTTTTTATTTTTGTTGAATTATGAACTTTTTTAATTGTTTATTAATATTTAAGCACAAATTTGCTCAAATATCTAAATTTGACATGGTAATTTACAATTTAAAAAAGTTTTTGTTAATATACAACTAATATTAAGTCGAACAAATTATTCAAATTCTTCCTCAAGAAATGCCCTTTTTAAACAGAAAAACGTTTAAAATTAGTTGATTGCATTGAAAATTAAAAGAAAATGCCTTAAATTTTCTTAAAAGTGAAAAAATTTAATTTTCCCAAAAATTTCCCTCGAAGGGAAATTTTTATTTTTTTGCGAAAAATTGTGTTTTTCATTTTGTGAACAATATTTAATGACAGTAGTTGAAGATCATCCAAATTTAGAATATTCATTTACAATTTAAAGCACACTTAGTTCATGACTAATAAATTTTTATCGTATTTTTATCGTTAACAATTAAATTAACTAAATATGCAATATTTTGCATCTTCTTAAAGGAGAAAAATATATATTCTATTCTACTTTACAAAGACTAATACACCACTACTTATCACCCAATAAAAATGGGTATTTATTTCAAATTAAATCCAAAATTTCCTATTTATTCCCCTTTTTAAAAAAATTAATGTTGTTAAACTTTAATATTTCCCATCATTGTCATTTTTTCAATTATCCCAAAAAAATGTATTTTAACAAACATTTTTTGCATTGTTGATAATCATATCGCTTTGAGTCATGTAGCAGCACAGCTAGTGAGGATGTGATAAAGTAACATTGAAATTGTAAATGACATGACACCACAGCACATACTCGTACTGGCACATGTGGAGTGAAGCATCCTCCATATCATCAGCATTCCAAGTATCCAAACTGCAAGTTATTACAAAAAGTACACAGCAGAAATTTTTGTTAATAATATTAAATAAATTGCCTTACTATGTAAACTATCTTAATACTCGTAACAAGTCGTTTATCTTCAGTTTTAGTATGAAATGTTTTTATTTTAAAAATTACTGTCTTTGTTGCAAAATCAATCTTTGCCTCTTTAATTTTTTTGTCGGTGTATGTGTGCGTACAAGGGTAGTGTGCGTGTTATTGAAAAGTGCATTCATTGTAAACTATCCGAGAAAAGTTGCAACTTCCATGGAAATCCCGCTCAACCCAAAGCAACTCTTCTTCCGTTGTTCTTCTTCCCAAGTTTGCACTTGTCATGCTTTGCTGGATGTGTCACATCGTCATGTCATCTATTAAAGATTTGTTCAAGTCTTGGCATACAATATGTGCTTCCCAACAAGCTTGTAACAAATGATGTTTGTTGGCTTCTTCATCTCTCTCCCTCTCTGCTGGAGGGAAGCTTCATGAAAGGGAGGTTTAATCAAATTCTCACAGCATTGTTTTCCAAATAGTTTGCCAAATATATGCTGGCTTTAAAAAAACTATCTTAGAAGTTGAAGATTTTCTTGTGTAATAAAATTTCCCTCTTTTATGTTGCTCAAATGTCCTCTAAAACTTTTCTAAGTTTTCGACTATCAACTTTAGCAATTTGTTGTAGCAAAATTGTTGGCAACATGTACTTGGACTGGCATCTTTACGATTTCGATGTTTAAGAGTTATAGCCTTAACACCAGTCCGTCCAACAATCCTACGTCAGCGTCTACCATTTATGTAGCCTTCAGTAGAGTTTTTATGAGGTCTTTGCATAGGGATTAGGATGAGGCTTTAATCGGCCCTATGTTGCATTTTATATGGTTGCACCTCTTTTGTCTCCCGAGTACTTAGTTGCAGTTGTAAGAGTACCTTAAGTCACGTACAACATGTGTTTTGGCATATTTTATGGTTGTGTCGATGGTCGTTCGTTGTGCGTCCAGGCGAATCTTTACTTAGTTATTTTAAGGGATATTTGCCGACATTTGACAAGTGACAGCTGCATTTATTTTATTGTTTGGCTCGTCTTTACCTTTTTCTTTGCAAAATTGATGGGTGATTTAAGAGGCAAAAGAAAAAAGAAGAAATAGAAATTGTTGGTTTATGATCAGGTAGCAAACGCAGAGACTCATAAAACACCTTTTTAAATGGAAAAACTAATAAACATGACAGTAAAAATTTCAAGGAATTTTTATGAGACAAGTGAATTGCAATGAAGTTTTCATAAACATCAAAACATAGAGATTTGTTATGTAAAATACGTGTTAAAGTCTTTATTTTGCCAAAGAAAGTGTAAAAATGCTGTCTCCTATTAAGAATGCAAGAAAAAATCCTGAAAAAGAAAAGTTTCATTTTCTTGGAATTAAATTATTTTGCATTTTATTTAACAGTAACAAAAAAAGTTTCAATTAAAAAACGAAATTCGGTTTTTTATTTAATATTTTAAATCATCTTTGGTAGAAAAAAATCTATATCCATTCAAATTAATGAAAATTTTTCGCAAAGATATTTTAGGAATTTATTTATTTCATACGAGTACAAAATGGTGTGCTAAACTTTTTATTTTTTAGCTTAAAACCGCAAAACGAAAAATTTCCCTCGAAGGGAAATTTTTAGTTTTCACAGAATTTGATTCGTTTTATGATGTAGGAACACAAAATTTAATTAAATAACCAAACTATGTCTTCTATTTTATAATTTAAATAGTTTTTTCTAACCAAAAATTTAATCACCAAAAAAATCTTCAAAAACAATTCAAATTTATGCAGATTTTCAGCGAAAATGTGTTAAAACCCCATTTATTTCATTCAGAAGTATCTTAAAATACATAATGTTTTCTTAAAAGTGTAAAACGAAAAATTTCCCTTGAAGGGAAATTTTTATTTTTCGCATATTTTAGATTCTTTTCAGATTACTAACATTCAGCAATAGCATTTTTCATTGAATAACGAAATTTTGCCTTCTATTTTATAATTTGAATATTTTTTCTAACCAAAAAATTTTAATTACCACAAAAAGCTTCAAAAACAATTCAAATTTATGCAGTTTTTCAGCGAAAATGTATAAAAAAAGCCTTTTATTTTGTTTAAAAGTATCTTAAAATGCATAATGTTTTCTTAAAAGTGTAAAAGGAAAAATTTCCCAAAAATTTCCCTCGAAGGGAAATTTTTATTTTTCACATATTTTAGCTTCTTTTCAGATTATTAACATTCAGCAATAGTATATTTCATTAAATAACGAGATTTTGGCTTCTATTTTATAATTTGAATAGTTCTTCCTAACCAAAAATGTAATATCCACAAAAAGCTTCAAGAAAAACTCAAATTTATGCAGTTTTTCAGCGAAAATGTATAAAAACCCCATTTATTTTGTTTAGAAGTATCTTAAAATGCATAATTTTTTCTTAAAAGTGTAAAAGGAAATTTTCACATATTTTTGCCCCATTTCAGAGCTTTCCACAAAAAGCTTCAAAAAGAATTCAAATTTTGCTTATTTTAAGCGAAAATGTACTAAAATTTTCCTTGAAAAATCTATGACAATGTCTCATTTTTGCTTAAAAGTGCAAAAGAAAAAATTTCCCTTAAAATTTCCCTCGAAGGAAAATTTTTAGTTTTCACGGAATTTGTTTCGTTTTCAAGGTATTAAATGTTGTCAACAGAAATTTTAATTAAATAACCAGATTTTGCCTTCTATTTCAACATTTATATTGTTTTTTTGTAAATGAACATGTTTTGTTCGCAAAAAGCTTTAAAAACATTCAAATTGTTACATATATTCAACGAAAATGTATTAAAACCCCATATATTTCATTTTGAAATCTATGAAAATTTTTTTTTTGCTTAAAAGTGTAAAATAAACATTTTTCCCAAAATTTCCCTCAAAGGGAAATTTTTAGTTTTCACGAAATTCAATTCCTTTTCAAAGTATTATGATTTAGCAACACCAATTTTAATTAAATAACGAAAATTTTTCTTCTTTTTATAATTTGCAGAAAGCTTCTAGAACAATACAGCTTCTGCAATACATTAAAATAATGTCTGTAACTTGTTCGCACTGACATACATATGTAGATAAAAGTGTAAAAATTACAAAATTTCCCTCGAAGGGATGTTACTAATTTGAACTAAGTTCAGGCTTTAAATTTTTTAAGTATAGTTTGCATTACTTGATTTTTTCAACTTATTTATTCTTCTTTTCCGGTTTTCTCTTTTTAGGCCCCGGCGTAGATCCGGTTCTAGCATAGTGGTTTTAGATAGCGAAGACTTGAAGCCCTGTCTGCCCGATGTTTATAATAATTTACCACACATACGACAGCCAAACGAAGAAACCCAAGAGATTGATCAGGAAATGTACACAACCATGTTGAAGTCCATAAATCAAGATAATGGTGAGTACACAATAATATATCATAAGAGTTCATTAATAATGCAAATATGTTATTCATTCACAGGACCTCATCGCGAGATGGCTGTTGATTGTCCAGATAATTTTATAGCACGTAATAAAACACCACCACGTTATCCGCCACCCCGTCCACCACAGGTAACCTTAGTTAAAGGCTCTGTAACCAAAAAACACAAAAAATCATCACTACCACAAAAATCGCACACACTTCCCCACCACAATGCACACTCAACACTCTCACACTCCTCTTACACAACAACATTAACCCAAACCTATCCCCATAACCATGCCAATATCCACACCCTAAGTTCCACCATTATCACTACCACCATCACCACCTTAACGACCAATGTAGCCTCCCCATCCCCGTCCTCGCCATCATCATCATCGTCATCTTTGCACAAGCCTTTATGTCTGGAGAATAATAATGGCTCTAATCAAAATTCACCACTGCTTCCAACTAAATTCCATTATAATGCTTCATGTAACAACACTTTGCCCAAATGTACCGCTAAACTAATGCAAAGCAATACAAAATTAATAATCAATTATAATTCCGGTTATGATCATCCTCACCAACAACAACAATCACACCACAATCATCATCAAAAACATCAACAATATGACAAATTCACCACATCGCCTTCGTTATACACCACTTGTTCGATGGGTGAATTGAACGATAAATTGAATGATACGCACGAACAATTGCAAATGCAAAATGCTTATAATGCCCAACAACAATTGAAATTGGATCAAATTGAAAACTATGAAAATTGTATGGAATTGCAAATGGAGCAGCAGAAACTCAACAATGCCTTAACGATGGGCAAAGGTAAAATGGCAGTGGGCCATAATCCCAATGGAGGCGGATCGTTAACATCACCCGATGATTTGGATTTAATGGTGGTCGATGCCTTGTATCGCAAAGGCTCTTCGTCGCATTCCTCATCTTATGAGAGTGAAGTTTTGAGTAAAAAATCCTCGGAATCCTTTGATTCCATCTCATATCGTCAACTGCAGAATAATAACAATGACTTGAACAGCAAAGAATCTCACCACAATTCCAATTCCACCTCATCATCATCGACGTCGTCATCGAATCACAAGAATGTGGGCCTAAATGGAAATGGTCTTAATGGAGGAGTCGGAAGTCTCTTGAGTAATGCCGCCATGGTCATCAATGGTGGTGGCCACAACAGTGGCAGTGGCGATTCCTTGCCAAGCATAACCAGTTCTGGCTCTACTCCACCTCCTGAGTATGAACTGAAAGAACTTTCCTCCAAGAATTCCATTTTACCCCCAGTGGTGAAACATCGCGAATTGCCCGTAGATGTTCCGGACAGTTTCATCGAAATGATTAAAACCCCACCACGCTATCCACCTCCCGCCCATCTCTCCTCTTTATCATCCCAAATATCCTCCTGCAGCTCAGCCTCAACGGCTAATACCACCTTAACCCGCATCAATTCCTCGAATAACTCCAATACCGAATCGCATAATATGAGTTTGTCGCCACAATCATTGAAGACGCATCCTTTACAACAAGAGACTTCTTTGATTTCGACCATGTCGTTGAATGGCTCCTTCGAGGATTTCCAACAACAACAGCAGCAGCAGCAACAACAACAGCCAACATATCCACAACAGGGCTCACAAATACCCCAGCCCCAAGTGGCTTCTCTAATGACAGCGAAGCGTGCCGATGAGGTTTGTGTTTATCAAAAACTTTTCTCAAAACAAAATTGGCATTGTGGCTTTTCTATGTACTCTACTGATCCTGATCCTTCAACAAAACCAAAAACCGACTGTACTTTTTTTAATAACGGAAGCATTTCGAGAAAGGGGAATATTTTTCTCTGGACCATGAAATGCTTCCATTCGTAGTGCTGTAGTTTTAATTCTCTCCTTAGAAACATGTAGAACTCTCGTAGTGATTCCTCCTAAAAAAAATCCTTATTCTGTAGAGTTATTTAGAAACTATCTGTAGTCTTTGCAGTACTTTGGTAAACCTGGGAAATCTTTTAGAAGAAATATTAATGTGATAAAATATTGAAATGTTTAATGTGATAAATGTGAATGTTTTCTCCCTGAGAAAGGTCTCCCCATTGCACACCTGTTCCCTAGCAGAAATTTGCATATCTTTCTTTTTAAAATCTTTGTCTCCCTTCTATAATATGAAGAATTTATATCATGCATTCAGTATTCACACCTATTCGTTTACAAGTTTTGCTAGAATATTTTACACATCTTTCTATTTAAGATTTTATATCAGAGTTGTATTCAATTAAAAAAATGGTAAAAAAAATAATTTCCCAAAAATTTCCCTCGAAGGGAAATTTTTTGTTTTCACAAAAATTGATACTTTTTCAAATTGCTAACAATATTAAGACGGAAAAAAATTTAAGAAATAAATATTCTTTAGAAATTTCCACTTTAAAATTTTCTTAATAATAATAAATATTGTAATTAAAAAAATGCTTAAAAATCGCTGCGCTGGAAAAGACTTATAATGGGCAAATTGCATACACAATATACTAATAGGATATTATATTTTCCAAATAATATCCCTCAACGGAAAATTTGTACTTTGCAGTTTTTAGGTGCAATCGAGTTTATAATAGCTTTAATACATATAAAATCTAATTAAAAATTTGTTATATTACAGAAAAATTTATCCTCGTCTCTTCTCTTCAACCTAACCTTACATAACCTAACTAAAAAATAAAAAAAAAATCCCTCGAAGGGGAAATGTTCGTGCTTTCACGAACATTTTTCAAATCACTAACAAAAAATGTACTCGGAAAAAACTTTAAAAATAAAAATTCTTCAGAAATTTTCAATTTAAAATATTCTTAGTTATAATGAATATTGTAATTAAAAAATGATCAAAATTCGCAGCTAATCAATGCATTCTTAGTTGAAAAGGACTTAATAATGGGCAAATTACATACAAAATATACTAAGAAGATGTTATGCTATAGTAAAATGACAAAAAGAAAAATTTCCCAAAAAATTTCCCTCAAGGGAAATTTTTATTTTCACGCAATTTTCACAGTTTTTCAATTTACTAACATTATTTACATAGAAAATAACTTAAAGAATGAATAGTTTAAAAGTTATTAACAATTTTAAAACATTTTTATTTGTTGGACATAATAAGCCTTTAAATTTATCACAAATCAATCCATATTAGGTGCAAACGAGCGTTTAATAGCTTTAACACATTTCAAATACTCTCAATATGGTCTTATATTATAGAAAAATAGAAAAAGAAAAATTTCCCAAAAATTTCCCTCGAAGGGAAATTTTTTATTTTCATGAAATTTGATAGTTTTTCAATTCATATCACTATTTATATAAAAAATAAATAGTGTAATGAAAGTTGCTTGGTAAATTTAAAATCTAAATAATGTTTTTAGTTAAACAATTTTTACCGAAAAATTCCTCTTTTTCTTTGATGGACATGATAATCCTTGAAATTTATCGCAAATCAATCCACATTAGGTGAAAACGACCTTTTTATAGCTTTATCACATATAAAATACTCTCAATATATGTAGTCTTATGTTATAGAAAAATAGAAAAAGAAAAATTTCCCAAAAATTTCCCTCGAAGGGAAATTTTTTATTTTCATGAAATTTGATAGTTTTTCAATTCATACCACTATTTATATAAAAAATAAATAGTGTAATAAAAGTTGCTCGGTAAATTAAGAATCTAAATAATGTTTTAGATAAACAATTGTTACCGAACAAATTCTTTCTTTATATTAGCCTTTAGTAAAACAAATTGAGTTGCAAAAGAATTTCTAGCTTAATTAGGATTTTAAGTGGCGTATCATTTCACTAGCCCAACAAGTTGTATTTTTAATTATTATTTTATTTGAAAAAAATTGATTTATTTAATTTAGTTTTCACATTTTAAGCATTTCCTGTTCCCTCCTCTGCTGTGTGCCTTGCTTTTCAATTTTACTTAGAGAATTGCTAAACTTTCTCTGGAGGAACATCATACTCCATTACCCCCAATTCGTTATAAACGTTTTCCTCACAAATTTCCAATTAACATATCACACACACACACTTTACACAGTGAGAGTGTGGTGTTCTCTTGCATAAGAGATGATTCAGCAATATTTTTAATTAAATGCAGCAATATTCCAGCTAATTACTATATATTACAACATGGCAGAACAGAACAGGACAAAACTGAGGAGAACATAGAGCATAACATCCATATATGTATGTATGCATGTGCCATCATCATAATCATATTTGCACAATGTCATCAAGCATTTTTGACACTCGGTGACACTTGGCAGCAGCAGAGTAGAGCCATGCGTGAGCGAGGAGAATTTGACAAAATCGTTAAAAGTTCAAAGGCTAATGTGGCTTACACATGTTGAGTGTAGCCGGAAAAGGGTTCGGGATCGGGACCTGGGGTAGTGCAGTTAATGCATTTGATTGACATTTTGTGCTGGGGGGACAGACACTAGACTATAATCGTTTGTAAAATAATTGAGATAAATTAATTTCAAGGGTAATTTCATTAAATGAGAGAAACATTTTAAAATCATGTTATTTATTTAAGGTTGCAATGGATTGGCAACACTTATGATGGATACAGTGAAGTTTCCTGCAGTTGTAAAACCATTAAACAGGTTAATTTAAATTAATTATGAGGTAATGGATTTAAATTAAACAATGAACTTCGCTTTGGGTTTTTAGAAGAAATTTGGAGGAAATTTGTTATGTGCATGTTTCTCCTTTTATTTATTTAATTTTATGACAAATTGTTCTTCAACACATTTAGTCTGAGATTAATTAATTTCGGGTGTAGTTTCAGTAAATAATAGAGAAATTTTAAAATCATTATTCGTTTAAAGCTTTTATAGGTTGGCAACACTTAGGTTTATTGACATGAAGTTAGCCGCAGTTGTCAGAACATTAACATCCTCAGAAGCAACTAAATAAGCTAGATTTGATTATCCAATACCACTCTTTTTTTTAGCAAATTTTACTTAATTTTTGCTAAATACTATTCTGTATATTATCTTCCTTTCCTTTTTTAAGTTTTTGCAAAATTTTTCTTTTACATTTTGTCTTTACGACAAAATGAAAAACCTACATTTTCACATCTCATAAGAAAACCTCCCCAGAGTGTAACAGAGAATTCCGTTAAAACAACAAAAAGAAAACTTTTTAATTACTCTCAAGTGTAGTTAAAATGCCACCCAAATAGAAAACTTGCCCAGTGTTAACTAGACACAGAAGGCAGCTAGCTCTGCCCAGGGCCACCAATGAAAAAGCAAATATTTGGAAAGTTTTCAAAACTTTGGCAACAGTTTGTAACCTTAAGTATGGTTAAAAAGGACATGAACAAAATAATAACTGAAAACATGTTCAACATCTATTAGAAAATAAAAAGAACTCTGAATGAAAATTAAGAAGAAAAAAGTAGAAAGAATACAATTTATGGCAAATTGTAAATTATGAGCTGTCAGCCTTGATTCATTACTTATGTACGCCCTGCTATCCTCACTTCACCTTTCATTAATTTTCATTTTTCCATTTGTAATACTAAAAAAAACCAAACAAAACCTTACAAAACAAATCAACAACAAACATTGTCATTATACACTTTTTCCCCTACTCCCTAAGAAAACTTGAAAAATTTCTCAACGTTTGTTCTGCTTATTAAGAAAAATATTAATCACAAATTATTTTTCAATTTCAATCTTTCACAAATATCAAAACTTTAGTTGAATGGCTCTATTAAACCAGTGCCACCACCACGTGACACAGTGCCAACAAAAGATGGCCGTATTCCACGTTCTCCTTTGCCGCCTCAATTACCCGATCGTCGAGGGATGCCGGGAGCAAATAGTCAGCAGCAGCAGCAAATCGCTCAGATTGTGGAGCCAACAATGGAGCAATTGGATAGTATTAAAAAATATCAGGTAAGTCAATGCCACTTTTTTTCAATATTTAAATTTAAGTGTGAACACTGGCCAAGTAAATACTTCTGACAGCCTAAAAGTAGGCTTTAAATTTAGATGATACACAATATAAGGGGTTACCAGATCTTAGAAACAAAGCGGGGTTCACATAAACACAGAAATAAACAAAATTGAACTTATTTCTCTCCATTAACGGCCCATTAATTTGTAAGAAAAACATTTCCCTCAGAAATTATTGCAATTTTAATGAAATCAGTCATAATTAAAAAGAAAAAGTGTAATTAATACAGTTATTCTTTGAAAAATCGATCGAAAATGCTTTTTCTATGTTAAAAAAGGGAAAAATCAAAATATCCCTCGAAGGGAAATTTTTAGTAATCGCGGAATTTTGACGTTTTTAGATTAATAATAATCAATATTTAAGTTCAAAATAACTGAAATAAACAAAATTTAACTTGTTTCTCTCAATTAAAACCCCCATTTTCGCCAGAAATTATTGGAATTTTTATGAAATATGTCATAATTGAAGTTGAAAAGTGTAAATTATGAATTTATTCCATAAAAACCCGATCGAAAATACTTTTTCTATGCTCAAAAAGTGAAAAAGAAAAATTTCCCAAAAATTTCCCACGAAGGGAAATTTATAGTTTTTGCAGAATTTTAAGGCTTTTCAGTTAGCAAACATTATTTAAGTGCAAAATAAGGTGAATAACCAAAATTTAACTTCTTGCTCGCAATAAAAAGACTATATGAAAGATATTTTCCCCAGAAATATGGAAAATTTTGTTAAATCGGCCATAACTGAAGTAGATAGGTGTAAATAATGCATTTATTCTATAAAAACTACATCAAAAATACTTTTTCTATGTCAAAAAGGTGAAAAATAAAAATTTCCCAAAAATTTCCCTCAAAGGGAAATTTTTTAGTTTTCGCGGAATTTAAACGCTTTTCAACGTATAGGTATTATTTAAGTACAAAATAGGGTGAATAACCAAAATTGAACTTGTTTCTCTCAATTAAAAATCAATTTAATTGCAAGAAACACATTTCCCCCCAGAAAATATTGAAATTTTTTATTAAATCGGTCATAATTGAAGTGGATAAGTGTAAATAAAGCATTTATTCTATAGAAACTATATCAAAAATACGTTTTCTATGTCCAAAAGGTGAAAAATAAAAATTTCCCAAAAATTTCCCTCAAAGGGAAATTTTTAGTTTTCGCAGAATTTTAACACTTTTCAACTTATAGGTATTATTTAAGTACAAAATAGGGTAAATAACCAAACTTGAACTTGTTTCTCTCAATTAAAAATCAATTTAATTGAAGTGTATAAGTGTAAATAATGCATTTATTCTATAGAAACTATATCAATAATACGTTTTCTATGTCCAAAAGGTAAAAAAATAATTTCCCAAAAATTTCCCTCAAAGGGTAATTTTTAGTTTTCGCGGAATTTAAACGCTTTTCAATTTATAAACATTATTTAACTGCAACTAGCTCTTTAACGTTCTACTGTGTTTATTAGTGAATTTTCTTTAACATATTAAAAATTGTATTTGATTTTTTTATTATTTTCTTTTTCTTTTCTAAGTAATCTTCAATTGTTCTGCAAATTTTTAAAAAATATCATTCAAAAACCCTGACTGAATTCTCTTGAAATCTAATATTATCTGACATTTACCTAATGAGTATCCGGTTTTAAAAATATCTTTGCGTTTTCAATGACACTTATGTCATAACAAATCTGTCAAATAATTGGTAAATACATTTCAATGCAACCTCAAATAACTAAATTTAGAACCATATCTGGTTTAGCTTTTTATGTCCATGAAATTGTATATCCTTGCTTTTGTCATTGCTTAACAATAATCCTCATGTATTTTATTGTATGTCGCAAAATTCCAAGAAAATTGTATTTCTGGTCACAAACAATGTCCATAGTGAAGCAAAAAAGAAAATACCATTGGAATTTCCTTATTCGCAAATCCAAGACAGTAGGTTCTGACTTTCGTCATATACATAAGTTTAAATTTTCGATCTTTTTTCTTGATTTATGGGTTTAAAGTTTCTACTGTTTTTTTTCTTAATATTTTTTTTCATATACCATTGAAATGCATTCTTACTTTAGACATTTGAATGACTTCCTGGTTGATCTGCTCGAAAGCACATCCAAATACTTTTCAGTTGGAATTTTCTTTTTTTCTCAGTTTTGTTGTTTTTTTCTGTTATGGAAACATCATGTATTTTTATAATCCTGAAAGCTTCCCTTTTTTGTATGAGGCGTTTGTGTTGAATTTGAAATTTGCTTTGGTCATCGGATGTACATTGCAATTGACAAATTGTTCGATGGCATGAATCTATAGAATTTGTCGATGGCAAATTGTTGTGTGAGAAGACAAATATGCCACTGCAAGTTCATGAAGGAATGATGATAACAGAGAAATATCAAGTGGACTATAGTCGAGTATCTGAGGAGAATGTTATTTTATAATGGAAGTCAGTAAAGGGCAGCAAAAAATGCTAAGTGTTTGTGATTAGAGAATATTCTATGGACATTAAATTGACAGATACATATATTAAAATAATTTTTAAAGGTTTCGGTTTAGCATTACAAGGAATTATTTTTGTATTTTCCTGATTCTGCACATCTATTGAAAAAGAGCTTTCCAATGATCTTATCTTATGTTA
This sequence comes from Eudasyphora cyanicolor, assembly GCA_963930755.1. NCBI lineage: Eukaryota > Metazoa > Arthropoda > Insecta > Diptera > Muscidae > Eudasyphora > Eudasyphora cyanicolor. The sequence continues at coordinate 281,496,796 of OZ005736.1, forward strand.
AAGGTGTAGCACAAGTTTGCATATCCTATATTTATTTCTTGTATTTTTATAAAATCCTTGAACTTATTTAATATAGTAATGTTACTCTGCACATCTTGTGGAAAATAGCTTTCCACTAAGATGCATTTTATTACATTTTGAGGGCAAGAAAAGACCTAAAAGTGTACCACAAAATCCTCCTCAATCTAAACAAGTCTCCGAAGGACCATTTTTTAGCTTGGTCTTCAATTAATTGTGTACTCATTTTGAGAGAAGTTTCCTCTGTGATAGAACTTTCTTTTAACCTCACCCCATCTAATATGTTTTCCAAAAATCTGGCATCTCTCTTGCATATGTATTTTTGTTTACGTGTTTTATTTGCATTTAGTTAATACGTAGTAAGTACTTGCATTTATTTCAACGACGTCACTTTAATGCTACGTTTGCCTTTGACGTGCATTCACGTCCACCTTTTTTTATCTCCCATCCCCCTTCTCTCTCCGCTTCCTATCTTCATCTCGTCTATATGCAGATTTGTTTGTTTATTCGTTTCGGGCAGAGCCATTGTCAGAGAGTTTATCATAACCTGTCATTTAACTGGTCTAGAAAAACACTTTACATTTCTCTGTCAACATAGTTGTTGCTGTTGCCTTCTTCTTCCTCATCCTCCTTTGGTTTCGGTAAGTAGTGTATCTCACGAGTATGAGTATTTGTATGCTAATTAATGCAGGTGTCAACCACACACAATATCTATCTCTACGTGTAGATGTTATTTTCTTCGCTGATTTTTTGTTAAGTTTTCTTGTTTTTTGTATTTCTCACAACAATGTATGTAAATACTAAACATTTTAAGAGGTTATTTAAAAAAAACAAATCCCCAAACTTAAGCGTGCTTTTATATTCGTAATAGTTGGGTAAGAAAATAAAATGACAGCTAGAAAAATAAATTTGAAGTCGTGTTCCCGCAAGTTGGATATATTTTTGAAAAAGTTTTTATTTATTGAAAATTACCAGAGAACTTTTTGAATATAGAAAATTTTATTAACCTTTTTTTTATAGAAAACTTCATTGACATTTTTTTCTAGAATCGTAATTTAAAGAATTTTTTTATATAAAATTTCATTTCATCTCATAAATTTCTATGAAATTTTTTATTTATAGAAAATTTCATAGAAATTTTTTATTTATAGAAAATTTCATAGAAATTTTTTATTTATAGAAAATTTCATAAAAATTTTTTATTTATAGAAAATTTCATACACATTTTTTATTTATAGAAAATTTCATAGAAATTTTTTATTTATGGAAAATTTCATAGAAATTTTTTATTTATAGAAAATTTCATAGAAATTTTTTATTTATAGAAAATTTCATAGAAATTTTTTATTTATAGAAAATTTCATAGAAATTTTTTATTTATAGAAAAATAGAAATTTTTTTTTATAGAAAATTTCAGAAATTTTTTATTTATAGAAAATTTCATAGAAATTTTTTGTTCATAGAAAATTTCATAAAAATTTTTTATTTATAGAAAATTTTATAGAAATTTTTTATGTATAGAAAATTTCATAGACATTTTTTATTTATAGAAAATTTCATAGACATTTTTTATTTATAGAAAATTTCAGACATTTTTATTTGTAGAAAATTTCATAGAAATTTTTTATTTATAGAAAATTTCATATAAATTTTTTATTTATAGAAAATTTCATAGAAATTTTTTTATTTATAGAAAATTTGATAGACATTTTTTATTTGTAGAAAATTTCATAGAAATTTTTTAATAAAACACTACAGCAATTTTTGTTTTTAGAAATTTTTCATTCATAAAAATTTTTTTATATATAGAAAATTTCATAGAAATGTTATTTTTTTAATTCATAGAAAATTTTATAGAAATTTTTTATTTATAGAAAATTTCATAAAATTTTTTTATTCATAGAAAATTTAATAGAATTTTTTTATTCGTAGAAAATTTCATAGAATTTTTTTATTCGTAAAAATGTTTTTCTTTATTGAAAATTTCATAAAATTTTTTTTAATAGAACATTTTACAGCAATTTTTTAGAAGTAGAAGTTTTTATAGATTTTTTATTTATGAAAAATTTTCATAGATATTTTTTATTTATAGCAAATTTTATAGACACTTTTTGTGTAGAAAATTTCATAAAATTATTTTATTTATAGAAGATTTCAAAGAAATTTTTTATTTATTTTTATATAATTTTTATTTATTGAAAATTTCAGAAATTTTTTCTTTATTGAAAATTTTCTATAATTTTTTTATAGACAATTTTACAGGATTTTTTTTTTAGAAAACTTCATAGAATTTTTTAGTTTATAGAAAAATTCATAGAAATTAATTTTTTAGAAAATTTAATTTTTTTATCGAAAATTTCATTGATTTTTCACAGATATTTTTTATTTATAGCAAATTTCATAATTTTTTTGTGCGCAGAAAATTTCATAAATTTTTTTATTTATAGAAGATTTCATAGAATTTTATTATTTATTGAAAATTTCAAATATTTTTTATTTATAAAAATTTTTTCTTTATTGAAAATTTCCTAGACTTTTTTTACAGGAATTTTTTATTTATAGAAAACTTCATAGAATTTTTTTTAATAATAGAAAAATTTATAGAATTGTGTTATTCATAGAAAATTTCAGAGAAATGTATTTTTAGAAAATTTAATTTATTTTTTTTATATTGATAATTTCATTGATTTTTTCTGGTAGATAATTTTATAGATTTCTTTTATAGAAAATTTTATTAAAATTTCTTTATAAACACTATGATTGAAACTTTTAAATGGAAAATTTCATTGGATTTTTTTTATAAAAAATTTCTTTATCATAAAAATTTATTTTATAGAAAATTTTATTGAATTTTTTATAGAAAATTTCACGGAATGTTTTATAGAAAATTCCATTAAATTTTGTTTTATAGAAAATTTCATAGACATTTTTTTGTCTCTAGAAAATTTAATAGAAATTTTGTATTTATAGAAAATATCATAAAATTTTATTACTTATAAAAAATATCATAAAATTTTATTACTTATAGAAAATTTCATAGAAATTTTTAGAAAATTTCTTTGCCATTTTTATTACATTAAATTTACTTTTTTAATAGATATTTTCTTAAGATTTCTTTTATGTCAAACTTTTTTATACAAAATTTCATTATATTTTGTTTATAGGTTTTTTGTTCTTATAGAAAATTTTATTGACATTTGTTCATAGAAAATTTCATGGATTTTCGAAATTTTCTATGATTTCATTGCCATTTTTATTACATTAAATTTATTTTTTAATAGAATTTTTCTTTGAATTTCTTTTATAGAAAATATTAAACTTTTTTATGCAAAATTTCATTAAATTTTGTTTATAGGATTTTTATTCTTGTAGAAAAATTTATTGAAATTTTTTCATAGAAAATTTTTATTGAATTTTTGTATTAATGGCAAATTTCATAGACATTTTGTGCCTCTAGAAAATTTCATAGAAATTTTTTATTTATAAAAAGTATCAGAATTTTATTATTTATACAAAATTTCATAGAAAATTTCATTGGTATTTTTATTACTTTAAATTTGTTTTTTAATCGAAATTTTCTTTGAATTTTTTAATAGAAAATGTTAAGCATTTTTATACAAAATTTCATTAATTTTTTTAATGGAAATTTAATTGGAGTTTTTTTTATAGAAAATTCTTTACAATTTTGTTATTGAAAATTTAATATAGAAACTTTCATTGATACTTTTTAAATGGAAAATTTCACTAACATATTTTTTATTTAGAAAATTTCAGACATTTATTTTATAGAAAATTTTATTGGAATTTTTTTTACAAAATTTTATTTAGTTCATAGAATTTTATTTTATTTAATCTACAGAATTTGTTTGTTTATAGAAAATTTCGTAGAACAATTTTTTTTATTTATAGAAAATATCACAGATTTTTTTTTTGAAAATTTCACACAATTTTCGTATTATAGAAAGTTTCTATAATAATTAAAATATTTTTTCTGGAGATTTTTCATTTAAACGTATTTTCTTGTAATTTTTTAGTTTATTGACAAATTGGTTTGAAATCGTTATTTATCGAAATTCGGGAACAAGACTAATACTACAAGATGTCATTATTTCTAATGGCCAGTTTTATTTAAAACATGATGTAATGTCTTCCCCCTTTGCCACTCAGTCCACTAGGAATCTATTATACAGATACATGTATAATGCAACCCCGATACGTACTACTACTATACAATTCACACGTTAGGCTTTACACTAATCAAACCTTGACCCGTTACAGTCGATGCGATTGGGTTAGTGGGGGTGGGTGGGGAGGTCTATTTTATTTGCATGTGGGGCAGGTATCATGACTGTCGACACACATCCACAACCAATCAGGCCATACTAAAATTTGTAGGTTTTCCTCTTTTACGATGGCTCTCAATACGACATTTTGACGGTTTTCACTTACGATTTTTTAACGCTGAACAAATTAAAATAATAGAAACGAAAAAAAACAAAATGTTAATTAGTTTTAACATATACAACATATGAGAAAAGGAAAGAAAAAAACTTACGAGTGTAAACCTGTTAAACGGCTTCATAAAAATTTAATGCCATTTTTCTTTATTTTGTGGTTGTTTTTTTTTAATTTTGTTGTTGTCTCTAAATAGAGAAATTTAAATCAAAATAAAACATTAAGGTTTCTTTAGATTAAAACTCACACATTTCCGAATCAAATGTTAATAGAACATTTATTTTGCGTGCGAAAAACAGTCAATGCCTTTAATTTAATTTAGTTTAAATATTTATTGTATTTCATTCAATTCGACGAGTATATCGATTGTAGATAATAGTTTGCCTCCATTGGCTTTGGAATTTTAGTTTTAATTTCAATTCATTCTCTTGTGAATGCAATTTTAATTAATTTGTATAGCGGCCAAGAATTTGCATATACACTTATTTACATTCATTGCATTTTGCTTATTTGTTTTTAACTACGTTTAAATAAATGGGATTTACTGCATTATTGCCTGAGTTAATGGGCAAATAAATAAACAATTAATTGTTTTAATTATAATACGAATTTTCAAATAAATTTAATACAAATTGCAAAAAATTTAGTAAAATTCCAAAAGAAAACAACTCTGGGTTAATCAACATAAATAATGTTTGGCAACACTCTAAGACTTTGAGGGATTAGCTAAGCTATTCACCACTAAGGGTGGTTCAAATTGTACGATTTATCAAGGAAATCATAAGCCATTCATGCGAAAATTGAAGTTAAATGATTTTTATTTATTTTTTTAGAAATTTGTCTATAGTAAATGTCTTTTTAAAAGTTTCTTCAACTTACAATATTTTTTTTGAAAATTTTTTCAGACACTTTTTGTTAATAAAAAATTTAAATTTAAAACAAAATATTTTTTTCTGCTGCTAAATTATCACTTCATTTGCTACATTGATCTGTAGCAATATTTCTCCTAATCAATAATTTTCGAAATGTTTTTTTTTGTGTTTTAGTCATGCGTTTATTTATTGTTTGGCCTAAAATCTGGTTTTAACACATTTTTATGGACTTTTAAGTATTTTTACCACCGAAACAAATTTATAACCTTACTAATTAAATTCATGCAGACAGAGCAGAAAATTTCAAATCCAGGTAATATCTAGATTTTACTACTTATGATTTGAACATCATCGCACAGTGGACAATATTTCATACAAATATTTTTGTAGAAAATTTAATAGATATTTTTATGTATTAATAGAATATAGCATAGATTTTTTTATAGTAAATTGTATTAAATATTTTTTATAGAAAATTTAATTAGAAGAGAATAGAATAGATTTTTTTTTGTTTCTAGACAATTCCATAGAAATTTTTTATTAAAAGCAAATTTCATAGATATTTTTTATTTATAGAAAATTTCATAGATATTTTTATTTATAGACAATTTCATAGAAATTTTTTATTTATAGAAAATTTCATAGAATTTTTTTTATTTATAGAAAGTTTCATAGAAATTTTCTATTTATAGACAATTTTATAGAAATTTTTAATTTATAGAAAATATTATAGAAATTTTTTATTTATAGTAAATTTTATAGAATTTTTTTATTTATAGAAAGTTTATAGAAATGTTTTATTTATAGAAAATTTTATAGACAATTTTTATTTATAGAAAATTTCAGACATTTTTTATTCATAGAAATTTTTTATTTATAGAAAATTTCGTATACATTTTTTATTCATAGAAATTTTTTATTTATAGAAAATTTCATAGAAATTTTTTATTTATAGAAAATTTCATAGAAATTTTTTATTTATAGAAAATTTCATAGAAATTTTTTATTTATAGAAAATTTCATAGAAATTTTTTATTTATAGAAAATTTCATAGAAATTTTTTATTTATAGAAAATTTCATAGAAATTTTTTATTTATAGAAAATTTCATAGAAATTTTTTATTTATAGAAAATTTCATAGAAATTTTTTATTTATAGAAAATTTCATAGAAATTTTTTATTTATAGAAAATTTCATAGAAATTTTTTATTTATAGAAAATTTCATAGAAATTTTTTATTTATAGAAAATTTCATAGAAATTTTTTATTTATAGAAAATTTAATAGAAATTTGGATTTTTTATGAAATTTCAGAGACATTTCGTATTTATAGAATTTTTTTATTTATGGAAAATTTCATAAAATAATTTTATTTATGGAAAATTTCATAGAATTTTGTTATTTCAAAAAATAAAACCACTGTCTTCTGAACTCTGATTACTTGTTTTTTCAAGTCACGGCTAATGCTGCAAATCCAGAAACAAAATGTATTTTTATGAATATGAAATTCAAAAAAATTAACATTTTTCTTCTTTTGTTATTTTTCTGTGTTATTCACTGATTTGTTGAAATTAATTATGCAAATAAAACCGACAGACAGACAGAGGGGACGGGCGGACGGACAGACTTGATATGGAAAAATACATTTATTAATGTAAATTAAAAGTCAGAAAAAATAAATAAATCTCTACAGCAAAGCAGCCAAGCCTGAAGTTGTCAACTCTTTTCAACTGTCATTGACTTGAAATGAAAATATTGTAAGGTTAAACCTTTATTTATTTATAGAAAATTTCATAGAAATTTTTTATTTATAGAAAATTTCATAGAAATTTTTTATTTATAGAAAATTTCATAGAAATTTTTTATTTATAGAAAATTTCATAGAAATTTTTTATTTATAGAAAATTTCATAGAAATTTTTTATTTATAGAAAATTTCATAGAAATTTTTTATTTATAGAAAATTTCATAGAAATTTTTTATTTATAGAAAATTTCATAGAAATTTTTTATTTATAGAAAATTTCATAGAAATTTTTTATTTATAGAAAATTTCATAGACATTTTTTATTTATAGAAAATTTAATAGAAATTTTATATTTTTATGAAATTTCACATTTCGTATTTATAGAATTTTTTTATTTATGGAAAATTTCATAAAATAATTTTATTTATGGAAAATTTCATAGAATTTTGTTATTTCAAAAAATAAAACCACTGTCTTCTGAACTCTGATTACTTGTTTTTTCAAGTCAAGACGGCTAATGCTGCAAATCCAGAAACAAAATGTATTTTTATGAATATGAAATTCAAAAAAATTAACATTTTTCTTCTTTTGTTATTTTTCTGTGTTATTCACTGATTTGTTGAAAATTAATTATGCAAATAAAACCGACAGACAGACAGAGGGGACGGACGGACGGACAGACTTGATATGGAAAAATTCATTTATTAATGTAAATTAAAAGTCAGAAAAAATAAATAAATCTCTACAGCAAAGCAGCCAAGCCTGAAGTTGTCAACTCTTTTCAACTGTCATTGACTTGAAATGAAAATATTGTAAGGTTAAACCTAATATTTTTTTTTAAATTCACAGCAGTAGTTTTATTTGTTATAAAAACCTGCATTCGGTTTTGGTCGAAACTCAATTATCGGCCGAGTCTGTGTTTGCTCATATGGTTTTCAAATCATAACAATGGTCCAACCACCACCATTAGTGGTGGTGGCTCACTGCCCGCCACCCCTTATTCATAGCCATTACCAACTTCTCTCTCTTGGTTTGGTTAACAGACAAATTCTATTCATGTTTATTTAACTGCATTGCATATTTACGAGGGTCGTCTAAGAGTCCGTAAAAATTTCTATGAAATTTGCTATAAATACAAATTCCTATGAAATTTTCTATAAATACAAATTCCTATGAAATGTTCTACAAATAAAAAATGTTCTATAAATGAAAAAATTCTATGAAATTTTCTATAAATAAAAAATTTCTATGAAATTTTCTATAAATAAAAAATTTCTATGAAATTTTCTATAAATAAAAAATTTCTATGAAATTTTCTATAAATAAAAAAATTCTATGACATTTTCTATAAATAAAAAATTTCTATGAAATTTTCTATAAATAAAAAATTTCTATGAAATTTTCTATAAATAAAAAATTTCTATGAAATTTTCTATAAATAAAAAATTTCTATGAAATTTTCTATAAATAAAAAATTTCTATGAAATTTTCTATAAATAAAAAATTTCTATAAATAAAAAATTTCTATGAAATTTTCTATAAATAAAATATTTCTATGAAATTTTCTGCGAAATTTTATATAAATAAAAAATTTCTATGAAATTTTCTATAAATAAAAAATTATGCAATTTTCTATAAATAAAAAATTTCTATGAAATTTTCTATAAATAAAAAATTTCTATGAAATTTTCTATAAATAAAAAATTTCTATGAAATTTTCTATAAATAAATAAAAATTTCTATAAATAAAAAATTTCTATGAAATTTTCTATAAATAAAAAATTTCTATGAAATTTTCTATAAATAAAAAATTTCTATGAAATTTTCTATAAATAAAAAATTTCTATGAAATTTTCTATAAATAAAAAATTTCTATGAAATTTTCTATAAATAAAAAATTTCTATGAAATTTTCTATAAATAAAAAATTTCTATGAAATTTTCTATAAATAAAAAATTTCTATGAAATTTCTATGAAATTTTCTATAAATAAAAAATTTCTATGAAATTTTCTATAAATAAAAAAATTTCTAAGAAATTTTCTATAAATAAAAAATTTCTATGAAATTTTCTATAAATAAAAAATTTCTATGAAATTTTCTATAAATAAAAAATTTCTATGAAATTTTCTATAAATAAAAAATTTCTATGAAATTTTCTATAAATAAAAAAATTCTATGACATTTTCTATAAATAAAAAAATTCTATGACATTTTCTATAAATAAAAAAATTCTATGACATTTTCAATAAATAAAAAATTTCGATAAAATTTTCTATAAATAAAAAATTTCGATAAAATTTTCTATAAATAAAAAATTTCGATGAAATTTACTATAAATAAAAAATTTCTATGAAATTTTCTATAAATCAAAAATTTCTATGAAATTTTCTATAAATAAAAAATTTATATGAAATTTTCTTAAATCAAAAATTTCTATGAAGTTTTCTATAAATCAAAAATTTCGATGAAATTTTCTATAAATAAAAAATGTCTATTTCTATGAAATTTTCTATAAATAAAAAATTTCCATGAAATTTTCTATAAATAAAAAATTTCCATGAAATTTTCTATAAATAAAAAATTTCCATGAAATTTTCTATAAATAAAAAATTTCCATGAAATTTTCTATAAATAAAAAATTTCCATGAAATTTTCTATAAATAAAAAATTTCTATGAAATTTTCTAAAAATAAAAAATTGAAATAAATAAAATTCTATAAATAAAAAATTTCTATGAAATTTTCTATAAATAAAAATTTTCTATGAAATTTTCTATAAATAAAAAAATTATATGAAATTTTCTTAAATCAAAAATTTCTATGAAGTTTTCTATAAATCAAAAATTTCGATGAAATTTTCTATAAATAAAAAATGTCTATTTCTATGAAATTTTCTATAAATAAAAAATTTCCATGAAATTTTCTATAAATACAAAATTTTTATGAAATTTTCTATAAATAAAAAATTTCTATAAATAAAAAATTTCTATGAAATTTTCTTAATAAATAAATTTTTTATTATTTTTTTCTTTCCTCGAATTGTTTACCCTCCCCTCGTTTACTCTTTACTTAAGCCAAATGCACTCATTTATTGACCATGTTTTTTTTTTGTTTGTCGGTTGGTCTTCTTTAATTTTGTTTATTCAAGTTCCGTCCAAGCATTCTTGTTGCTATTAGTACCACCTTACTTGGGTGGTTTATATGGAAACACTTGCAGTTGTTGGCTGGTTGTTGTTGTAGTAATTTATTGTACTATGGACAAGTGTTAATTACTTTTCTCTTTGAAAATTGTTTTTAAATATGCATTATTCTCCAGAGATTAGGTATTTATGGGAAAAATATGTGAGTTTTTGACTAAAGTTTTTGTGAAAACAAAAAACTAACAATTCTAAAAATGTCGTGGGAAAAGGTATTTGAATTTGGGAAGCATTTGCAGTTTTACTAAGTCTTTGTTTTATACTATAATTGCCTTCTCTCAGTTTTGTGGTACACTTTAGGCGACTTTAGTGTTCTCAAATTTAAAAAATTTAAATTTATTTATCTTGAGTGTTTTATAAGGCATTTTCTCTCTTTTCAATACTCTCTTGAACTGTCAACTCTTTTGGTTCGCTCTTAGAAACCGATAATGCCAGAGATTGTTTATTTAAGTGTTGATATTGTAGAGTATTTATTGATTGTTGCCCCCGCTCCCTCTGCTTCGCTTCTACACCACCAACCGCTTGGTTGAACCAAGTCCACAAGTCAGAGTATGACAACGTCGTCGACGTCGTCCATACGACCATGCATGTCATGGTGGCGCATACCAACCCGGCTAACGTACCCAGCCATGCATGTTATCTCTGAACACCACTACTGACTGGACTGATTGCTGCTCTGTACGCGCTCTCTATACACAGAGAAAAAAATGTTTTCGAAAAATTAAAACAATTTCTTTAATACGTATTAAGAAGTCTATCATTTCGAGCTAAAGATAAACAAACTTTAAAATAAGTTGATGTCGAACTTAAATTAAAGATATGCGGAGATAAATTAAAGTAACTTTTGTATGGATTAAATAAATTATCTTCATTATTAAAAAATATTCTGAAAATTTAAGAATAATTACTTTATTTTTCAAAAAAAAAAATCTTAAGATCTGCATAAATAATCTGTAAGAAATGTACTTGAATTAAATAAAGTATTTAATGATCTTTATTTAAAAGATTAATTTTTATCACAATTTTTTTCCCCGGTGTATCGAACAACAACCAACCATTTTGACCAAGTACTAGAAATTCATTCGTCGCTGCTGCTCATCTAGACAGACAGACGGACACTCACTGACGACGACGATTGTTGTTCTGACGTTTGGCCCCTCTAGGCCTGGCCAATGCACAGCGAACGCTTAGTCAAATCAGTTAACATTCGTTGTTTTGGCCAAACAAAACGTAAAGCTCGGTTCGTTCAAAAAAAAAACGGGGGAACAAAATAATGATTTAAACAATTACCGCTAAATGAAGTGTGTTGAAATGGAAGAAAAAATACGAAAAAAAAATCAAATGTTGAAAAGTCTAGAATAATGTAAAAAATTGGGTTTTTTCGTGTTCTGTATTTTCAAAACCAGCCCAGAGGTGTCATTTCAATTCCGAGTTGCAACTACGATATGTGGGTAAAATCGACATCGAATCTCGTCAAAGTGAATGAACTGGAAACGAATGAATGTACAAAGAAATATTATAATAATACCATAATGAAATTCGAATTTGGGCCAAATGACCAAATATAAATTTTGGCCAACACCAAAACAATCAATACAAAAAAAGAAATTGTGAAAACGGAATTAAGGAAATTCTTAAACAAACAAAGAAGAGGAAATAACCAAATTACAATTAAAGAACCAAAAAAAAATTTACAAAATATATATAAAAATGGAAAATAAATATTGTTATTTAAAACATACAAAAATATGAAATATTTACATTAAAAATAAACAAAAAACTAAATATAAACACAAAAATAAATTAACTTGAACGGATATAGAAATTAAACGCAAACAAAAATATTTAATAGTAAATAAAAAAAACGGGAAAAAATTAACAACAAGTATAGTTTTACATACATATTACAAAAAAAAATGGCACTTGAAATGTACAAAATATTAAACCAACAAAACTAACTTACACTCGTTAAATACACAAAAAGTTGAAACATAAAATTTAAACAAATTAAGGAAAAATATCAAATAAAGTAAAGAAAAGTAAAAATAATTAGAATAAACACTAAAATACTATTTAAAACGCAATATTCTGCTCATTTCCGCGAAACAGCAACACCTGGGGTTTTAAATGCATAAAAACATCGACCAGAAAACAAGAATAAAAATTTGTCTACAAAATAAATATGGCTAAAATTTTTTATGAGATTGTCTATTATATTTTAAGAATTTTTTCTATAAATATAAAGATTTAAGAAATTCAGTCAGTATTTATTTGGTTCGAGACCATATATTTCATTAACTTTCTGTCTATTGCAAAAAAGTAATAGAAACAAATACAAAAATTGGTAGACAGTTTTAATTGCTTGGTAGAATTGACTGCAATTTCGATAGACACCACTCTAACATCTTCAGAATTCAATAGCAATAGTGTATGTCTTTAACTTAAATCAGCTGAAAAACTTATGGAAGCAGTAAATTTAATTTAACAAGAACTAACCAAACCCGATTTAAGAAATTTTCTATGAATAACAAATTTTTAAGAAATTTTCTACAAATAAAAATTGTTTAAAAAATTTTCTACAATATTTATATATATTTCTAAACAGTTTTATATAAATATAAAATTTCGCAGAAATTTTCTATAAATATAATATTTCGCAGAAATTTTCTATAAATATAAAATTTCCCATAAATTTTCTATAAATATAAAATGTTGTAGAAATTTTTTATAAATATAAAATTTAGCAGAAATTTTTTATAAACATAAAATTTCGCAGAAATTTTCTATAAATATAAAATTCCGCAGAAAATTTCTAAAAATACAAAATTTCGCAGAAATTTTCTGTAAATATACAGTTTTGCAGAAATTTTCTATAAATATAAAATTTTGCAGAAATTTTCTATAAATATAAAATTTTGCAGAAATTTTCTATAAATATAAAATTTTGCAGAAATTTTCTATAAATATAAAATTTTGCAGAAATTTTCTATAAATATAAAATTTTGCAGAAATTTTCTATAAATATAAAATTTCACAGAAATTTTTTATAAATATAAAATTTCGTAGAAATGTTCTAAAAATATATAAAATTTCTAAAACTACATAAAATAAAATTTCGCAGAAATTTTCTATAAATATAAAATTTTGTAGAAATTTTCTATCAAAACAAAATTTCAAAATATCAGAAAAATTTTCTATAAATCTAAAATTTCGAAGAAATTTTCTATAAGTCTAAAATTTCGCAAAAATTTTCTATAAATATAAAGTTTCGCAGAAATTTTCTATACATACAAAATTTTGCAGAAATTTTTTATAAATATAAAATTTCGAAGAAATTTCTGTAAATATAAAATTTCGCATAGTTTTACTATAAACATAATATTTCGCTGAGATTTTCTAAAAATATAAAATTTTGCACAAATTTTCTGTAAATATAAAATTTTGCAGGAAGTTTCTATAAATAAAAATTATGCAGAATTTTTCAATATATATAAAATTTTGCAGAATTTTTCTATAAATATAAAATTTGGCAGAAATTTTCTATAAACATAAAATTTGGCAGAAATTTCCTATAAATATAAAATTGAACAGAAATTTTTCGTAAATATAAAATTTTTAAGAAATTTTCTATAAATACAAAATTTGGCAAAAATTTTCTATAAAATTTCACACAAATTTTCTATAAATATAAAATTTTGCAGACATTTTCTATAAATACTAAATTTCAGAGAATTTTCTATAAATATAAAATTTTACAGAAATTTTTTATAAATATAAAATTTTTCATTTCTATAAGATATAAAATTTCTCAGAAATTTTCTATAAATATAAAATTTCTCAGAAAATTTCTATAAATATAAAATTTCTCAGAAATTTTCTATAAATATAAAATTTCTCAGAAATTTTCTATAAATATAAAATTTCGCAGAAATTTTCTATAAATATAAAATTTTACGGAAATTTTCTATAAATATAAAATTTCGCAGACATTTTCTATAAATATAAAATTTCGCAGAAATTTTTATAAATACAAAATTTCGTAGAGATTTTCTAAAAATATAAAATTTTGCACAAATTTTCTATAAATATAAAATTTTGCAGGAAGTTTCTATAAATAAAAATTATGCAGAATTTTTCGATATATATAAAATTTTGCAGAATTTTTCTATAAATAAAAAATTTTCTATAAACATAAAATTTGGCAGAAATTTCCTATAAAGATAAATTTGAGCAGAAATTTTCTATAAACATAAAATTTTACGGAAATTTTCTATAAATATAAAATTTCGCAGACATTTTCTATAAATATAAAATTTCGCAGAAATTTTTATAAATACAAAATTTCGTAGATACGGAAAACAAACAGAAAACAAAAACAACAATTCGAATTTTTGAACCTTATTTTTTTGATAATTTTTTATTTATAGAAAATTTCTTAGAAATTTTTTATTTATAGAAAATTTCTTAGAAATTTTTTATTTATAGAAAATTTCTTAGAAATTTTTTATTTATAGAAAATTTTTTAGAAATTTTTTATTTCTAGAAAATTTCTTAGAAATTTTTTATTTATAGAAAATTTCTTACATATTATTTTTTTGAAAATTGCTAAAAATGTCGCAAAAACTTTTTATAAAAAAATTTTTTTTTGAAATTTTAAACTGAATATTTTTTAGAGATGGTTTATTTATCGAAAATTTATGGGACATTTTTTATTAATAAAAACTTTATTACATTTTTTATTTGTAGAAGATTTATTGGAAATTTTTTATATTTATTTCACTTTCATATAAATTTTATATTAATAGAATTTTTTTAAAATTTTATATTTATAGTTTACAGAAAACAAACTATAGTCGATAGTCAATAGTCAAAAACAACGCTATGAAAGGTCAAACAGATCGCAAAAACAAAAAACTATAATTTATAGATTTTTTTTAAATTTTATGTTTATAGAAAATTTGTAAAAAAAATTATATTTATAAAAAATTTAAACATTTTATATTTTTGTAGAAAACTTTTTAAAGATTTTATATTTATAAAAATTTGTTTATAATTTTTTATTTATAGAAAATTTTTTAAAATGTAATATTTATGGGATATTGTTCACAATTTTTTATTTATAGGAATTTATGTTTTACTTATAGAAATTTTTTTTAGAATTTTATATTTACAGAAGATTTTCCAAAATTGTATATTTACACAACATTTTTCAAAATCTTATGCTAGTAGAAAATTTTTTAAAATTTTATGTTTATAGAAAATTTCTTAAAATAGTATACTAACAGACAGTTTTATACTTATATTTATAGACAAATTGTATAAAATTTTCTATAAATTCCGCAACTCAATTAAAAATCTAATTGTTGAAATATTCTTTATGGAAATTCGATGCTGCACATTTTTGGGAATAAAGCTTTCCATTGATATCAGTTTTATTAGTATTTAAGGATATTTAAAACCTCAAAAGTGTACAACAAAAATATGGGTGTCGGAATTTTACCATGAAGACCTTATCAAACACCTCAAGTAAAATTCTAATTTTTATTCTATTCTTTATAGAAACTATATTCTGCACATTTTTGTTAATTAAGCTTTTCATTGATATCATTTCTATTAAAATAGTATGACAATTAAGACCGCAAAAGTGTACAATCTACAGCAAATTTGTAATATAAAAACCTTTTAAACATTTTGACAAAAATAGTTTTTTTATTTTTTTTATTATACAACTTTGATTGTGCACATATTTCGGAATAAAACTCTCCACCGATACCAATTTTGTTAGAATTTCCGCATATTCAAGTCCCCTAGAGTGTATCACGAATATTTGTGTAAGAAAATTGTAAACTGAAGACCATATGAAACGTTTTCAGAAAACTCTAAAAATTATTTAATTCTGCACATTTTTGTTAATAAAACTTTGGTATAACTTTTATTAAAATCATAGGACATTTCACATCCCAAAAGTGTACCACAAAAATATGTGCAGCTAATTTGTAATATAAAGACCTTATGGAACTTATTAAGCAAAAATCTTTTCTTTTTTTATTATATTTCTTATACAAATTGATTGAGCACATTATTGTGCAAAAATCATTCCGCAGATGCCAAGTTTGACAAAATGTTAGCATTTCATGCACATGTTTGGGAATAGAGTTTCCACTAAAAGAAATTTTGTTTAAATTTTAGGACATTAAAAATGGCAAAAGTGTACCACAAAAATATGTGCAGCTAATTTGTAATATAAAGATCTTATGGAACCTATTAACCACCAATCATTTTTTTACTTTATTTCTGTTACAACTTTACTTTGTGCACATGCTTGTAAATAAGGCATTCTGCAGATACCAACCTTGATAGAATTTTAGTATTTTAAATTCCTCTAAAGTGTACCACAAAAATATGTATTTGGAAATTGTAAAATGACTATCTTATAAAACATTTCAACTATAATTCTGAGTTATTATTTTCATTAAAAAAATCTGATTCTGCACATTTTTGGGAATAGAGCTTTCCTTTAAATGAAATTTTATTACAGTTTTAGGACATTAAAGACCCCAAAAGTGTACCACAAAAATATGTGCAGCTAATTTGTAATATGAAGATCTTATGTAATCCAATAACCACAAATCATTTTTTTACTTTATTTCTTGTACAACATTACATTGTGCACATTTTTGAAAATAAGGCATTCCGCAGATACCAATTTTGGTACAATTTTAGCATTTCAAAGTCCTCTAAAGTGTACCACAAAAATGTGTATTGGGAAATTGTTAAATTACTATCTTATAAAACATTTCAACTATAATTCAGAGTTATATAATTTTCCTCATATAACTCTGATTCTGCACATGTTTGGGAATAGAGCTTTCAATTAATATAAATTTTATTAGAATTTTAGGACATTAAAGAAGCCAAAAGTGTACCACAAAAATATGGGTAGCAGAATTTTAATGTGAAGATCTTATGAAACATTTCAAGTAAAATTCAGATTCTTATTCTATTCTTTTTAAAAAAAATGTAATTCTGCACATTTTTGGTAGTCCAGCTTTCCATTGATATAAATTCGCAAATAATTTTAACATATCCAAATCCCCTAAGTGTTCCACAAAAATTTGTTTAGCAACATTTTAAGAGGTAGGACCTTTTGAAACATCTAATAATTTTTTTTAAATGAAAATTTTAGTAACACCGGGTTAACCAATTAGGATAAGTATTCGAGATTAGCTCTATATTAGGTTATCTTCCCTCACACCTCACACCAATTCCAAATTGCAAATTTCATTTTTGTTTAATAAAAAATTATAAAAGATAAAAATAATGAAATTATTTTTTCTTATCTCTTGGTTGTTGAGGCATTCCGCAAAGATTCTACTCCCTCTTTAAAATCGAGTTAAAAAAATAACTTTTACAATAAATTCTAATCCAAGCAAAAATGTCAAAATTATCAGTTTCCATTGGTTGTTACACTTTTGCTTTAATCGGCCCTTAACTTCTGCCATACTACGTGACTTTTTCACAATTAAAATAAGTAAAAGACCCGTACATTGTCACTCTACTCCCCCGACCCCTCTACACCTCCCCTTTGAACTTCGATACTTCCCTAGTACAACAAGTATTTTGTTTTTTTTTTCGTTTTTTACATTAACAAAACAAAAACAATTAACCACACCAGTGATAACAAATTGTTTAAACAAATAATAAATTTCACAAAAAAATGTGTATATGTGCCATTTGTACGTTTTTTTTTTTGAAAGATCTATGATGATACCTTTGTTCAGACGTGATTCAATGTAAAATTATTTTGTAATGCCCTATACATTGAACGCTGAATAATTGGATGTTACTTTAGTTTTTTTTATAAAATACAACAAATAAAAACAAACAATAATAACTCAAGAGGAATCAATAAAGTTGTATTCTCATTGTAATTCAAACAAAAGAAAATTCGTGGAACTAAATAAAAAAAATATTAAAATGAGTTAAATGCCCTACAGTAAATCCCCAATACGCCTCCTAAATCGGTATCACAGAGCTACAGAAATGTTAGTTTTAAATAAGGTTATTCAATACTTATAATTATAATTATAGTTGAGATGTTTCATAAGGTCTACATCACAATTTTGCAACACACATTTTTGTGGTACACTTTTGGGTTCTTAAATATCCAAAAATTTTAACAAAATTTGTATTATTGGATAGCTTTGTTATCAAAAAAGTGCAGAATTACATTTCTGTAAAGAATAAAATAAAAATTAGAATTTTACCTGATTTTTTTATAAGGCTTTTATTTTAAAATTCCTCTACACCAATTTTTGTGGTACACTTTTGGGGTCTTAAATGTCCTACAATTTTCATAAAATGTATATCAATGGAGAGATTTATTCTCAAAAATGTGCAGATTAACATGTGAATAAATAATAGAATAATAATTAGATTTTTGCTTGAGTAGTTTAATAAAGTCGTCATACTAAGGTTGAACTACGCAAATTTTTGTGGTACACATTTGAGGTCTTGTTTGTCGTAAACTTCGAATAATACTTATGTAAATAGATAGCTTTTTTACCAAAAATGTGCTGAATCTAATTTTTATAAAGAATAGAAATACAAATTATACAAATTGATTTACTTAAGGTGTTTTATAAGATCTTTATTTTAAAATTCCTACCCCAAATTTTTGTGGTACACTTTTTGGATCTGTAATGTCCTAATATTCTAACAAAATTGATTATAGTGAAAAGCTTTATTTCCAAAAAAGTGCAGAATCAAAGTTTTATAAGGAAATGAATGAAACTCGGGATTATAGTTGCGATGTTTTAGAAAGTCTTCATAATACAATATTGCTACACACATTTTTGTGGTATACTTTTGTTATCTGAAATTTCCTACAATTTTAATAAAATTGATATCATTGAAAAGCTTTATTACCAAAAATGTGCAGAGTCAAAGTTTTATAAGAAAAAGAATAAAACTCTGGATTATAGTTGCGATGTTTCAGAAGGTCTTCATAATACAATATTGATACACACATCTTTGTGGTACACTTTTGGTATCTGAAATTTCCTACAATTTTAATAAAATTGATATCATTGGAAAGCATTATTCCCAGAATTGTGCAGAATATAATACAATTTAGAAAAAAAATACAATTATAGTAAAGACGTTTTATATGGTCTTTATACAGAAATTTCGCTGCACACATTTTTGTGGTACACTTTTAGGGCATTTTATGTCCCGCAATTCAAATAAAATGTATATCTACGTAAAGCTCATTTCCCAAGTAAGTGCTGAATCGCATTTGAATAAAGAATAGAATACAATTTAGAATTTTACTAGTTATTTTATAAGGTCTCCATATTAAAAATGTTCAACACAAATGTTTGTGGTACACTTTTAAGGTCTAAAATATGCTACAGTCCTAACAAAGTGTATATCAATTAAAAGCTCACTTCCCAATGATATTGCAGAATCCTAAAGTTGAATGCTAATTCTGGCAAATCTACTTAATTTGTGTCTGTAATTTGAAATTCCAAAAAAAATGTATATCTTTAATTTACATTTTCATTATTTTTGCTTGATTTTATGAAACATATGCAAACTTTTCAAACCACCTGAACGAATGACTCATATTGGTGAGGGGTTTTTTGCACGATTGTTGACAAAAAAACTGCGTAGAAATTCACAGAAAAAAAACCAGCAAGCGCACGTCTACGCTCACGCATTGTACGTACCTATGAACGAACGAACAAACGAATCATGACAATTTAAATCCTAAACCCATACGAATAATATCCATTAAAAGTTATTTTGTGAGTTGTTTTTTGTCATTTCCATTTTATTTAAAAAAATACAAAATTATTATTGGCAGCTTAATGCTAAACACGTACTTTCAATTGAAGTTAAAGATACGCAGAGAAAGAAACACAATGACTGACTGACATATGCCCCAGGGGCAGAAGAAGGGCCAGGTGGTGCTGTGGAAGTGGGACGGCAGGGGAAAGAGCTGGAGAGGAAGTGAGCAACAACAACAACAAAAAACATATAAATTGTATTTTTATAATAATAACGTACGTACCCAGTCAACGGGTTAAACAACAGTTTTTTCTTAATGAAAAAAGTAAATATAAAATAACAATAATAACAAATAATCCATAAAAAGTGAGAGAGAAAGAAAAACATGAATAATAATTAAAAAAATTATACACTAAATAACATAGAAAAAGTGCGATAAAGTTTAAACAAAAATAAAGTGAAATGTATTTAAATATTTAGCCCAAAAAACTAATAAACAAAAAAACGCCCCAAAAACCGACAAAACAAACTGTGATCCATTTGTTCGACAAATTAAGCTTGAACTATGCATATCAGACTTAAATACTTCAAAAATGAAAGCTTAAGCTTTAGTTGAACTTTAAGAAAGCTTTGCGTAAAGAGAAAGATCTTGTATCATTGAAAGACTTTAATAAAAATGATTGTAACTTCAATTAAAGATTTAATTGAAACAAAGTATTAAACAAAAAAAAAACATTTAAGAAAGTCAGAAATAAATAAACCAATGGATAAAATAAAAATTTATTAATACATTGAAGAATATTGAATAAAATTTTTAAGTATAACTAGTAGACATTTTTTACCAATTTATATTTATAGAAAATGTCATTGATTTTTTTTTTTTTTAAATCGATAAATAACTTCTTTAAGAAATTTTCTATAAATAATGAATAAAATAACATAAAAATTCTATAAGTAAAATATTTTGACAAAATGTTCCAATAAATACAAAATTTCTATGAAATTTTCTATAAATACAAAATTTCTATGAAATTTTCTATAAATACAAAATTTCTATGAAATTTTCTATAAATACAAAATTTCTATGAAATTTTCTATAAATACAAAATTTCTATGAAATTTTCTATAAATACAAAATTTCTATGAAATTTTCTATAAATACAAAATTTCTATGAAATTTTCTATAAATACAAAATTTCTATGAAATTTTCTATAAATACAAAATTTCTATGAAATTTTCTATAAATACAAAATTTCTATGAAATTTTCTATAAATACAAAATTTCTACGAAATTTTCTATAGATACAAAATTTCTACGAAATTTTCTATAAATACAAAATTTCTATGAAATTTGCTATATATACAAAATTTCTATGAAATTTGCTATAAATACAAAATTTCTATGAAATTTGCTATAAATACAAAATTTCTATGAAATTTTCTATAAATACAAAATTTCTAAGAAATTTTCTATAAATAAAAAACTTCTAAGAAATTTTCTATAAATAAATAATGTCTATGAAAATTTCTATATATATAAGAAATTTCTAAAAAAAATTCTATAAATATAAAATTTCTAACAAATTTTCTATAAACAAAATTTCTATCAAATTTTCTATAAACAAAATTTCTATGAAATTTTCTATAAATACAAAATTTCTATGAAATTTTCTATAAATGCAAAATTTCTATGAAATTTTCTATAAATACAAAATTTCTATGAAATTTTCTATAAATACAAAATTTCTAAGAAATTTTCTATAAATACAAAATTTCTAAGAAATTTTCTATAAATACAAAATTTCTAAGAAATTTTCTATTAATTCAAAATTTCTATGAAATTTTCTATAAATACAAAATTTCTATGAAATTTTCTATAAATACAAAATTTCTATGAAATTTTCTATAAATACAAAATCTAAGAAATTCTAAGAAATTTTCCATAAATACAAAATTTCTAAGAAATTTTCTATAAATACAAAATTTCTAAGAAATTTTCTATAAATACAAAATTTCTAAGAAATTTTCTATAAATACAAAATTTCTAAGAAATTTTCTATAAATACAAAATTTCTAAGAAATTTTCTATAAATACAAAATTTCTAAGAAATTTTCTATAAATACAAAATTTCTAAAAATACTAATTTTCTAAGAAATTTTCTATAAATACAAAATTTCTAACAAATTTTCTATAAATACAAAATTTCTAAGAAATTTTCTATAAACACAAAATTTCTAAGAAATTTTCTATAAATACGTAATTTCTAAGAAATTTTCTATAAATACGCAATTTCTAAGAAATTTTCTATCAATTTCTAAGAAATTTTCTATAAATACAAAATTTCTAAGAAATTTTCTATAAATACAAAGTTTCTAAAAAAATTTCTATAAATAAAAAAATTCTATGAAATTTTCCATAAATAAAAAAATTCTAAAAATGTTTCTATGAAATTTTCTATAAATAACTAATTTCTAGGAAATTTTCTATAGTAAAAAATTTCTTGAAAATTTTCTATAAATAAACAATTTTTTTAAAATTTTCTACAAATAAAAAATTTCTAAGAAACTTTCTATAAATAAAAAATTTCGAAGAAATTTTCTATAAATAAAAAATTTTGAAGAAATTTTATATAAATACGAAATTTCGAATCTATAAATACAAAATTTCTAAGAAATTTTCTATAAATAAAATAGTTCTAAAAAATTTCGAATCTATAAATACAAAATTTCTAAGAAATTTTCTATAAATAAAATAGTTCTAAAAAATTTTCTATTATTCTAAAAAAAAAATTCTAAGAAATTTTCAATAAATAAAAAATTTCTAAGAAATTTTCTATAAATAAAAAATTTCTAAGAAATTTTCTATAAATAAAAAATTTCTAAGAAATTTTCTATAAAAAAAATTTCTTGAAAATTTTCTATAAATAAACAATTTTTTTAAAATAAAAAAATTCTAAAAATGTTTCTATGAAATTTTCTATAAATAACTAATTTCTAGGAAATTTTCTATAAATAAAAAATTTCTTGAAAATTTTCTATAAATAAACAATTTTTTTAAAATTTTCTACAAATAAAAAATTTCTAAGAAACTTTCTATAAATAAAAAATTTCGAAGAAATTTTCTATAAATAAAAAATTTTGAAGAAATTTTATATAAATACGAAATTTCGAATCTATAAATACAAAATTTCTAAGAAATTTTCTATAAATAAAATAGTTCTAAAAAATTTCGAATCTATAAATACAAAATTTCTAAGAAATTTTCTATAAATAAAATAGTTCTAAAAAATTTTCTATTATTCTAAAAAAAAAATTCTAAGAAATTTTCAATAAAAAAAAAATTTCTAAGAAATTTTCTATAAATACAAAATTTCTAAGAAATTTTCTATAAATAAAAAATTTCTAAGAAATTTTCTATAAATAAAAAATTTCTAAGAAATTTTCTATAAATAAAAAATTTCTAAGAAATTTTCTATAAATATAAAATTTCTAAGAAATTTTCTATAAATAAAAAATTTCTAAGTAATTCTGACTGAATAATTTTCTATAAATAAAAAATTTCTAAGAAATTTTCTATAAATAAAAAATTTCTAAGAAATTTTCTATAAATAAAAAATTTCTAAGAAATTTTCTATAAATAAAAAATTTCTAAGAAATTTTCTATAAATAAAAAATTTCTAAG
Source organism: Eudasyphora cyanicolor (assembly GCA_963930755.1). NCBI lineage: Eukaryota > Metazoa > Arthropoda > Insecta > Diptera > Muscidae > Eudasyphora > Eudasyphora cyanicolor. Next base: position 281,520,557 of record OZ005736.1, read on the forward strand.
AAATTTTCTATAAATAAAAAATTTCTAAGAAATTTTCTATAAATAAAAAATTTCTAAGAAATTTTCTATAAATAAAAATTTCTAAGAAATTTTCTATAAATAAAAAATTTTAAAATATTTCTAAGAATTTTTTTTATAAATACAAAATTTCTATGAAATTTTCTCTAAATACAAAATTTCTATGAAATTTTCTCTAAATACAAAATTTCTATGAAATTTTCTATAAATACTGAATTTCTATGAAATTTTCTATAATACTGAATTTCTAAGAAATTTTCTATAAATACAAAATTTCTAAGAAATTTCCTATAAACACAAAATTTTTAAAAAAATTTCTATAAATAACAAATTTCTAAAAAAAATGCTATAAATAAAAAATGTCTATAAAAAAATTATCGGAAATTTTCTATAAATAAAAAATTTATAGTAACATAAATTAAAACTAATATAACGTTAAATAGAATGAAACAAAATAAAATAAACTATTAGTTTTTTTATTTTATCCTATTAACTAAAGTTTATGTTATCAATTTGGAATATTTGGATCATATTTTTTATGTCGTCATCACCTTTTTGATATTCTCCCCAAAGATTCAACTTAACCTTTAACTGAATTTAAAATTCAAATAATAAAAGAAACAAAATGGTTGTTTCAACCTTGAATATAACCCTTGACACCACATCGTCATCCCTACATGGAATGCCGGCGAGTCATCAACAGTATATGCCGCACCATGAGGTGACGACAGCGTCACTGCGACCGCCGCTGCAGGACAATTTCAATGTTTTAAGTAATAACAATAATTGTAACAATTCGAAAACAAATGACAACGATGTCAACAAGGCTAATAGTAATGTGGCCGCATTTGTTAGGGGCAAAAACAATTTGGCGGACAACAGTAGTAGTCCGGCATCGTTAAGGAAAATGGAACCTCTGGTGATTTGCAGTGAAGGAATTAGCTACATCAGCAATAGCGACAATAGTAATGGCAGTGCAACGGAGTTTATTGCCCATAACAACAATACGAATACGAATAATAAAAACAATAATTTTCTATTAAACAATAACAATAATAACAACAACAACAAAAGTGCCAATAATTTACACGAAACATTAGCAGTAAATCATAGTTTAGAGCGAGAACATCAAATGCCACAGCAGAATCTTCATTCTCCTTCTCCTGCTTCTGAAAACAGCTGTGAGAGCGGCAATGCAGGCCATACATATAACGTTGCAGTTAGTGTTGCCAACAACCAACAGCCGGCAAAGGAGAGAGCGTCCTTTGAATTGGAGCCAATGGCAACGCCGCTCATATCACTTGATGGCGAAAACACAACGACCACAACGGCGTTTGTGCGTCGTAACTCTTCGACGGTTTTGAAAAGAGGTGTGCCCATTACACGTTCGCAGTATTTGCAACAGCAACAGGCAAGTTTAGAGTTTTGTTTCTGCATATCTGGGATTTTTTTTGCTTTGTCCCACTCTCGATATAATCTTAAGCTAACACCCCACCATCCACCAACCAACTGCCAATTGCAATTCATGGCTATTGTTTTTGGGTGCGTTCAAAGACATGAACCGAAATAAAAACGCAGTTGCTGCAAGGTCTGGTTGACAGTGAAAAATCGTTGTCGTTTTTATTTTTATTTTGCCAGTAATTTTTGATGATCTCATCGTAATTTTTTAAATATTTGTTTTATTTATTTACGTTTTTTTTCAAACGAATGGTTTTGTTGTTTTTTTTCTGTTTGTTCGGGTGGTGTGAAGTAATAAAATCAACTCTGTAGTATTTGTTGTTGTCGAGTTGTTGATTATTTCGCTGCTGGCCAATAGTCAATGCATATTTTGTTAATGCTTAATTTGCTATCGAGGTAGGCGTACGCTATATTAGGTCTAAAGGAATTGGTGTTGTGAAAGCAAAAGTATGATAATGTAGCATTTTGTAAATTTTTTGTACCTTTGCAGGATTTATCTGCCGCACCCAGCAGACGCATTTTTGTAATATTTTAATATAGCAAAATTAATTATAAATATTACTCTGCATATCTTTGAAAGAAGAGCTCTCCATTTCTAAATGTCTTACTGCCACACGAGTATATTAAAACCCTTAAACATGTACCACAAATGTCAATGTAGAGTTTTTAGTATTATGATTAAAATTGACGTTTCTGTGTATTCAAAATTACGGAAGTAAATCAAATTTATTATTGTGCACGTTTTGAGGCCAAGAACTTTCTAGAGAATTAAAAATTTTCAGAATTTGAAAACAAGAAAGGCCCTAAAAGTATACCACAAAAATCTTTGCAGGGCTTTTATTATTTTATTTTTTTTGCATATTGATGTTTCTGTGCATTTAAATTTAGGAAAGTAAATAAAAATTATTGTTCTGCACTTAATTGGGACCAAGTAGTTTCCAAGGAACTGACATTTGTTAGAGTTTCAGAACCACAAAAATCTCTGTAGGGATTATATTATCTTATTTTTTACGTACTGACGTTTTTGTGAATTTAGACTTACAAAAGCAAATAAAAATTATTATTCTGCATATATTTGGGCAGGGAACTTATCAATGAAATAACACTTGTTAGAATTTGTGAACAAGATAGGTCCTAAAAATGTACCACAAAAAATCTCGGTAGGGTTTGTATTATTTTTGTTTACATATTGACATTTCTATGTAATTAAATTTAAGAAAGTGAATTAAAATTATTAGTCTGCACATATTTGAGCCAAGTAATTTGCAGTAAAATACAATATTTTAGAACAAGATAGTTGCTAAAAGTGCACCACATAATATCTGCAGGTAGGGCTATTACTTGTTTACCTATTGACGTTTCTGTGCATGAAAATTTAGGAAAGTAATTTAAAGTGTATATTCTGCATATCTTTGGGTCAGGTACTTTCCAATGAAATAAAATTTTTTAAAATTTGAGAACAAGATAGATCCTAAAAATGTACCACAAAAATCTTTGCAGAGCTTTCATTTTTTACGTATTGACGTTTCTGTTTATTTAAATTTTAGAAAGTAATTTAAAATTTGTCAGGTACTTTCCAATGAAATAAAATTTATTAAAATTTGAGAACAAGAAAGATCCTAAAAATGTACCACAAAAATCTTTGCGAAGCTTTTATTTTTTTTTTACATATTGACGTTTCTGTTTATTTAAATTTTAGAAAGTAAATTAAAATTTTTATTCTGCACATATTTAGGCCAAATACTTTCCATGGAAATAACACTTGTTAGAATTTGAGAACAAGATATGTCCTAAAAGTGTACCACAAAAATATTTGTTGGGTTTTTAATACTTATGATTTTATTTTTATTTACATATTGTCGTTTCTGTGCATTTAAATTTTTGAAAGTTAAACAAAATTATTATTCTACACATATTTGGGCCAAGAATTTTCCAGATAAACCATTTTTCAGACAAACCATTTTTAGGCCCTAAAAGTGTACCACAAGTGTACCATGTGTTTAGGGCTTTTGTTATAACTTAAATAATCAAACACTCACAATTTATGAATATTTTAATATATTAAATCTTATCATAACTACTATTCTGCATATGTTAGTAAAAATAAATCTTCATATATATGTAATACCATACCATTTTAGTTCAGTAAAAACACTATAATTGTACCACAAAAATCACTGAAGGGCTTTTAGTGTGATTAAAGAAATTGCCTTTTCTGTGAAATCCAGTGCATCAAAATAAGTCGATATAATATTCTGCATATATTTGTATTAAGAAGTTTTTGATAGCAAAATATTTATTAGAACTTGAAAATACTGAAACCCTCTAAAATGTACCACAAAAAACTTTGATTATTTAGGATTATATTTTCTAAGCCTATTTTAAACAATGCAAATATAGCCTATTTTTTAGTCGCTATTCATGCATATAACGGCTATCTTCAATTACCAAGTATTTTGATTTTTACCACTAAAAGCCTTTTTTAATTATTTCTTTTAAATTTTCAAACAAATGTTCATTGTTATGACGTTTTTCCCCCAAATTTCAGCATTGCTGTTTGCGGTTCCTATCAACAAATTTCTCATTAATTCTTATAACGAATTCCCCCAAAAAAAATATCTTATCATGGGAAAATATGGCAGTTTCTTTAGTTTGGTTTGTTGGAATGCTTTATCAAGCCTTTTATAAAAATGATATGAATGAATTGTAATTTAATCGGTAGAGCTGGCTTTCAGTATCTTTTTTTCGTACAATATTGCACCATATCAGCAAAAACTTTGTTTGGGAAAATTACGAAAAAGTAGTGAATTACTTGTGTCCCAAATGTAATCAATAGTGGGTCATAAAAGAGAACAGAACTGGGGCAGTATTTAAAAAAATAGTAAAAAATAAAATGTTGAATAATATGGAAATATTTACAAAAATATGAAAAATAAATAATAAACAATAACTGAAATGTGTTGAGAAAAAAATTTTGTAAGAAATATTTCCTATTTCTTCATATTTCATATTATAAATCTGGGGTTGGTTATTGGATTATACTATGTCTCCATTATAAGATAATCTACATTCAAATCTTATCGCTTATTTCCATCATTTGGCAACGTCAGTTGTTTCCTCCATTGAAATGGAATGTCATAAGGTCTCACGTTGCCAACTGATGAAAAGAATCTCATAAACGTTAGCAAATATACACACGCAGGTCCTTTCAAATGCAGACAAATAAGTGGGCTTTTCTTATTGTAAAAATTTAAGGTTTTTCTTGTTATGTTTATTTAAAATAAATTAAAATTGTGATTCTGCATTTCTTGGGGAATAGGGCTTTCTATTAATATGAGTTTTATTAAAATTCTAAAACATTTAAGACCCCAAAAGTGTACCACAAAAAGTGTACTACACCTGCAGGTCCTTTGAAGTAAATTCGTATTTTTTTAAATTAAACTTATGAATAATAAATAAAAATTATTATTCGGCAAACCTTTGCAAGCAGGGCTTTCTAGTGATATACATTTTATTAAAATTTTCCTACATTTAAGACCTCAAAAGTGTACCACAAAACTCTTATAGCGCAAGTAGTTTTTCTTCTTTTGGAAATTTACGGCTTTGTTTGTTATATTTACTTAAAAAAAATTGAAATCGTGATTTTGCACCTTTTGGGGAATAGGGCTTTGAAGTAATCCGCATTTTATTAAAATTTTAAAACACTTAAGATCTCAAAAGTGTACCACAAAAACTGTACCTAAATGTACACATGCAGGTTTAATGAATGTAAATCTATATATTTAAGCATAATAAATTAAAATTGTATTTTGGATAATCTCTGATAATAGGGCTTTCTATTGATATATATTTTATTAAATTTTTTTGATACTTAAAACCTCAAAAGTGTAGCTCAAAATAGAGTAATTAGGATTTCTGCTTCTGAAAATGTACGAATTTGGATCGTATATTTATTATATCTAAATTCAAATCGATATGCTGCACATCTTTGGGAATAGAGCTATCAATTAATCTAAATTCTATTAAAAATTTTCCAAAATTGAAGACCTCAAAAGTGTACCACAAAAATTGTATGGACATTTTAACTTGCAGGACCTAATGTAAATTCATGTTATTGGTTATAAAACTTATGAATAATAAATTAATATTATAATCCAGCTAATCTTTGGGAATAGGGCTTTCTACTGATATCCATTTTATTAAAATTTTCAGATACTAAAGACCTCAAAAGTGTACCACAAAAATTGCATGGAAATTTTAACTTGCAGGTCCTAATGTAAATTCATGTATTTGGTTAAAAAAAACTTATGAATAAAAAATTAGGATTGTAATTCAGCAAATCTTTGGGAATTGGACTTTCTACTGATATCCATTTTATTAGGATTTTCAGATACAAAAGACCTCAAAAGTGTACCACAAAAAATGTATGGAAATTTGAACTTGCAGGTCCTAATGTAAATTCATGTTTTTGGTTAAAAAAAACATGTTTAAAAAATTAAAATTGTAATTCAGCAAATCTTTGGGAATAGGGCTTTCTACTAATATCCTTTTTATTAAAATGTTCAGATACTAAAGACCTCTAAAGTGTACCAGAAAAATTGTATGGAAATTTTAACTTGCAGGTCCTAATGGAAATTCATGTTTTGTTTATGAATAAAAAATTAAAATTGTAATTAAGCAAATCTTTGGGAGTAGGGTTTTCTATTGATATCCATTTTATTAACATTTTCAGATACTAAAGACCTCAAAAGTGTACCACAAAAATTCTTATAGCGTAATTTGGGGTTCTTCCTCTGAAATTTAAGGGTATTGGTTGTTTTATTTATTTAAACTAAATAAAATTTGCGACTCTGCACATCATTGGGAATAGGGCTTTATATTAATATGAATTTTATTACAATTCTAAGCAAATTACGATCTCAAAAGTGTACCACAAAAGGTGTAACAAAATTTGCACATACATGTCCCAACGTAAATACATGTCTTTTGGTTATAAATCTTAAGGAAAATAAATTAAAATTGTATTGCGGCAAATCTTTGGCAAAAAGGTTTTCTATTGAAGCTCCTTTTTTTAAATTTGTCTTTATTTTAGACCTCAAAAGTGTACCACAAAAATTCCTATAGTGTAGTTAGGATTTCTTCTTCGGAAAATGTACAGTTTTGGAGGTTAAATTTATCTAAACTAAATTAAAATTTTTGCACTGCACATCTTTGGAAATAAGGCTTTCTTTTAAAATACATTTTGTTACATTTCAGAAACATTTAAAACCTCAAAAGTGTAGCACAAAAAATTTAACAAAAATTTACACATGCAGCTCCATGCAGATGTAAATTCATATTTTTGTTAATTAAATTTATGAATAATAAACAAAAATTATTATTGGGCAAATCTTTGGGAATAGGACTTTCTATTGATATACATTTTATTATAATTTGTCGATATTTAAAACCTCAAAAGTGTACCACAAAAATGCGCAGATCCATTCAAAAATAGTGTGTGCCTTCTTATTTTTAAGATTTTGAGTCTTTTCAGTTATGGTAATCATTCGAGTTTATTATTCTTCACATCTTTGGGTCAAGAGCTTTTCATAGCTGTAATTTTTATTAGAATTTATAGTTGTTATAAGCCCTAGAAGTGTACCACAAAAAATGCTTGTAGAATAAAATATGTAAAAAGAGAGCTTTATTTTTTTTTTTGTCCTAATGCCTTTCACTTATGGTCGGCTTATTTATTCAAATCAATTTATTCTTAAGTTTTTAAAGCAAAAATCGTCTTCATTCTCTCCCCCCTCCCCAAATAACTTTGACACACATACGGCAATGCAAGACAAAACCTGACCTGACATGACATCTGAAATGTTTTTTGTATGTTTTATATGCCATAATTGTCATTTGATTGAAGGGATATAATACAAAATGTTGGTATCTGCTGTCATAAATTCCTCAACGCACCTGGGAGGAGAACAACAATATCCCCAGGTAATCCTCGACAATACATGAACAATAGCAACATCAACAAAACTAAACCAGATTTACAAGAAGACAGCATTTTTCTGGGGATTTTTGTTCCGTTTTGGGTGGGGGTGGGGTTTGAGTTACTTTTTGTGTGCCGCAGAGCTCGGAGGTATTTTTTTCGTGCCCCAAGACCGTCCGACAACACCTTTTGGCTTTTGTACTGATTGTGTTAGCTTTTCATTTTTTTCCTATGACTGGAAGACTCGACATGGTGTTGTTGATTTTAATAACACTTGACAGGTTTCTAAATAGTCGAACACATTAAGCTCTTGTCATTTAAAAAAAGAATAAGAATCCCAGCCATCGACAAAAATGGTTATAAACTACAAACAATCCAAACGTCCGCCCGTCAGGTGGGGGTCTCTAAATGCACTGCGATTTTTTGTTGTTCTTTTTTTAGGTTCATTTGTTGTTCGCAAAATGCCATTTAGGCATTAAGACGACACTATTTAACTCTCAAACGTCAAGCCGACCCCCCTAAGGTCTCTCACCCACCTTCTTGTAAATATTACCTCTCTCTCTCTCTCCGCATCGGTTAGGCCCTTAAGGCTTTTGTGCTTTGGTGGGTGTGGTAATAGGTACGTACAACCACGTTGCACTTATAACCTTTGGCAACATTTGTCCTCATTAAGTGTGGCGCTCAAAAACAACAAGAAAAAAGAAACGTTACAAGACAAAAACGTTTTTAATATACTTTTCAAAAGAACGCACAATTTTACGCTTTTCCCTTAGAGCAGCTTTCAGTTAAGTTTTGTTGCACTTTTTTTTTTGCTCTAGAAAAAAATGAAATCTTTTGCTAATGGATGGCAGAATAATGGAGGCTTTGCGATATAATAGGAAAGGTTGTTGTCATTAACCCTTTATGGGCAAGACAAGAACCAAATAAACAGTTGGAAAAATCCCAGAGCTTTAGCTAGAAAACAAAAGCTTTTGCCAGAAATGAAAAGCTGCCACACATAAATGAAAATAAATTAGTCCTGGCAAAGCTTAAAGTAAAATTAAAACTATAGGCAAAAATTAAATATATAGTTTTAAGCTGCAATGTATTTTCCCTGCAGGTCCTACACTGTTTTTTTTGGTACACTTTTAAGTGTTTTAATGTTTCCAAATGATAATAAAAAATATATAAATGGAAAGTTCTGATCTCAAAGATCTGCAGTGACACGTTATGAATTTGTCATTTCTTTATACGAATATTTTCGCCTCGTATAGAAGAATTTAATAATACTGCAGGTTCTGCACTGATTTTTGTGTTACACTTTTAGGGGTTGCAATGCTTCCAAATGATGATTTTTGGTTCGTAAAGTATACTATAATAACAAAACAGGTCCTATATTAATTTTTGTGGTACAGTTTTAGGGGTTTTAAGGCTACCAAATGATTATAAAATCAATATCAATGGAAAACGTTAATCTCAAAGACATGCAGTAACATGTTATTAATTTGTTATGTCATTATACGAACATTTTTAGTTCTTAGAAAATATAATAATAATGCTGCAGGTTCTACATTGATTTTTGTGGTACACTTTCAGGGGTTTAAATGCTTCAAAATGATAATATAATATATATCAATGAAAAGCTCTGATCTCAAAGGCATGCAGTAACATGTCATTAGCTTATTATGTATTTTTAGGAAATTGTTTGGTTCGTGTAGAATAAGATAATAGTGCTGCAGGTCCTGCACTGATATTTTGTGGTACACTTTTGGGAGTTTTAATGCTACACGCTGAAAAAAAATCGCTTCTGTAGTATATTGTCCCAAACATATTCGGCTTGAAACATATATATGTTCAGGGAACACTCTAAACATATAATATTTGGTACCCACAAAGGTTATATGTTTGGGAAGATGGTGTTATAAACAAATCTTTATTTGGGACTATTATTTCCGAAACAAATAAAAAATTCACATTTAAGTATTCAGAAAATACCTAAATTGTGTTATATTGTTCAGTAATTGAAAGTAATTTTTTAGAAATTGTTTAATGTTCGTAAAAATAGTAATTAAAATCCTATTTTCTTGGATCAAAATAATTTTTTTGGTGGATTGACAACTAATTATGGCTTGGAATGCTCAGAAATTGAAATAATTGTTTTGAAACATGGTATCATAACTGGGAGGTACAATTGGGAACCAAGAAAAAATTAAAAATTAAATTCGAAAAAGCCAGCAAAAGATTTGAAAATCTTTTTTAAATAAAATATATTTGAAGAAATTCCTAAACAATAATTTTATTTGTACTTAAACACATATTTTATTTGAGAAATTTAGTTTGCAAATATATTTTGTTGTAATATATTAATATATGCGTTCCAAAAATATTTTATTGATTTCCAAATAAAATTTATTTGTTCAGAAATATATAATATTTAAAAATTTGTGTTCCAAATATATTTTCTTTCCATTCAAACATATCAAAAAAGGCGATTTTGCCCCGTGTACCAAATTATAATAAAATGTATATCAATAGAAACCTCTGGTCTCTAGGACATGTAGTAACATGATATTAATTTGCTATGTCTTTTTATGAACATTATTGGTTTGTATAAAAAAGATAATACTAATGCAGGTCCTAACGTGATTTTTGAGGTACACTTTTAGGGGTTTAAATACTTCCAAATGATAATATAATGTATATCAATGGGAAGCTCTGATCTCAAAGACATACAGAAACAGGTTAGTAATTAGTTATGCCTTTATACGAACATTTGTGGTTCGTATAGAATACTATAATAACAAAGCAGGTCCTACATTGATTTTTGTGGTACACTTTTAGGGGTTTAAATGCTTCCGAATGATAATATATTGTATATCAATGGAAAGTTCTGATCCCAAAGACATGCAGTAACATATAACTTATTATGTCTTTATATGAAACGGTTCGGTTTGTGAAGAATAAGATAATAGTTCTGCAGGTTCTGCACTGATATTTTTGTGGTACACTTTTAGAGGTTTTAATGCTACCAAGTGATAATAAAATCGATATCAAGAGAATACTCTGACCTAAGAGACATGTATTAACATGTTATTAATTTGCTATGTCTTTATACGAACATTTTTGGTTCGTATAAAATAAGATAATAATACTGCAGGTCCTGCATTGAGTTTTGTGGTACTTTTTCAGGGGTTTTATTGCTACCAAATGATAACAAAATCTATATCAATAGAATACTCTGACCTCAGAGACATGTATTAACATGTTATTAAATTGCTATGTCTTTATACGAACATTTTTGGTTCGTATAAAATAAGATAATTCCCAAGCAGGTCCTACATTGATTTTTGTGGTGCACTTTTAGGGGTTTAAGTGCTTTAAAATGATAATATAATGTATATCAATGGAAAGTTCTGATCCTAAAGACATGCAGTAACATGTCATTAACTTATTATGTCTTTATATGAAATTGTTCGGTTCGTGTAGAATAAGATAATAGTGCTGCAGGTCCCGCACTGATATTTTGTGGTACACTTTTAGGGGTTTGAATGCTACCAAATGATAATAAAATCTATATCAATGGAAAACTATAATCTCAAAAACATGCCGGAACATGTAGTTAATTTGTTATGGGCCTGTTTCTGTAACTTATTTTCGTTCGTCTACTGCGAACGATCAAAATTCTCTCAGCTATTACTTGAATTCTATAAAAAGCAGGTTAGAAATATTTTAGGAACAAGCTTTATACATGATTTTCTACAGACACAACGAATTATAAACTTCTGTGATTTATAGATTAATCGGAATAATTGAGTGATTTTTGATCGTTCGCAGTAGACGAACGAAAAAAAGTTACAGAAACAGGCCCTATGTCTTTATACGAACATTTTTGGTTTGTATAAAATAAGATAATAATGCTTTCGTGATTTTTGTGGTACACTTCTAGCGGTTTTAATGCCTTCAAACTATAATAAATTCTATACCACAGAAAAGCTCAGATCTCAAAGACATGCTGCAATATTTTCATGTATACGCTCATTTTACAAAAGTTTATCATTAACATATCAAGAAAAGCTCTGCAACAATTCTTGTGCCAAACTTTTAGGTTCTATAATGGCTTACAAATGAAACAAAATTTATATCTGTGTAAAGCTCATCTTCCCCAGATGTGCAGAATCTCATTTAGGATTATTTTTCATAAATGTCAATGTTTTTTAAAAAATTATATTTATTTTTTTTTTTGAAGACCTAAATTTGTGGTACACTTTTAAGTTCTTTAATTGCTACATATGGTATCAAAACTTATATCTATTGAGAGGGTGCCTTCCCAAGATGTGCAGAATCATATTTTGGATTAATTTTCAAGTGTCAATTTTTTTAAACAATTTTTAAATTGAATTTTTTTGCCTAAAAACCAATTTTGTGGTACACTTTTAGGATATATAATAACCTCAAAAGTTAACAAAATTTACATCCGTGGGAAGTCCGCCTTCCCAAGACATGTCGAGTCTTATTTAAATGTTAATTTGGTTTGAAATTATTTAAAATTTTTACAAAAAACAAGGTGTATCTATAAAAATAAAACATTTTTATACATTTCTTACATCGCCCTGCAAAGGGTTAAAGCGTACTACTTAAGGCATTGTATTCTTAAATAATAACCATTGAAATGGCTCTCTGGCATTCAGAGCTCATGCCGCCTCGGCCCTAGGCGATTTCATCTAGTCTAGCTCTTCTGCTAATGCAGAAGAGCAGCCAAGCAAGGAAACAAAACAATCGCCTCATAACTTTGTGTATTCAATTTCGTTTTGTTCTTTGCGTTTTTGTCTATTTTGCATTGCATTCTCTTTTTGTGCAACTAATTAAATTAAAGACAATTGTTAAGGGATTAAATTTTAAATGAAAGCTGAACAAATGAATGGGAAAAAGAAGCGACGGGGGGAAAAAGGGTTTTTACTCCCTCTCTCTCTCGCGCGAACGCACAAGAGCTTTTATGCTTTCGCATAAAACATTCAACATGAGCAGTGAAGTATTTTTGGCCAGTGTAAAGGATTTGCATACTTAAAGTTGTTAAGCTGTCCATTGTTTTTGTGCAAAAATAAAATTAATTCAGGATCTAACTAAGTTTTTTTTCTCCATTTTTTGTTTGTATGATTACAGGAACAATTGCGTCGTCGTCGCGAGGAGGAAGAACGAATTGCCCAACAGAATGAGTTTTTGCGTGCCAGCTTACGTGGTTCACGAAAGCTTAAAGCTTTGCAGGACAACAAGACGGGAGCTCAGCAACAGCAGCCGGTAGCAGCGGAACGTTCGGTTATCGGTGTTGAAAATGAGGCATATGTGGAAGATGAAGATGTGGAAAAAGTTACTGGTAAGTGAAAAAAGCTTTTCGCAGAATGCTTTGTAGCTTTATAATAATAAATCTTCAACTTACGAAGTTTGAAAAGCGTGTTTATCACTAAATTATTTAAAGCTCATAATTTTCAGTTGTAGAGCTTTTTTCCAAAAGCTTGTAGAGTAGATCTAATCTATGTAGAGTTTTTATTATAATAATTTTCGTTATCTTGTTTTCAGGTTATGGCGATTTAATTGCCGCTTTGACCCGTCTCCAGAGTCAGCTTACCAAAAATGGCATGAGCACACTCGCAGGCCGAGTGTCGGCCGCTCACAATATTCTCTCCAATCCGGGTGTGGCTCATGCCTTGGCTGCCCGTGCCGCCGTCCTACAACGTCGGCGTTCCAAAGCCACCACTCCAGTCAGTATAAATGCCATGGAATTGCAAAAGGATATTGTAGAGCTTTTAGCCAAATCGAATTCGGCCTCGGCCATTGAGTTGGGCAATTTGCTGACCAGTCATGAAATGGAAGGTCTACTATTGGCTCACGATCGTGTCGCCACACACACAGATGGCACGCCGTCACCGTCCCTAAGCGGAGCCGGCAGTCCCCAGCCCATATCGCCCAGCTCAGCACCACTCCCACCTCTGCCCGTACCACCAAAATCCGCCTCGGTTAGGGGCACAGCGGTACCACCGCCCGTGGTGCCACCACCATTGGCCCAACGCAGTGCTATGCCTTTACCTCCCAATGTTCCAGCCCACAATGCTACCAGTACAGGCTATGCCCATATGAAACCGGCCGGTTCGCTTATGCCCGATTCGCCACCACTGAGTGCCTGCTTTGGTATACTCAACGATCAAAATGACAATATACGTATTATACAAATTGAGAAATCGACTGAACCCTTAGGTGCCACAGTACGTAACGAAGGTGAGGCGGTAGTTATTGGCCGCATTGTGCGCGGAGGAGCGGCCGAAAAGTCGGGCCTCCTGCACGAAGGCGATGAAATACTCGAGGTTAATGGTCAGGAGTTGAGAGGCAAGACCGTCAACGATGTCTGTGCTCTGCTGAGCACTATGCAAGGGACTCTGACGTTTTTGATAGTACCCGCTGGCAGTCCACCACCCGGTGGCGGCCTTCATCGCGAAAATGCTGTTCTCCATGTACGGGCTCACTTCGATTATGATCCCGAAGATGATTTGTATATACCCTGCCGGGAGTTGGGCATTAGCTTCCAGAAGGGAGATGTTTTGCATGTGATTTCGCGGGAGGATCCCAACTGGTGGCAGGCATATCGCGAGGGTGAGGAAGACCAAACGTTGGCCGGTCTAATACCTAGTCAATCATTTCAACATCAAAGGGAAACCATGAAATTGGCCATTGCCGAAGAGGCGGGTCTGCAGGGTCGCAATCGTGGCAAGGATGGCGGAGCGAAAGGATCGACACTGCTATGTGCGCGCAAGGGGCGCAAGAAGAAGAAGAAGGCCAGTTCGGAAGCAGGGTAAGTTGAGAACTAAAGCAGAACAACATAAAGAAACGATTATAACGATTTCCACTGTCAGAAATTGGCGCCCAACGTGGGGTTGGGGAAAAAACTGTTAATAAAGCAATTTATAGAATTAGTTTAGGGATTTTTAATTGAAACTATAATGTTTTCCTCTAAGTTACTGCATATAACTCAATTATTAACAAATTTAAAAAAAATGGCGCCCAACGTGGGTCTAGGGGCTAAAACGGCTCTATGAGATTAGTGGGAATTTTTCTTTAATTTAAACTCTGGCAAATTTTTTTCCACATTAATCAATTCAGAGATAAATCAAAAATCGGCCCACAGTCGGCTAAAGATTAAAATGATCTAAATATAATTTTACAGATTTAAAAATATTCCTTCATTTTTGTTCAATGGGAAAATCGTTGATATTTTACTTCCATTTATATAGATTATGCCACCGAATTTTGTCAGAGCTGAAATTGGCGCCCAACGTGGGGATTAGATATAAATCGATTTTAAAAACAAATTTGAGGAATTGAAAATATATTTTTCAAGTAGAAACTAGCTTTTTTTACTTGCAATCTACTTATTAGATTCATTCTTAATTCATTCATTCATTTTCAAATCTTTTCAGTGAGAAACTCATCGATATTCTACTTCCACTGATAAAGATTAAGTCACAGAATTTTGTCACAGCTGAAATTAGCGCCCAACGTGGGGATATGATATAAATAGATTTTAAAAACAATTTGAGGAATTAAGAAACATTTTTCAAATCAAAACTGTAGCGTATTTACGTCCACTCAATATACTAGATTCGCTCTTAACGATTACCAAAAACAACTAAAATTGGCGCCCAACGCGGGGCTATTGAATGAAACGACTGGATAATCAATTTATTAGATCGTTTTTTTTTAATGTTTAATGATTTTTTAAACAAATTTTAATTTCTATAAATTTCTTTTTAGTTATCCTTTGTATGCCACCACCGCCCCCGATGAAACCGAACCCGAGGAAATACTCACCTACGAAGAGGTTGCCTTGTACTATCCCCGAGCCACACATAAACGTCCCATTGTTTTGATTGGGCCACCCAATATTGGTCGCCACGAATTGCGTCAGCGATTAATGGCGGATTCGGATCGTTTCTCAGCAGCAGTGCCACGTAAGTAGAATGTCTGCAGTGAATATGCAAAAAAGGGTCTTTCCTGAGATTTTTGTGGGTATAATCTAAATATATGTATTACAAAAATAATAAATTTTCCGATTTAGTTTTCTATTTGCTTGAGGAGAAAGTAAAAGTCCAAAGTATGTACAAATCAAAAACAAACAAAAAAATTAGAAAAAAATCCTATATTAACAAATTAATTGGCTTAAGCTTGAAGTATGACTTGGAATAATTCCCAAGGTTAATGCACTTTTTTTTTGTAAAAACGTCCTTTTCCTTCCCTCACATGTTAGAAAATTATTTTGGAAGCATTCCCGGAAAACCTACAAAATTAAAAATAATAATTT
Organism: Eudasyphora cyanicolor; assembly: GCA_963930755.1. NCBI lineage: Eukaryota > Metazoa > Arthropoda > Insecta > Diptera > Muscidae > Eudasyphora > Eudasyphora cyanicolor. The sequence goes on from OZ005736.1 coordinate 281,536,333, forward strand.
TAAAAAGTTTTACAAATTTTAAATATTCATTTTTTGTCTCTTCATTCTAAAATTTCCAGATACCTCCCGCACCCGTCGTGAAGGCGAAGTTCCTGGCGTTGATTATCATTTCATTACACGCCAAGCTTTCGAAGCTGACATTTTGGCTCGCCGATTTGTTGAGCATGGTGAATATGAAAAAGCTTACTATGGTGAGTTTAAAAGCTTACGCTTTTTTTGCTGAATTTAAAATTGTTATTAATGTATTTTCTATAATTTTTATAATTCTTAAAGGCACTTCCCTTGAAGCCATACGTACAGTTGTGGCCAGTGGTAAAATCTGTGTTCTTAATTTACATCCACAAAGTTTAAAACTTTTAAGAGCTTCTGATTTGAAACCCTATGTTGTATTGGTGGCGCCACCTAGTCTGGACAAGTTAAGGCAAAAGAAATTGCGCAATGGTGAACCATTTAAGGTGAGTTTCTAGGATAAGCCAATAATAATATAATTCATAGAAATTTTTTTATTGATAAAAAAAATTATAGAAAATTTTTATTTATTATTACAGAAAATTTTATTGAAATTTTTTATTTATTATTATATGAAATTTACTATAAATAAAAAATTTCTATGAAATTTGCTATAAATAAAAAATTTTTATGAAATTTGCAATAAATAAAAAATTTTTATGAAATTTGCTATAAATAAAAAATTTTTATGAAATTTGCTATAAAGAACAACATTTTATGAAATTTGCTATAAACAAAAAATGTCTGAAATTTTCTATAAATAAAAAATTTCTATTGAAATTTTCTATAAATAAAAAATTGCTATGAAATTTTCTATAGATAAAAAATTTTTATGAAATTTTCTACAGATAAAAAATGTCTATGAAATTTTCTATAGATAAAAAATTTCTATGAAATTTTCTATAGATAAAAAATTTCTATAAAATTTTCTATAGATAAAAAATTTCTATAAAATTTTCTATAAATAAAAAAATTCGATAAAATTTTCTATAAATAAAAAAATTCTATGAAATTTTCTATAAATAAAAAAATTCTATGAAATTTTCTATAAATAAAAAATTTCTATGAAATTTTCTATAAATAAAAAATTTCTATGAAATTTTCTATAAATAAAAAATTTCTATGAAATTTTCTATAAATAAAAAATTTCTATGAAATTTTCTATAAATAAAAAATTTCTATGAAATTTTCTATAAATAAAAAATTTCTATGAAATTTTCTATAAATAAAAAATTTCTATGAAATTTTCTATAAATAAAAAATTTCTATGAAATTTTCTATAAATAAAAAATTTCTATGAAATTTTCTATAAATAAAAAATTTCTATGAAATTTTCTATAAATAAAAAATTTCTATGAAATTTTCTATAAATAAAAAATTTCTATGAAATTTTCTATAAATAAAAAATTTCTATGAAATTTTCTATAAATAAAAAATTTCTATGAAATTTTCTATAAATAAAAAATATCTAAGAAATTTTGTATAAACAAAAAATTTCTAAGAAATTTTCTATTAATAAAAAATTTTTATGAAATTTTCTACGAAATTTTCTATAAACAAAAAATTTCTATGAAATTTTCTATAAACAAAAAATTTCTATGAAATTTTCTATAAACAAAAAATTTCTATGAAATTTTCTATAAATAAAAAATTTCTATGAAATTTTCTATAAATAAAAAATTTCTATGAAATTTTCATAGAAATTTTCTATAAATAAAAAATTTCTATGAAATTTTCTATAAATAAAAAATTTCTATGAAATTTTCTATAAATAAAAAATTTCTATGAAATTTTCTATAAATAAAAAATTTCTATGCAATTTTCTATAAATAAATAATTTCTATGCAATTTTCTATAAATAAATAATTTCTATGCAATTTTCTATAAATAACAAATTTCTATAACAAATTTCTATGAAATTTTCTATAAATAAAAAATTTCTATGAAATTTTCTATAAATAAAAAATTTCTATGAAATTTTCTATAAATAAAAATTTCTATGAAATTTTCTATAAATAAAAAATTTCTATGAAATTTTCTATAAATAAAAAATTTCTATGAAATTTTCTATAAATAAAAAATTTCTATGAAATTTTCTATAAATAAAAAATTTCTATGAAATTTTCTATAAATAAAAAATTTCTATGAAATTTTCTATAAATAAAAAATTTCTATGAAATTTTCTATAAATAAAAAATTTCTATGAAATTTTCTATAAATAAAAAATTTCTATGAAATTTTCTATAAATAAAAAATTTCTATGAAATTTTCTATAAATAAAAAATTTCTATGAAATTTTCTATAAAAAAAATGTCTATGAAATTTTCTATAAATAAAAAATTTCTATAAATAAAAAATTTCTATGAAATTTTCTATAAATAAAAAATTTCTATAAATAACAATTTTCTATAAATAACAAATTTCTATGAAATTTTCTATAAATAAAAAATTTCTATGAAATGTTCTATTAATAAAAAATTTCTATCAAATTTTCCACAAATAAAAAATTTCTATGAAATTTTTAATAAATAAAAATTTTCTATGAAATTTTCTATAAATACAAATTTTCTATGAAATTTTCTATAAATAAAAAATTTCTATAAAATTTTCTATAAATAAAAAATTATCTATAAATAAAAAATTTCTATGAAATTTTCTATTAAAAAAAAAATCTAAATAATTTTCTATAAATTAAAAAAAATCTATGAAATTTTGCTATAAATAAAAAATGTCTATTAAATTTATTGCAACATTTTCTTCAAATAAAAAATTTTAAGAAATTTTCGCAAATAAAATATTTTCGTAAATAAAAAAATTCTAAGAAATTTTCTATAAATAAAAAAAATTCTGTTAAATGTTTATAAAATTGTTTATAAAAAATATTTTTATGAAATCTTTTGTAAATAAAAAATTTCTATGTAATTTTGGGATAAATAAAAAATGAATATTAAATTTAGTGCAAAATTTTCTATAAATAAAAAAATGTTTAAAATTTTTTTTTAGAAATAAATAAATAAATAAAAAATTTCTGTAAAATTTTCTTAAATAAAAAATTACTGTAAAATTTTCTTAAGTTAAAAAATTTCTTTGAAATTTTCTAGAACAATTTGTATTTATAAAAATTTTTTTATTTTAGAAAATTTCATACTCGTAGAAATATAATTTTTTTTTATTTGTAGAAAATTTCATAGAAATTTTTTCATTGAAGTTTTATAGATTTTTTTTAAATAAAATAGAGTTTGCTTTGACCAAAAAAAGTTTATTAATCCAATATTTCTTTTTTCGTATGCTTTTCCAGGAAGAGGAATTGAAAGACATCATCGCTACTGCCCGTGACATGGAGGCCCGCTGGGGTCATTTGTTCGACATGATCATTATCAATAATGATACCGAAAGAGCTTATCATCAATTGTTGGCCGAAATCAATTCACTGGAACGTGAACCCCAGTGGGTACCGGCCAGTTGGGTGCATAATAATCGCGACGAGTCATAATTTTAAAAGAAGCTTAAATTAACTAAATGTGAACGGAAAAGAGAAATTATTAAAAGGAATTTTTAAAGAAACAAATAATCATATTTAAGCTACACAAAAATATGGGAGGGAATTTATAATTTTCTAATTGGCAAAAAAAACAATGTAAATAAAAATGATATTAAGTGTGAGAGGAATGAAGAGAAAACTTTAATAATTTATACAACATTTATATATGCAATATTTTTTTAATTATTAATAATTTGTTAATGTAGATATTTCAATTATTTTGCGTGTGTGTGGTGTTTTTACACACCAATTTTTAACCCTTAAGTGAATGTATGTATATTATTTTTGAAATGATTATGATTTGAGTGAAAGAAAAATCACAAATATTTTTTTTAAAGAAAACTTAACAATAATAATACAAAATTTGTTTGACAAATATTTAAGAGAAAACAAAATATGAAAAATCTTCCTTAATTTCCGCTTTTTATGTTTAAACCTAAAAAGGTCTTGAAATTGCAAAATAAAACTTTATTATTATTTTTTTTTTACTCAACAAAACATTCCATTTACTTTTTTTGAAGAAAAAAATCTATTTTGTTACTAACCTTAACTGTTTTAATTTTTTTTAATCAAAAAAATTAAAGAAAACTTTAAGCTAAACTAAAGAAAAACCTATGTTAAACAAAAAACAAATCTACTGAAAAACTATCTTAACTAAAGTTTAAAAAGAAAACGTATAGTTGTTAATTTACAAAAAAAAAACACTTATAAAAAATAAAACCCCTAGAAATTAAGCTAAAGTTGAAAAAATGGTATAACAATAACAGGAAATTCACTAATAAAGAATTTAGTAAAAAATCCAGAAAACAAGACAACAACACCCCATTTACTTTATTGCAAAACAACATCATAAAATGTATGTTAAGTATCAAAAACACAACAAATAAAATTTATAATAAATTGAAAAAAGAAAAACAAACAAGAAATCACGGAATAAATCCTAATCCTCGAAATGTTTTCATACCTAAGAAAACGAGTTACATTCTAAACAAATTAATCCTCGAAAAACAGAAATAAGAAAAACGAAATTTGTATTAAATTTGAAAAAAAAACAAATAATTAACGAAAAACCAAAACCCCTTCCACTTGTTAAATATCTTGAAACCCTGCCCCTATATTCTATTTCTATTTTGTTAGAAAAAAAACAAGAAAATACATAAAAGAAAAACAAATAAATTTGTATTCCTCGTAATACATATAATAATGTTGAAATTCTGTTAACATTTTATAAAAAGGAGAATATATACATAAAAATGCTCAGAGCACACCTTACGTCTCTGACATTTTTCTCTATATACCGTTTATATGTTGTCACCCATATTGTTTTCTTATTTTTGTAGTTAAATGGAAATTATGTTTTTTTGAATGTTTTTTATAAAAAGAATTTTTGAAAATAATTTGAGCAAAACGAAAAAAAAGTAGAACAACAACAACAGCAAATGAAAACATATTAGAATTTAGCAATGTAACTGAGAAATGGTAAGAACAAGTAAATAATTGGAAAATTGCCAACAAAATGTGAACAGAATAAAGAGACGAAAAAAGAAAAACAAAATTAATATATTAAATATGTTAAATTATTTTTAGTTGTAAATCTATAAAACAAAACAAAAAGACGAAAATAAAACAAAATTAAATAAATACAAAATAAACAAAAATATTGCGTGGAATTATTTAATTTGGCCGGGAGATTTTCGGCAGAAATATTTTTTTTATTTTTCCAAAGCTGAATTATTTTGGAGTTAATTTACCGTGGAAATATTTTTTCTGTATTTTTCCTAAGCTAAATTATTTCAAGTTTATGGGAAATGCTTTTCTGCAAAAATATATTTTCTAAGTTTTATAATTGCCGTTGGAATAATTTATCGATTTTTTATGGTATGGAAATCATGTTATTATTTCACAAATCTCCATATTCTGTAAATTCCCTTTTTGTAGCACAAAAATACCCGTTTCCATAAAATCCCATTATGATTGGCATCTCTATTTCAAATCACAGTCACTATAAATGGGTGATTCATATGTTCCTCGGATGAGAGCGAAATGAGAATCAGAGCCCAGCAAAATTTCTCATTACCAAATAATCCGACGAGTAACCAAAGTTCGATAATGGTAAGTACTTATTATTTAGCCATTTTTCTCATTATTTTAACATGGGGATGTCATTGGAGGAAAGTACTTCCCAAAAGCATACAATATAGTAGCATAATAAGTACCTATTTGTTATATATTTTCACTATTTTAAGTACTTGAATAATGCATTACCAAGATGTTCAAAATAAGTATTAGATATGTAGAAATGGTCGTTTAAAGTGATTTTTTGCATATTGTCGCGCATATTTCTCGAAACAAACAATTTCCTCATGCCAGATTCGAATTTCTGAACCCAAACCGCCACTTGAAAAATTCTTCAATGATATAACATCCTACGACATACGGAAATATTTATGGTATTTTTGATTAAAATCTACACGCACTATTTGAAAACATTCCATTTATATAAAAATTTGCCATAATGATTTTGATAACAAAAAATCACTTATTTCTGTTATTATTGGTAAGTCAGTAACCACGGCGAAAATTCATGTGCAGAGGTGAATTTTTCTATCGAAATGATGGACATAAAAGAAAATTTAAATTAATTTAAAAAATAATTTCTTCTGCGTTTTCTTTGTTTCAACTAACGTATACGAATTTTATTTTGTGTGTTTATTGACATGCATATGTGAAAAAGTGCGAGAAAAACACGCAAAATTCATGATTTTAAAATTAAATTTTTCATGAACTTAGCTTATGCACATGAGGTGGAATTAAAATTTTTCGGATGACTGCTCTTATAGATACATTCCAAAGAGATGCAATATAAGAAGAGATAATACCATTTCATTCACCACACGGAAAATGTGAATTCCACCTCATTTGCAAAGATGAGTTCATGAAAAATTTAATTTAAGTATCGTGTATTTTATGTGTTTTTCTTGAACTTTTTCACATGTATGTCAATAAACACACAAAATAAAATTGTTATACATACGTTAGTTGACACAAAGAAAACGCAGAACTCTTTTAATCAGTTTATATTTCCTTTTATGTCCACCACTTTGATAGAAAAACTCACCTCTGCACACGAATTTTCGCCGCGGTTATTTTTAGATATTAAAGCACTTTGATACATTCTGTTTGGTGTAACTACTATAAACTCACCTTTTGTTGTCGGTTCATGGCTTAGCTTTGATTGCTTACAATTCCACCACTTTGTCAACAGGGTGGTTCAGAGGCTTATTTTATGTTAAGGTGAAAGAAAAAGAGAGTTACCCTATCAGCGTTGCCGTTTTGGTCATTTCCGACCAAATTTGGTCGGATGGATTTGAAATTTTTATATTTGGTCGGATGGTCGGACCAATTCCATTTTGGTCCGTTTTATTCTAGAAAATTTAATTCGTATTATAATACAGAATGATTTTAAGTTTAATATCAAAGTAAATTACTGAAAGTTAAAGTCATTCACCGTTTGGAATACCCTCAAATGACGATTGTGAATATTTATGTTGATCGCTGAAAGCAGTATCGATCGAATTTGTAGATAAATATATTGTAATAAAAATTAGTTTGAAAGTATTTATTTCAGGTTCGACAAATGTGTTTTGTAGTAGTCTAAAATATCGGACTGGGGAAAGAATTTTTGCTTTCACTCCTGTTCTGTATTCCGAGAGCGGATTTAAACTGAAATTTTGGTTGGCAAATTTCAACATAGTTGCGAAATTTTATTTATTTACATTAAGCCTTTAGTAAATATAAGATTAATAAGGAAGAAAGTGTTGACGTATGGCAAAAGTAGGTCCCATCTGAAGTTGGGAAATGTTCTTATCTTACTTTTATCAATATTAGTGGGATATATCGGAGCAATGATCTTGGGGTTTATATAATTGTAGTGTTGGTGTTGAATGAATTTATTGTTGTCCGAATAATGTTCCGTAGGCACAATTGAAATTTCTTTTTTATCCTGTTTTTAAATAATTGTCCGCATACTTGTACCAGTTACAGACCGATGTATTCAGGGACCCAGCAAAGAATAATTTTGTTTTTGTTGGCTATTACTAAATCTCTAATTTTATTAATAGTAGTCCAACTGTTGATAGCTAGATTTAAGAAAGACTATCGGTAAAAATTATAGTTAATCGTTTAGTATCCTTGACTAGTTGTATAGCATGTCAAATACCGGTAGATTCAGCGGTGAAAATTTAATTTTGATTTCTGGTTTTATGCTCAAATTTTGTAAATTTTGAAACTTCACTTATTTTTTTAATTTTTAAAATCATACAATTAACGAAATTGCGTATTATAGAACTTATAGGCATTCGTCATAAATTACGTTTTAACGTTGAAGTCTGCTCAAGAAATCGTAACTTGTTATGCCTTTTTATGTAAAATTGTTCATCCACAATCGATATCGTCGTTTAACTGAACAAGTCCTTCTGTCAAACTAGGCCATACCACTTCAGCGTTTTCTTTGTTTTCAGGCTATCTTGGGAATTTGGCGAAGATATTTATTCTTAAAATACAAAAATATCAAAACGCAACAATTTACTGAAGGAGGATATATTAAGATTTAGCCACGTTCCCCTCATTTAGATAGATATTTTTTATATTACATAATTTATTGCGAACCATGATTTTGGGTATATACGATTCTGACGGGCCACATTTTTACTTATGTTAAAATACATTCAATACTAGCATTTTTTATGTTAATTAATTTTTCGAAACATTCAAAGTTTCTTCAAAATCTGAAAAAGTTGTCACCAAACTTTTCAAGATACCAACCACTTTAATTTTATAAATTTGGTCGGCTACAACGGATTTTGGTCGGTTTTAAGGAAAATTTTGGTCGGAAAAAATTTTTTCCAGTGGCAACACTGTACCCTATCTATATTGTTCGACAAAAGAGCGAATTTTTAAATTACATATTTTTAAATAGTGTATCTGGCAAATGTCGACCTTCCCTATCCACACACTGCTGCATACGTTTTCTGAAGTTTTCATGAACTCCAACAAGCATGTCAAGCACTCGGTCCGAATGCAGAGGTCTCTGGTGAAGTGACGCATAGTTTGTTTGTTTACACACCCAATCATCACACACAATGATCGAGTGCGCATTTGAAAACCAGTAAGGAAAGGCTGAAGTCGGGCGGTGCCGACTATATAATACCCTACACCACTCTCGTAATATTGAATAACTCTGATATATAAATTTTGTAATTCATGTATAAATTGTTTACATAAATTTTACTTTTGGGACCTTTTATACTTAAATAATACCCTGTACCACAGTGTGGTGTAGGGTATAAAACCGATTGGATCTAAAGAGCCAAATCGGATGAAACATATATATGGGAGCTATAGCTAAATCTTTACCGATTTTCTTCAAATTCGGCAATGTTGGTTCATGAATCAAGAAACTCTACCATTCTAAATTTCAAAACGATTGAATGTAAAATATAGCTTCTATAGAACTAAAGGGCCAAATCGGACGAAACATATATATGGGAGCTATAGCTAAATCTTTACCGATTTTCTTCAAATTCGGTAGTGTTGGTTCATGGATTAAGAAACTCTACCATTCTAAATTTCAAAACGATTGGATGTAAAATACAGCTTTTATAGGACTTAAGGGCCAAATCGGACGAAACATATATATGGGAGCTATAGCTAAATCTTAACCGATTTTCTTCAAATTCGGTAGTGTTGGTTCATGGATCAAGAAGCTCTACCATTCTAAATTTTAAATGACTTCTACAGGACTAAAGGGCCAAATCGGACGAAACATGTATATGGGAGCTATAGCTAAATCTTAACCGATTTTCTTCAAATTCGGTAGTGTTGGTTCATGGATCAAGAAACTCTACCATTCTTAATTTCAAAATGATTGGATGTAAAATACAGCTTCTTCAGGACTAAAGAGCAAAATCGGACGAAACATATATATGGGAGCTATAGCTAAATCTTAACCGATTTTCTTCAAATTCGGTAGTGTTGGTTTATGGATCAAGAAACTCTACCATTCTAAATTTCAAAACGATTGGATGTAAAATACAGCTTTTATAGGACTAAAGGGCCAAATCGGACGAAACATATATATGGGAGCTAAAGCTAAATCTTAACCGATTTTCTTCAAATTCGGCAATGTTGGTTCATGGATCAAGAAACTCTACCATTCTAAATTTCAAAACGATTGGATGTAAAATACAGCTTCTATAGGACTAAAGGGCCAAATCGGACGAAAGATATATATGGGAGCTATATCTAAATCTGAACCGATTTCAACCAAATTCAATAGCGATCTTAACAGCTGCAAAATACTGTAAACTGCAAAATTTCAGAACGATCGGAGTGAAATTGCGACCTGTAGTCGACGAACAACTTTACATGGACAGACGGACGGACGGACATTCCTAAATCGACTCAGCTAGTGATTCTGAGTCGATCGGTATACTTTAAGGTGGGTCTAGCTGTGGTATTTTCAGGTGTTACAAACATCTGCCGTGAAACAAACTTATAATACCCTGTACCAAAGTGTGGTGTAGGGTATAAAAATTTATTGAAAACATTAACTTCAAGAACATTTTCTAAAAAATTTAATTTTAAAAGGCAATTTGAACGAAATTTTCAAAAAAATCATTATTAAGGAACGTTATATAAACTTAAAACAAAAATAAATATTACTTAACAAGATTTTGCAGAAAAATTCAACTTCGAAGAAATTGTCAAGAAAAATATAGATTGGATGACATGTTAAAAAAGGAAGGACATGACTTTATTTCATGGGTTGAGAAGCTCTGGTTTCATCGAGATAAATATCTTCTGAGAACCTTCCAACTAGTGCTAACTCATTGCACTGAAATTGTGTGTGTTGTCACATTTTCGCAATTGTTACCCATCTCAGAGTGGCGGAATTGAATTATGTATGTACGTGATATGGTGTTCCTTGTTTACGAGAATCGTGGATAAATGCTCGAGAAAACGGCAATATTGTATGTTTTCCGTTCCTATTGGACGGATTTGTCTTCCAAAAAATTATGGACAACGAAGGTGTGTAAAAGTACAAAGAGATCATTGGGTCAACCCAACATAACTGCTGCGGCTGACACATTACCATCCGACTCATATCAGAGGATTTAACTGGTTGAAAGTAAGGAAATTCGATCGAGTACAGATTTTCTAGAATTAAAAGGGATAATGGAAATTCGTATAATAAACTTTGGTTTAACGTATTCTCCCTTGAATGTTTCAAACAAATGGGCAAACAACTTAGAACAGTGTAGTGTAGGATATAAAACACATAATATGTAAACTTTTCTTAAATTGCATATCAGGCGTTGACTTTTATTTTTGTATGTGAAAAAAATATGAATTTTCCTCAAAAGAAATTTTCAATTGATTGTGAAAGTTTTGAAGTGAATAGCTGTTGTTCCAAGAAATTTGTGTAAAGAAATTAGAAAATGAGTTGTGTTGTTCCAGGTTGCTGTGTAACAAGAGATTACGGGCTAACCCTTTATAAATTTCAAGACCAAACAAAGGCTAAATGGTGCCATAATATACGTGTTGACGAAACATGTCTGAAACCTTCTTCCCGAATTTACTGTTTGCATTTTGAAGAAGAATGTGTTATGCAATATAGGCTAAAACTGGGTTCCATGCCCACAATAGCGCTTGGCAAGTATTGAACCAATAACATCCATACACATTTTCATATAAAGGTTTATACAAACAAGTTTCATGTTCATATAATTATAAAAATTAAGTATTTTTAAGAGAAATCATTGGATGAGTAGGTAATGCCATTAATAATGGAAAACAATATCAGTCACGACACTTCTACGCCTGAAAGAACATATTGTTTTCATTTAATTTCCATCATCTATTCGTGCATTTGCGGCTTTATGTATCCGATAACTTTACGAATTCCATTTTTGAGATATTTAATCGGTTGTGAGTCATTGGCATATACCTTAACTTTCACCAACGAAAAAAAAGCAACATTTAGCTAAAAATCGCCCACATCAATATCTTCTGACTTCGGCCATACGACATCCTTAGTCGTTGCTCCATAGCACAATCCATTCACTGTAACAGTTATATTTTCCTTTTTACTCCTCTTGGGAGCATAGGGCCATAACAAGATTGTTATGGCCCATGTGCGCGCGGGTCTGTTGCTTTAGCCTTATTTTTTTATATCACATGTTGAGGGGTTTCGGCCATAATTCTAGATTATTGTATCAAATATTCATGTTCCAAAAAATTTGTGTTACCAACATTTTACTTTTTATTTGTCTACATTAAGTCGACCTATTGGCAAAATGGATGTGTGTTGTTATTCTGAAAGAAAAATGTGCACACTCTAATATACATCATATTTGCTCCAATCATTTCTCTTCGGATCAGATAGGCAATGGGCGCCTCAATTCGCAATCAATCCCCAAGTATTTCATTGGTAATAATGGCGGATCCATTGTTTCCCACAGCGAAGTCAACCAAATTGCCGAATTACCACCTAATTTCGATGATAACTCCTTAAAGAGATCCAGAAACGATTGTGGGGAAACATATCTAGACTTTGGTTCAAGTACACCCAAAAAAGTTCGCGAAGAGATAAGTTTGCGACAAAAATGCAATATCTTAAAAATGGAGATCAAAGAGAACAAAAAAGTTAAAAACAAATTGGAAGAAGAAAAATCAAAGATTTTGTATGAAAACAAAATCCTTACGGAAAAAATTGGTTATTTGAAGGACAATTTTGTTAATGCGTCGTCTGCCTCACCTGGTTGTCGCAATTTTTGTACTGCTGTAATGGATAGTGGGCGAAAACACTTCAATGAAGAGCAGAAGAGGGTGATTCTTAATTTAAATTACGTAGCTCCAAAAGCCGTAAGATACCTCCGAGATATTGAACATTTCCATCTACCATCGCAATCCACACTCTACCGATGGAAACCAATAAAACACTTAAAACCAGGTATAAATACGTAAGTTGTGGATTACCTGAAGGCATCGGTCGAGAAAATGGATATAAGGGACCGCTTAGCTATGCTGGTCTTTGATGAGATGTCAATTAGAAAAGAAATTGAATACAACATAAAACTTGACATGTTTGAAGGTCTTAAGGACGATGGAATAGGCAACAGAACACAAAGTGCTCATGTTTATGGTCCGTGGAGCACTGAAACCGTGGAAATTTATTTTCAGTTTTCATTTTACCACAGATTCATGTGTCTCTACGACCACATTCGCCGCTATTGTCGAAGAAAATATTGCCGTTTTGGAGGATGTTTGTGGCCTCCGTATTACATGCCTTATTTCGGACCAACACTCCAGCAACGAATCCTTGTACAGATCACTGAGAAACAACGAAAGTGAACAATATTTCATACGAAATGGAAGAAGAATATATATGTTCCACGATCCGCCACACATATTCAAGGGGCTGCGAAACTGGCTAATGGGACAATATCACCATTGATAACATGGATGCGTCGTGGTCCGTAATTAAAAAATTGTATGAGGTAGATAGTGGCTCCAAGTACGCGAGATTAGCTCCGAAGCTAAAGAGGGATCATATATACCCAACAAATTTCCAACAAATGCGGGTGTCCCTAATGGCGCAAGTTTGCAGCCGAACAGTAGCTGCCGCTATAATGTGTATGTTGGATGCAGGAGAGTTCCCTCCGGAGATTTCGGAAAAGGCTACAGCCACAGCGACTTTTTTGAAAATGGTGAACGACACCTTTGACCTGTCAAATGGCAGAAGTTTTTTGACCGCCAACCCGCAAACGTCCAATAAGCCGCAGTAATGGGCTATTAGATTTGTTTCCACAATTTAACGAATATTTTGAAAAAATGAAGATCTCGGTGCGGAAATGTAGAAGTTTCACAAACCTCAAAAAGTACCTTGAGTCTTTTCCTGAGATGGTAAAATATATATTTAGTCAGCACAATGACATTCAATTTATATGCCAAGGCCGTTTCAACCAAGATGGTTTAGAAAACCATTTTGGATTGTTACGGTCCAAAGGAGGTAATAATACCAACCCAACCGCGAGGGAAATTTGCTACCTAGAGGCAAACCTGATGTCGATGGATGCAACGAAGCATCACACAAATGTGTTAACCAATTGTGAAGATGACGATGATGTCCAGTTACTGGCAAAAGCTTTCGAAATTCAATGTCCACTTACTACTGCCGACGACGTTAAGGGCAAAACTTTGGAATATGATTCCGACGAAGGAAATTATTTTCGTCGCGACACCAGTTTTATTGCAGCCACAGATAGTGAAGCGGCAGCAAACCGATATGTCGCTGGGTACGGAATAAAAAATGTTTCAGTTAAAAAACTTAATTGCAAATCCTGCGAGTCATACTTAATAAAGATCGAAAACCTGTCCTCTATATCGGAGTCATTTATAGGTTTCAAAAACTACACAGATGACTTACGACTCAAAAACCCTTCAGATGAATTGTACTGTGTTATACATAATCACATGGTAGTATTGAAAAATATATTTGACTCACAATATCAAAAACCTGGAGTCAAAAAACTTATTATGGATAGTAGTATAGCAGAAAACTGCAATAAATTTCCACAATTTTTTAAAAAAGACGACTGCTACCATCATAGAATAGGTCTTCTCGATCATTTGACTATGATTTTATTGAAGGCAAAAGGTCGATGGAAAAAAGATCAACTGGATTTAGAATGCACAGAAAGGGCTAAGGAGAGAAAATCGGAGAAGGCAAAAAAAACTCTACAAAAATTTTATAATAAATAAATATGTATTTACATTAAATTAAAATTAAATTTTATAAAGTGTTTATATCCTTGTAAATTGTAAACGATAAAAATGTTCAAATCATTCTAAAGCTTTATGCAATATACCAGAGATGTAATGAAAATGGCTTTAGCTAAAGCGAATATTAAAATATTTTTCTTGTGAATGCGATAGCGAATATTAAAAAATGGATTTTTGTGAAAGCGAAAAATATTTTTTACGAATAAAGCGAATATCAAAAACTGATTTACGGAAACGAAAAATGTATGTAGATTTATTCCTACGTACTGTTTTTTTAAATTCAATGCATGCATTGTAGTTGATTTATTAAATATATTTGAAAAACTATTAAGGCGGAGTCTATTATATTATGCCCCACACCACACAGTGGGAGGAATTCCAAAAAAGGGAAATAATTCGTTAAGACGTTTCTTAACCAGACAACCGATTGTGACCAAACTTGGCGTCTTTGTAGAAGAGGTATTAGAGAAGTTACGTTTTGAGTTTGGGCACCCTGTGGTATACAGGGGCGGACCTGCGTGGCCTCAAAGTTAGCCACCTCGGTTGAACAAAATGGAAACTTTCCAAAGTATGTTCTCAAAGAAAAAACGCGCCAAAAATATTTACTGGTATTGTTAGTAAGCTTCTCCAATTTACACCATTTTTTACACAAATTTCAAAAGAAAGCCACATTTTCTCCAATCGCAAAGCTAAAATGTTAACTCTTTTGGCATATTTATTTGTGGTAAGTTGTTGTAAGTTGAACTGCAATGGGAATCTGAAACCCGGCTATTAGTATAGTAAAGGGTGGTTATATGCCGATGTTGATTTTGAATAAAATACAAATTATTTAGGAAATTATTGTAATTTCTTTTTATTATGATGATCTTGTTAGCAGACAGCTATCGTCGTTGAAGCTCAACTTCACTGACAATACCAAGCTGCAGTCTTGCTAGTTAACTTTGAAAAATCATGTCCCCTTACGTACTCTGGTAAAAGGTCTCAACCTGCATGGTGGACCAAATACCTTCGTAGTTTGAGGCAGAATGCAAGGTGACTGTACAATAAGGCCAACAAAACCAAGTTGAGTGCAGATTGGGATTGCTATAAGGAATCTTCCGAACTGTACAAGAATGAGGTTAAAAAGGCTAAGCGAGTATCTTTGATCAACTTCTGTGAAAGTATAGAAGGTGAAAACGAGTCCTCCAGATTCCGACGTTTGTTATCAAAGGATCCAAAAGCTCCTGGTAGCATTAAGAAGGAAGATGGGACTTGGACTGAGTCCAGTTCGGAAACTCTGGACCTTTTAGCTACGACACACTTTCCCGGGTGTTCGAACATAGTCCAGGATGAACTTCCCAATGTCAGTACTAGATCAATTGCACCACGCGCGTACACTGTGGTAAATGACTTAGTAACTGACAAGAAAATTCTGTGGGCTATAAACTTCTTCGAACCCTTTAAGGGACCGATGGCATATCACCAGCCATGGTACAAAATGCAGGGCCAATAGCAGTTAATATGCTGTCGCTGATCTTTAAGCAATGCTTACTTAGGAGTTATATACCCTCAAAATGGCGTGAGGTCAAGGTGGTTTTCATTCCAAAAGCGGGAGAACCAAGCCACTCCACGCCCAAGGACTATAGACCAATTAGTCTCTCGTCGTTTGTTTTAAAAACTTATTGACACCTATATTAGGGGTAGGTTACAACCGTCATTAATCTGCAACTGTCAACATGCCTAAATCAAAGGCCGCGGTTGATAGTGCTCTTCATGACGTGGTTGGATACATTGAAGATAACCTGGAGAAAATCGAATTCACTTTGGCAGCCTTCCTGGATATTGAAGGGGCTTTTAATAATGTGGATTTGGAATCCGTACACGAATCTTTGTTGGATGTGAGTACACCCTCTCTGCTGGTTGACTGGATTGACACAAAGGCAGGATCATCAACTCAACTCTAGTAGAGGGTTAAGACGGTGACTAGAGGTACACCACAGGGAGGGGTTATATCTCCTCTCCTATGGCTTCTTGTCATTAACGGGGTACTTAGTTCGTTCGAGGAAGATAGAGTGAAAGTTGTCGCTTATGCCGACGATGTGGTTATCATTACTGATCTTATTCAAAGTGCTCTTAGGAAGCTGTCTAGATGGGCAACGGCGAACGGGCTAGGAATTAATCCAACTAAGACAGAGCTAGTCCTAATCACTAGGAAAAATAAGATAGAATCATTCCATAAACCCATACTCGACCGGGGTGGAGTTGAAATTGTCCCCAGCCGCTCATCCATCTGCCTAATCGGCATTGTCTATTGCAAGAGCTTTTCTCCCCTCTCCTTTTTTAAATTTAACATTTTCTTTTTTCGCTCTTCTCACCCCCTTTTGGGGCCCCCTCCACCCCTCTCCCTACTATTTCTCCAAATCTTTATTCTTTACAGGACTAACACAATGGACCTTTTGGTATCCGAGTGGAGTAGTGCACGCCAAATTTGGCAGTGTACTGCGCGTACTTTAACCTAACCTAGCCTTGTACTCATCATGTACTCATTTTCTTTCAAATAACCCCAAAGAAAGAAGTCCAACGGTGTGAAATCACATGATCTTGGCGGCCAATTGACATCGCCACGACGTGAGATAACACGGCCATTGAATTTGTTGCTCAAAAGAGCCATTGTTTCGTTAGCTGTGTTGCAAGTGGCTCCGTCCTGTTGGAACCACATATTGTCCACATCCATATCTTCCAATTCGGGCCATAAAAAGTTCGTTATCATCTCACGATAGCGAACACCATTCACAGTAACTGTGTGACCGGACTCATTTTGGAAAAAAATACGGCCCGATGATGTCGCCAGCCCATAAACCGCACCAAACAGTCACTCTTTGCGGGTGCATTGGTTTTTCGACAATCACTCTTGGATTATCATTCGCCCAAATGCGGCAATTCTGCTTATTGAGGAATCCACTGAGGTGAAAATGTGCCTCATCACTGAAGATGATTTTCTTCGAAAATTGATCATCCATCTACTGTTACCATTTCTTGTCACCATTCTGACCATTGACGATGTTTGGAATGGTTAAGAGGCTTTAGTTCTTGAGTCAATTGCACCTTGTAAGCGTGTAAATGCAAGTCTTTATGCATAAAGTTCATCAACGATGAGCGTGAGAGGTGCAATTGTTGGGCACGACGACGAGTTGTGGTGAACGGCTCTTCAGCCACACTATCGCGAACAGCAGCAATATTTTCTGCAGTACGAGGTGTTTTCACATCTCCTACAGACCCCGTTTGCTTAAATTTTTGCACAATTTTTCCAATTGTACGCACTTTTGGACGATTTAATTGACCGAAAAAAATCACGAAAAATGTTCATTTTTAAAAACAAGTAAGAAAGTATCAGTCGGGTAAACAGACTAAGCTATACCATCACATTGTGAGTTATTTAGAATATGCATCCTTCTTAGTCGACACTGTTTAGATTGATGACTTCATAAATTTTGAAATTTTTTTTATTATTTTTAACTTGTAAAAAGGGTTTTTGTTAGTGCATGGATACCAAAAACAGTCATTTTGGAGTAAAGATGACAAAGGTAGAACTTCATAGATATCACGAAAATGATGTGACGACGTCGACGACGCCAACCGCAATAATGGTGATTACACGAATTAATCTGTAAACTTGTGTGGGAGGTACCAGAAGGGGCGTGTAAGTATGTCACATTTCTCTGGTCTCTAGGTATTATAAAAGCATTACACTGTACAAATTTCAAGTATTTATATGCACTAGTATTAAAGTTATAAGCTGTTAACTTTTGGATAAAAATGGTGCATTTGTGTGGGAGGTACCGAAAGGTGTGTGGCCACTTCGCCCATTTTTTTCAAGGTTATTGTGACTAATAAAATAATACTATGCGTGGAATTTCAGAAGTTTCGAAGAAGTAGTATAGAAGTTATTAAAGAATGATGATTTGACTAAAATTTAACCCTTTGTGAGGGAGGAACAAAGAGTGGTCCAATATGGTCCATCTCCGAACTTAGCCGGAGATAGAAAAAATATTACCACATACCAAATTTGAAGGCAATCGGTTACTCCTTTCTAGAGTTATCGTGCGCATCAGCCAGCAGACAGACGGATGGACGGACATTGCTCATTCGACTTAAAATGACCCAAAACGAATATCCGCCTAACATACTTAGGGTCTTAGATCACTCCTTCGATGTGTTACACTTTTAGCCCGTAGCAAATGATATATACCCTCATATCACTAAATTAAGGGTATACAAAGGGCGTATCTCGATTTGGTTTTTCCGTAACAGGGGCACGAAAAACCGAATAGAAACCAAAAAAAAATCTTTGACTAGACATGGGATTTTTACAATACCTATAAATCCCTCATTTGCAACTATAGCTCCCGAACATTTTAAAAAATAAGGTGCATTTTACAGTTTTCGAGAAGAATAATCGGAAAACACAATTATGACAAAAATCAAGATACGTTCTTTTTATATTAAGCCATCGATGTGTAGTTATGTATGGAGCAGAGCTGTGGAGTCGGAGCCAGTCAGTTTGTGTGGGAGGTACCAAAAGGGCATCCCAACCTCGACAACCTCCAGGTGATAGCGATTATATGTGTGGAATTCAAGAGTGTTCGAAATGTTGTATTGACCAAATTGTGTTGTATTACCAAAGAAGCAATATTTCAGTAAATTTTAACCATTTGTTTGACGGTACCAATAATAGTGGACCAATATGGCCCATTTTCGAACTTAGCCTGGGATAGAAACAAATATTATCACCTACTGGTACCAAATTTGAAGTCAATTTATTACTCTCTTCGAGAGTTATCGTGCGCACCAGCATACATACAGACGTACTTGGGAAATTAGCATATGATATATACCCTCGTTTCACTAAAGTGAGTGGTCTTGATTGATGTCGGGATTACAATCAAAAACTGCGAAGAAATTCGCGAACTTTGAACATCAATATTTTGCATCCTAACGCGGTTATAACATTGAATCAGTTTGTAATGGAGGCTGGTCATACTACCTTTTACTGCATATTAAAAGGCCACTTCATCGTTATGGATTATCTGAGGCGGGCGTCACATAACCGCGGAATTCGAGCCCGAACTCTCTAAGTTGTGGGTCAATTATTACAGATTTGAAAAATGTCCATTAAATTTGACTTTATCATTTCCATTAAAATTGACTTTAAAATCCTGAAGAAATATTGTAGAATATTTATTTTCTAAGGTTACAAATCACAAATGGTCACTTACCGTTGAGTGTGATTTTGTAAATTAGCGTCTTAAAGATAGTTTTAAGAATTCTTCATGAAACTCCATCAAATCACCGCTTTGGTAACGCCTTTTAATTGGTACCATCGTAAATTTTTGTCTGGATACTTTTCCATTCTAATATCTATATCTGCCAACCATCTCGTAATGTTTTACTCGGCTCCTGCTTTCAATGTTTTGGAAGCCAAAAGCAATTGAGTATAAGAAGACATTCCTTCCGGACGAAATATCAAAATCTGTCAGCTACGAAGGTCAATTGGACAAAATTCGGGAAAATCGTTCTGAAAATACGCGGAAAAGAAATCAAATTCGTTGAAATCAAATTCCTATTCGTGCGCCACTGACACTCGCAACGCGCTGCGGGAATGTATTCTTATATTCAATTGTGTTTGTTGCAAGCCTCTTCCAATTTCGAAACAGCAGCTCCTTACATCCATGTCAGCGATGAAAAGTTATGACCTCACATTATTCACAATTTTAACGGCCTGTTTCTGTATTTCTAACGAAAGTCTCTGCGAACGAAAACCAATCACTCACTTTCGTCTGGAATTTGTTTTCTCTAAGGTTCGTTCGCCTGGCTTTACGTCAATGACGTTAGCAATTTACCAATTGGCAAATAATGTAATTGCCAGGTCAATAATTTCACAACTTCCGGTCTAAAAAAGCATACATTTTGTATGGTCGACCTTAGAAAATACAACTCTGTATCCTTTACTCTAGTGGTGGCCAAAAATCAACCCTGGGTGGTTCAGTTGAGCTGATCCAACACTCTCATTTCTTTCTCTCTCTCTCTCTCACCTCTCTCTCATTGTGCACTGATGAATTTTTCCATCTTAGCGAGCTGCCAATGTTGACTTCTTTATGCTTAAAAATGTAAAGATATGTATACAATTTTATTATTTTTTAATTGTTTTTACCATAATTATATTTATATCTACTTATTTTTTGCTTTTAATAACGTTTTTATTGCATTGTTCCTATCAGTCGACAAATAAAATAAAGTGACTCGATCTGACACTTGTGTTCGCCCAGATGACAGCAAAGAGAGATAGAGAAACCAAAATTTACACTGAAATGATTACGTTTTCGTACGAGTTCATTGTCGTGCGACTTGCCGTTGTGATGGTAGTTAGTGAAACCCAAATCAGCTGTTTGTCGTCTGGCAAGCGAACGAAAGCAAAATTTTAAGTTACAGAAACAGGCTGTAATACTCCAAAAAAAAAACTCCAGTAAAATAATCTTATGAATAATGTAAAATAAACAAATATTTCTGGCTTTGACTTTCTTGTGAACAATTCACAATAGATGATACGTTAGTTGAAACAAAGAAAACGGAGAACATATATTTTTTTAATCAATTTAAAATTCCTTTATTTCCACCACTTCAATAGAAAAACTCAACTCTGCACATGAATTTTCGCCGTGCATACTCTTATTCTAGAACCTCTTTGCTGTGTACGTGCGTTTCTTTTTTTTCCACTAGGTATACATTTTTGCTACAATTTTACTTTACCTTATTATTAATATCTTCTTTAATATATAGATTTGTGAGCAGCTGTACCCTTAAATTGGATCACTCTGATGTGGACGACATACATTATTAATATGGTACTCTCTCTCAGAGGTCAACATATTTGTTTAGAAAAGAAAAAACCATAAATGTGTCACTTTTCACATTTTTCAATATAAACAATATAAATTATCAAAAAATAAAGATAAATAAGAAATAAATAGTTTTTGTTGTTGTTTTGTTTTTGTGTATAACGTAGGTGGTACCTATGTCAAGGATATTTTGCACTAGCCGTTGCAAAACCATTTGACATTTTAATATGAACGTTTATTGTATACTAGCTGGACCCGGTCCACTTCGTTGCCCCAGATTTCAGATTTCCGATCCAGCCAATTATTTGGCAAATTACGTAGACTGCCATCACATGCATATGGCAAATGATGTGTGCATGTGTAGTTTAGGCGTTATCCTGGAACAAACACATAAACAGACAGACAAACAAACGATATGCCACGCCCACTTTATGCAAAAAAAAATTTCCAAAACCATCTCAGACAAAATAGCTTTCAAAGAAAAGAAAAAATTTTAAAATCAGTCCAGTAGTTTAAGCATCTATAAAACACATACATACATACAAACATTTTTCAATTTTTATATATATAGATAGAAAAAATTGAAAAATGTTTGTATGGATGTATGTGTTTTATAGACGCTCAAACCACTGGACCGATTTTAAAATTTTTTCTTTTATTTGAAAGCTATTTTGTCTGAGATGGTTTTGGAAAAAAAATTTGCAAATAGTGGACTAACGAAGTGAACCGGGTCCATTTTATATATAAGGCAATTTTTTAAGTGATTCCTACTGTTCGTACCTACTAATAGATTCCTACTGTTCGTACCTACTAATAGATTCCTACTGTTCGTACCTACGAATAGATTAAAGAGATTCCTACTGTCGGAAATCTGAAGTGTGGGGGCAACGAAGTGGACCGGGTCCAGCTAGTATAGATAGATAGATAGATGTAAATCACACAACATTTTTTATAAATTAAAATTTCATTAAATTTTTTTTTGTTATTAAAAGCGTGCCACTATATTTGATGAACGTGTGACCCTATTAATTTAAGATATAGGCCCTTATTCATAAAAATTTAATGAACGTTTGAAGAACGCATTAACACTGCTAAAGCGTTCCTCAAACCTTCTTTAACTTTTTATGAATAAGGCCTATAGTTTTTAAACATTTTTTAAAATATTCAAAAATGGTGCAGAAAATTTGCATTTTTTATATAAAATTGTGTCAAAATTGCATTTTTTGCCACCTTTTCTTGCAAATAGATTTTTATCGAAAATTTTGTATGTTCTAAACAAATTTGCATATTTTCTACAAAGTTACATATAAAAAGTATTTTTCTTTATAAATTTCTTCGAAATTGAATTTTTCAAAAACAGTTTCTCTTTATCAACGATCTTTAATCCGGCCACTGTGGCCACTGATCACATTTGATCGGATTAATAATGAATTTGCAGGGTAAATTTTCTACAAAAAGCGAATATCGATAAAATTTTTTGAAAACAATTTAATTGCACAAATTTTTTAGGTGAATATTTAATACTAAATAAATAATACTATTTACTAAATGTTATGCAAAAAAAAATTTCATTTTAAGAAATTTTCGACATTGCAAAAAATTCACCCAGGATATTTTTTTTGCCAAAGCTAGTATTGTTATTATTATTACAACAAATTCCTTGTCATTTTAAAAAGTTACATTTTAGTACTTTTTTATAAAAATCATTTATTTGAAAAAGTTCCATTTCAGTACTTATTGTTGCTCCGGCATAGATACAACATGTAATGTATGTATAAAAAGTCGTGTCAATTCCAAATTTCACGACATTTTCTATTACTTATGTGCTTTAACATTGCAAAAAAAAATTGTCGTGTAAATCAGAACTTACGAATTTATGTGCCGACTCTTGGTAATTTATCTGCCGATGCTGAGGAATTTTGTGGCGTGGCTTAGGCATTCTATGTGGCGTGGCTTAGGCTTCCTATGTTGCGACGCTCGGTAATTTTTGTGCCGACTCTTGGCAATTTTTGTGCCGACGGTTGCGAATTTTGTGGCGTGGCTTAGGCATCTTATGTTGCGACGCTGTGGAATTTTTGCGCCGACTCTTGGCAATTTATGTGCCGACGTTGTATCCATGTATACCTACACATGGATACGGACGCTAGTTTGATTGCAATATATTATAATCATATCATCGCATGCAGAAAAATGCAAGTCATTTGCTTGCAAGCAACAAGAGATAACTGATAGGGGTACAGTAGAAGGATGCAAATCGTTAATTCGTTTACAAATATGGGGATTATTAATATCGATGATTTTTTTCATTATTTTGTAAAAAGTGAAGCAAACTTAACAATTTGATAAACAAATAAAATCTCAATTTTAATGAGAAATTATCCAGGAGGGACCTGTTTATTCCTTACAAGACGGAATTCTACTTGCAATTCAACATCAATTCTAAACGTATTAATAATTCCAATTGTTAAATACGAACTGTTAGATAGTATCAAATATTTGCCCTGCTATGACATATGACCTTAGTTATTCTACCCCACTTTTTCGATTTTTGGATTATAGTGGCTGCTGGTCGTTCTGCTCTCTATAATGATTCTATCGCTGATGTTATTATCTTCATTTTTACATTAAAACTTTGTTTAATGGGTCGATTACGGATGGAAATTACCAACAACTTCATTTGTTAAATGGGCTATTTTCGGCAACCATTTATTTCTGGTTGTTTCATATCATATTTCAACATTACACATTTTTGCGTGCTTGTAGGCACCATGATGGTTAAGATCGGCCACTACGGATGAATTGATTGTGGCCGAGATAATTGGAAGAGAGCGAGTTTGCGCAATGCCAATACCCGTTGCAATGGCTTACTGCCACACTCTGAGGTCCAATAGTCTCCAAGGCGGCACTGACAACGCAATTAATCGACCCATAATTTTTATTTCAGTTGCGTCGGCAGTCGACAACTCAACTGAAGTTTGGTTGAAATCCATAATCGACCCATACATCTAATATATCCTCCTTCTTCATAACATTAAGAGCAATAGCTGACCCCAAATTTCAACATCTAAAATTCAAATTGTGATATAAATTAAAATTACATGAAACTAAAATAATCCTAATTTGATATTATTATCGGTGTATTGTATGAACATTTCTTATATACATACATATATATTTTGTGGGTTAGGACATTATTGCTCTCAATATTTCCTCTGTAGCTTATGTTGAGAAACTCAGTGGCTTTTATTTATGGTAGTCTATAAAAGGTTTATACATTATAACTCGCATCTTACAATGGGCAGAATTCCAGAAACAGACCATTATTCACAATATAAATACATACATATTCCGAATGTCAAAAAACAACAAAATTTCAAAACTTGGCTATCAGCTTTTGATACTTCACTTAATTTTAAATGAAATTTTAGCACTAAGGTCTGACTGTAAATTTTACACTTCTTCTGGACTCAGTCAGTCACCAAACCTTCCAAAAATGGTTATGAATAAAACCCTGTGAGTTTACATGTCATATACATATTTATTTGCAACTGAAAATGATGACATATATTTATACCCTACACCACACTGTGGTACAGAGTATTATTTAAGTATAAAATGTCCCAAAAGTAAATTTATGTAAACAATTTATACATGAATTACAAAATGTATATATCAGAGTTATTCAATATTACGAGAGTGGTGTAGGGTATTATATAGTCGGCACCGCCCGACTTTAGCCTTTCCTTACTGGTTTTTATTGTCGAATTAGAACGTCCTAGCAATTTGCGCTATCTTGACCGGTTCCGAAGTTACCAAAAACTCCCATGTGTATCCCTCCATAGCAATGCTCCGACAAAAACTCCTATGTGTTGTAGGCATAGCCTGTCCCAAGAGATAGAAGGTTGGCTTAGATTCACGCCAAAAAACGGCTAATGAGGTTTTGTTCAGAATCATCCCCTCTATTCGACAATGAATAGATCAAAATTGGATCTGCTTCCATTCGCGAGTTATCGCGAAAACATTACTTTTTCTCAAAACCAACTTAATAGCTTTGATTTGTAAAGAAAAACGCGGAAATTTAGAACTGTAGCAATTTCCTTTAAATATGGTTATTTGTAAGACGCTTTGTAACGTCCGCGACATTTGCCATGTTTTTATATTGCGAATTTTGTGTAATCCATAAAATCGACTTACACCGCCAAATTTTTCCAAAAATATTATACCGAATATAATAAGATTAATATATTTGCATTATATAATCTCTGAGGAATATATTAATATCAGCTTTTTCGCGAAAAATATCCCTCGACAAATAGAATTTATAAAAAAAATAGTTCGGAAATATTTTACTATATAATGCTATTATCTCGCGAATGAACAGTTCTAGGGAAAAGTAGTCAAAGAAAGTTAGGGAGATAAGCGAAAGGCCTACAACTCTTTCTTTAACAAACAAAATTTATAGTAATTTGGTAAGGATTTACAGTGTGTTAAAACTTTTGTATGCTTTTCTCTTTATATGAGGCATATTTTGATTTGACACATTGTAAATCCCTACCAAATTATTATGATTTTTTTGTTAAAGAAAGACTTGTTGTCGTTTTTAATATCTCCCAAACTTTCTTTGACCACTTTTTCCTAGGACTGACCGTCCGCGTAATAATAACATTATATAATTAAAAAATGCTGAACATAAATGTTTTTGTTCGAAATGTATTCGTCGCGGGATGTATATGGCGGAAATGCTAGTGCCAATCTATCCCTCAGAAATCATAGAATGTAAATATATTAATTTGAATAAATTCGCAGTAATATTTTTGTAAAAATTTAGCGGTGTAAGTCGAATTTTTGGATTACAAAAATTTCGCTATAGAATAATATAACAAATATCGCGGACATTACAATGCGTCTTACAAATGTTCATATTTATTGGAAATTATGTTATAGTTTTAAATTTCCGCGATTCAATGTAATTAAGTTCGGTTTTTTGGTTAAAAATTGTTTTTATCGTGATAACTCGCGAAAGGAAGCAGATCAGATTTGGATTTCTTCTTATCTAAGTAGAGGGGATGATTCTGTACAAAACCTCATTAGCCGTTTTTAGCCACAATCCAGGCCAACTTTCGTTTGCTTGAGGTACGCTGTGAACATTCAACTATCAAAACTCCTATGTGTAATTTTTTTGTTTTATAAATATTTAAAATGCTCCAAACAAAACATCCTATGTGTCGATTTTCATGAAAACCATTTACCACGTCATGGGCTTTTCACATATACCATTTGGTGGTAAATAATGAAAAGAAAAATTCAAAAATCTGAGATATTAAAAATATCGCGATTTGACGAAATAGCAACGTTTTTTGTCTCTCCTGAAAACTAGTAAAAAAACACATAGGAGTTTTCGTCGGCGCACCGACGATATTATATACATAGAAATTGTATATTTTCTTCGAGATCTCAATATTTTAAGAAATATTGAATTTTTAAAAAAAATTTCTTTTTCATTTTATTTTCCAATTTTGTCCGTATTTCCAGCTTATTTGGGAGAAAATTTGCTTCAAACTATTACCTTCGACGAGTACAAGCAAGGCATTTTGATTTTAGGCCAATTTTTGTTGTTAGTAAAGTTTAGCGAAAATCGATTATTAAACTTTTGTTTGGGGTTAAAAAATTCCCTTTTGCTTAGTTGCTTGGCATAATTGTTTGGATCAGTTTGTTTTCCATATCAAATAAATTCTTATTTTGAATTATTTTAACATTTTTTGTAAAAACATTTCTTTTATTTCTTCTTTTGTTTATAAAGATAAGCTTAAGTAAACTACACATATGAAATAAAAATCAATTACGTTTGGGATATTATCGAATCAAAATTAAACATTTAACATATACAAACTATACATTATACATATAAAGTCTTAAAACTGACTAAACAACTTGCTTTCTCTTTAGATCTCTAACTTAACATGTTCACAACATAAAAAAATACTTGCACAAAATTCAAATATAAAGAATTAAAAGCCAGGGAATATACGAATATAAATGCATGTCTTTTCACTTTTTTTAGCTCTAAACCGTAACTATAAACCATCTTCACTTAACTAAAAAAATATAAAACAGGTAAATCTTTTTTTTACGACTGGATAGTTGGGTAATGTCAAGTGAGAACAGAGAAAAAGTGCCGGGAGATGCACTTTGAAAACCCACCATTTACAACACTTAATCCTAGAGTTTATTCTAACCTAAATAGTTACATACACATATATAAAGGTATATATAGTCAACTGTGGTCCTTTAGTCGTTGTTGGACATTAACTGGAATATTGTTCTTTCAATACTTTGCGTAGGATTTTGCCGGTGGGATTTTTGGGAACTTCGTTGGCAAAGATAATACCACCTTCTAGCTTCTTGTAGTGAGCCACCCTCTCGGCCACATAATCACAAATTTCCTCTGCGGTGGCTTCCATATTGGCGCGTAACACTACCAAGGCTCTGGGAGCTTCACCATTGATGGGATGGGGAATACCAAAGACAGCAGCTTCCAAAATTTTGGGATGATCACGGAGCACAGCCTCCAATTCGGCAGGTGGCACTTGGAAACCCTTGACTTTGATCAGTTCCTTCATGCGATCTGTGATATAGAAGAAGCCATCCTCATCATAGTAGGCCACATCACCGGTACGCAGCCATCCACCGGGATAGAAGGTTTCTTTGGTAGCCTCCTCGTTGTTGAGATAGCCAGCCATGACTTGAGGACCGCGCACGCACAATTCACCGGTTTGATTGGGACCCAAACCTTTCAAACTCTCATCATCGAAGGACACAATTTTGCCCTCTGTGTTGCTGGTCAAATAACCGGTAGAAGCTAAGCGGGTATTGTCGGGGGGAGTTAGAAGCACAACAGGTGAAGCTTCAGTCATGCCGTAGCCTTGCAAGAATTTTGTGTTGGGGAATCTGTGAATAAAATTAAATTTAACAAAAGCTGTAATGATTTGAACAATTAAATAACCCACTTTTTACAAAAACGTTCAACATCGTGTAAGCCAATGGGGGCAGCTCCAGTCATAACAACTCTCAAATCGGCACAGGTTTCCTTAGTGACCTTAGGATGATTAGTCATGAAGAGGGCTAGACAGAAAAAACAAAATTTTAAAATTAATTTGGAAAAACTTCATTCGGGCAGCTCAAATTCTTACCAATTGGTGGCACCAGATTCAACATTGTAGCCTTGTATTCATACAAGGCCTTCATGAGATCTTCCGGTTTGAATTGTGGCATTGTCACCAATTTGGCACCCTGGCCAAATTTCGACAACATTATCACGCTCAAGCCATAAATATGGAAGAATGGCAGAACACAGGGCAAAACTTCTTGACGTTGAGTGCAATCGATGTGTATGGGTAGCTGGACCTGTTCACAGTTTACGGAGATATTGTTATGCGACAACATAACACCCTTGGGCAAGCCCGTGGTACCCGAGGAGAAAGGCAACATGACCATGTCATCGGGAGAAATATCGTAGTGTTTCAATTGGCTAAAGTCCACATCACCGCTGTATTTGAAGAGTTCGAAAAAGTCCAAAGCGTCTTCGGGCAATGTGTCATTGGGGAACATGCGAATGCAGGCAATGGGTATATCTTTTTGGGCCATTTTACAAGCTTCTTTGAGAGCGCCATAGCCCATGGTGGTGCCGAAAATGAATTTGGCATTGCTGAAGGTTAATTGGCGAGCAATTTCCTCTGCAAAACATAGAAAGTAATAACAAAAAGGGTATAGTGAGAAATTTAAAAAATTAACAAACAAAAAAAAAACACGGATAAAAAGCAACAATTTCATTAAAAAAATAAATAGGTAATAAATAATAATAATAAATATAATAAATAATATAATATATTAAATAATAATAATTAATAAATTTTATTTTTCGTTTTCAGCGTTTTTTTTTCTATCCTTTTAAACTACTACTTTTTGAAGGAATTGCCTTGAGGTGATAAATAAAATAATATATGATCGTAATGATAATTTTAAAGCAGCTATAGCTGTAGGTCAGCTCTAACTGTAGGATAACCCAGAGACCTTAAATTATACAGATGTGCCGTCAGCCAAAAACGTCAAAATCTATCAGTTACGCACGAATATGAATGAAATGTCACACGCGAAAAAACAGGTTTCCGCGAACATTGTTTGAACTTTTTTTGCACTAATCGATTGATATTAATTTTTTGATTGTGACAATTACAAAAAATTCGGGAAAATCGGTCCGAAATCCGCGGAAAAACTCACTCTTTGAACACCTACTCGTTGAAATTTCTATTCGTTCGTAACTGATAACTTACTCGCTCCGGGATGACATATCTTATTATTCATTATTTTTGGGATAACCGGGGATTATGGAATTGGCCGTAAATAACCTTTTTATGGAGTAAATGTATACTTTTTTTTTTGTTACAATTCATTCCTATTCGTTCGTAACTGATAGATTTTGACGTTTCGGCCTGATTGAATCAAAGACAAATAGAATATAAGAAGACATTCCTTCAGGCCGAAACGTCAAAATCTATCAGTTACGAACGAATAGGAATGAATTGTAACACGCGAAAAAACAGTATTCCGCGAACATTGATTGGACTTTTTTTGCACTTATCGATTAATATTAATTTTTTAATTGTGACAATTACAAAAAATTCGGGAAAAACGGTCTGAAAATCTGCGAAAAACCTCACTCGTTGGAATCAAATTCCTATTCGTTCGTAACTGACAATTACTCGCTACAGGAAGGAATGTCTTCTTAAAATATATTGTCTTTGGAAATTACTATTTTTACAATTGAGAATCAGTTGTACTTCAAATATAAGTGAAATGTTCTATATTTAAGCAAATATTTCATTGGAATATGATAATAAATAAAAAAGTAGCAAATTAGTAAAAGTCCATTTTTAAGTTCAATTAAGTATTTTTCTCGCATTTCGAAAGAGGTTTTTTTGGGAAATTTTTGTTTATCAATTGTAACTTAAAAAAATTAGTTTTTCTTACATTCTAAAGCGGATAAATGCACAAATATTCATTTTGCTAATTAAAAAAAAATATTTTTGGGGTAGAATAAAATAGATAAGTTAAAAACAATATTTTTTATACAGAGAATTAGTTAAGCTATAAAGTTAAGGGAAATTTTCTATATTTATGCAACTATGTCGTTGGAATATAGTAATAAATTAAAAAGCAGATAAATTCTGTGAATCTAAAAAATTTCCTTGGATTGAAATTTTTGGGAAATTTCCATTTTTCCACTTCTAAGTAAAAATGAAGCATATTCTAACGTTTCGAAAGGCGATAAATTTGATTGCAATTTTTGAGAAGTAAGGGGGTGTGGGTGACTGTTTTGAGAGAAATAATTATCCAAAGGTTACCTTTATTTCGTTCTTTGGACTGAAGCGTGTATTTCGAAGTCTTCCACTTTAAAAAAAACTCCGTCATAACTACATAAACTCTCTTAAAAACTTTTTGGCCGAATGTCGAAAACAGGAGCCAGCATAGAAAAACGTCTAGCACCACTGGATTCAGCAGGGTCGAAATAGTTATATCCACAGGGTCTCATTTTCTGTTACATTTTTAAAGTGTCCATTTCGAGCAGAGTATACATAAAATTTATCCAAATTCTCGGAGAGAAATTTTTGTTTTTCCATTATTAAGATAAAACTATGCATTTTATTTTTATTTTAAATAGTCTAAATGTATTACTAAATGTTTTCCGCACCAGAAAGGATTTCTTGGAGTAAATTTAAAATAATTATGTATGTTTAAAGCAATTTTCCTTATAAGCAAAACAGCTACATTTCTAACTACAAGAACTAATTTTCAATATTTATTCACTTTTGTCCCAAAAAAATGTTAAAGACTTGAAAAGAAGCCAAAATCTGTAAATATTAAAAATTTCCTTCGAAGGGAAATTTTTATTTTCCACTTTTTAGTTAAAATTAAAGAATTTTATATTATTGTATTTAGCCTAAATGCACTACTGAACTTTTTCCGCTCAAGTAAGTTTATTTTTTGTAGGATTTCTAAAAAATTCTTAACGCCGTAACGTTCATTATAACCTAAATAGATTTAGATTTCTAAATGTGTATGTTTGCCTTTGATATTTAATAACTTTTGTGGCTAAAAGAAGTTAACGAATTCAAAAATAGTCGAAATATGTAAAAAAAAAATTCCCTTGAAGGGAAATTTTTTTTTGGAAAATTTAAAAAAAATTTAACGCCAAAACGTTTCTTGTAACTAAGAAACGTAAATATTTTTTGTCAAATTTAATAACTTTTGTGGTTATAAACAGTTAACTACAAAAATTGTCGACAAATGTGAAAAATAAAAATTTCCCACGAAGGGAAATTTTTGGGAAATTGTTATTTTTGAACTTTTAAGTTAAAATTAAGGGATTTAATTTTATTCTTTTTAGACTAAATGCATTACTCAAATTTGTCTACTCAAGAAAAATTTTTTTTCGAAAGTTTAAAAAAATATTCCTTATATGTACATTGTTTGTACATATGTACATACATGACTAAAATGGATTTACTTTTCTAAATGTTAAGGCTTTCTTTCCATATCTAATAACTTATGTGGTTAAAAACAGTAAAAGACGTCAAAAATATTCGAAATAAGTGAAAAATAAAAATTTCCCTTGGAGGGAAATTTTTGGGAAATTTTTATTTTTCCACTTTAAAGTTAAAATTAAAAAAATTGCTTGTGTTGTATTTAGCTTAAATGCATTACTGAAATTTTTCCGCTCAATAATAAGATTTTTTTGGAAGATTTAAAAAATCTTAACGCCAAAACGATTCTAGTAACTAGAATAGATTTACATTTCTAAATGTAAATACTTTTTTTTTCAAATTTAATAACTTTTGTGGTTATAAACAATTAACAACTACAAAAATTGTCGAAATATGTGAAAATAAAAATTTCCCACTAAGGGAAATTTTTGGGAAATTGTTATTTTTCAACTTTTAAATTAAAATTAAAATTTAATTTTATTGTATATAGCCGTAATGCGTAATGCGTAATTACTGAAATTTTTCCGCTCAAGAACAAGTTTTTGTTTGGAATGTTTAAAAAAAGTTATTATTCATAACTAAAATAGATGTACTTTTCTTAATGTTAAGGCTTTTTTCCATATCTACTAACATCTGTGGTTAAAAACAGTTGAATACATCAAAAATAGTCGAAATATGTAAAAAATAAAAATTTCCCTCGGAGGGAAATTTAATAACTTTTGTGGTTGTAAACAGTTAACGGCTACAAAAATAGTCGAAAATGTGAAAAATAAAAATTTCCCACGAAGAGAAATTTTTGGGAAATTGTTATTTTTCAACTTTTAAGTTAAAATAATTTAATTTTATTGTATTTAGCCGTAAAGCATTACTGAAATTTTTCCGTTCAAGAACAAGATTTTTTTTGGAAAGTTAAAAAAAAGATTTTATTCATAACTAAAATAGATTTAACTTTCTAAGTATAAATACTTATTTTCGGAATTTAGTAACTTTTGTGGCTAAAAAAGTTAAAAACTTCAAACTAGAAATATGGGAATAAATAAAAATTTCCCTCAGAGGGAAATTTTTGTGAAATTTTATTTTTCCCCTTTTATGTTAAAATTAAAAAAAAAATATTTGTATTGTACTTAGCCTAAATGCATTATTGCAATTTTTCCGCTTAAGAACAATTTTTTTATAACTGAAATAGATTAACATATCTAATTGTGGAGGCTTTATTTCCACATCTAATAACTTATGTGGTTTAAAACAGTTAAGGACATCAAAAAAGTCGAAATATGTGAAAAATAAAAATTTCCCTTGGAGGGAAATTTTTGGGAAATTTTTATTTTTCCATTTTTAAGCCAAAATTAAGTGCATTCTTTGCAATTTAATTATCCTAAATGCATTATTCATCAATTTTTACTGCAAAAAATAGCATATATTGCTGAACAACAAATATTTTAGATAAACAATAATAAATGCGTAATTAAAGAACGGCTTAATGCCTTTATTATGAAGCTCAAGTTCATGGCCGCCATATTAAATTAATATTTATAAATATCAGCAACACTCGCTTGATTTTGCTTGTGTTCGTGCTTTTATTCTCATTAATATTTGTTTAGGGTTATAATTTCTCTATTTAATTAACAAACATTCATGGGGGGTATATAAGTTGTAAATGGAATTGTTTTTTTTTTTGCTTCCTTGATTCAAGGTCAGAAAGGGTGGGTGCAAGCCAATCAGCTTAGCTGAGGCTAATTGGAAATTTGATATTGCAGAGGACCACCGTGTGATGCATTGTGTTATAAAAAAAAACTTCACTTTCATTACATTTATGTTATCAATGCTTTCGATTAAGATATGACCATGCCATTATTTGAGCGATAATAATAAACAACTGTTATGACTTAAATAAATACCAGAGACGACATGTGTGTTAAATGCTAAATACAATTTATAATTTTGCAAACAATATCTGCTGCTATCTTATCGAACAAGCAAAACAACAAGATGATAAACACATTTGTTTAGCTCAGTTTTACTTAAGAGCGAAACTAATATTCTTTTTCGTACGGTGTGTAAAATAATAAAAATAGCTTTGTAAAGTGAATGACTTAATGCGGCTAGCAGTGTTATTTTTGGATTGGATCCCCAGCTAAACATTTCGAAATTTATTGCAAAATCAAATCATGGAGTATCGCTGTGCTTCTTCCTGGTGCAGACAAGTTGCTCCCCACAGGATCATGCATTATCTATTTTTAGCAATAATTTTACTTTGTAAAAGTTTTGTGTGAACAGAATTATTGATAATTACTGACCAAACAGTAATTTTCAGTATTATTTCCTGAAGCTGGTATAATTTCTTAGTAAAAAAAGGTTTACAAATATAAGTTTATATATTTTTATTTAATTTTCTATTTCCTGTAGATATTGATGATGAAAAAACACGACATGGTAAATTGCAGCCTCATAGCTTTAATGGTTCAGTAAATTCGGTGAATTTGAATTCACTCTCTCGGAAAGGTCCGGAAAAGTGCTTAATAAAGCTGAGAAAAGTTTACGGATACATTTAATTCATTTGTAATTGAAACAAAATTATTTATTTTATCTGAAAAGTGAAAAAATAAAAATTTCCCTCCAAGGGAAATTTTTATTTTTGTGAAATTTAACTGTTTTTTAATTGTTTACGTAATTTAACCACAAATCATATGGAATAACTAAATGTTTCTTCTTCATTAATAATCCAATTTTAAAATTTCTGAAAAAAAACTTATTTATGCAGAAAGAAGATTGGTTATGCATTAAATTCATTTGGAATTAAAGGATAATGCTATATTTTACCTTAGAAGCGAAAAATAAAATTTTCCCCAAAATGTCCCTTCAAGGGAAATTCGTTATTTTAATAAAGCTGAGAAAAGTTTGCGGATACATTTAATTTATTTGTAATTGAAGCAAAATGATTTATTTTATCTGAAAAGTGAAAAAATAAAAATTTCCCAAAAATTTCCCTTCAAGGGAAATTTTTATTTTTTTCGAAATTTAACTGTTTTTTAATTGTTTACATAATTTAACCACAAATCACATGGAATAACTAAATGTTTCTTCTTCATAAATAATTCAAATATTTCGTTAATTTTTAACATTCTCAAAAAAAAACTTATTTAAGCAGAAAAAACATTGGTTATGCATTAAATTCATTTGGAATTAAAGGATAATGCTTTATTTTATCATAGGAGGGAAAAATAAAATTATTCCAAAAATTTCCCTTTAAGGGAAATTCTTTATTTTTATAGAAATGAACAGTATTTTAATTTTTTTGCATAATTTAAGCATAAATCACATGGAATAAAACATTTCTCTTCTTCTTCATTTATAATTTTAATATTTCGTCAACTCAATTGATTTAAATTTTCTCCAAAAATATTTATTTAAGCTTCAAAAAGATTAGTTAAGCATTTAATTCGTCTGGAATTAAAGGATAACGATCAATTCTTTTAATCAGAACAAGTTCATTTCATTTAAGTCTGGATTCTTAGACCGCTCGGCCATCGTGTGGATGAAAAGGCCCTCAGGGAAGGATCGGAACAGGTTCAGAACAGGTTCATTACATTTAAGTCTGGAGTCATAGACCGCTAGACCATCGTACAGATGAAAAGTTAAAATCTAACAAAGAAATATAGTACATTTGTCTAGGTTTCAGTAAAATCGCTGAATTTTAACCCACGCCCTCAAAAAGGACCATAACGATCAATTCTGTTAAACAGAACAAGTTCATTACACTAAAGTCTGGAGTCTGGAGACCGCTTGGCCATCGTGTAGATGAAAAGGCCCTCAGGGAAGGATCAGAACGATAAATTCTGTTAAGCAGAACAAGTTCATTACATTTAAGTCTGGAGTCTTAGACCGCTCGGCCATCGCTTAACTGGACAAGTTCGTTCGATTTAAGTCTGGAGTCATAGACCGCTACGACAAAGTAAAATCTAACGGACAAATATAGTACATTTGTCTAGGTTTCAGTAAAATCGCAAAATTTTAACTCACGAGCTCAGAATTTACCAAAACGATCAATTCTGTTAAACAGAACAAGTTCATTACATTTTTTTGTCTGGATTATTGGACCGCCTGTATGAAAAGGCCCTCAGAGAGAATTAGAACGATCAATTCTGTTAAACAGAACAAGTTCATTACAATTAAGTCTGGAGTCTGGAGACGTACATGGATGAAAAGGTCAACTATAAGAAGAGCTCTTTCGCAATTTTAATAATACAAATCCTGCACCGATTTTTGTGGTACATTTTTACGTACCTTAAAGTCATTAAATTGCAAAAAAAATATTTAAATCTAAAGCTCTCTTTCCGAATATGTGCCGGATGTTAAATTTATTTGATATTTAAAATAATTGTTGCTGTTTTTTGTTTTTCAATCTGTTTGACTTGTTTTCTGTAAACAAAAATATTTATTTTTTTTCACCTGCTACACATACATTGTTTATATTCTGAAGTTAAATAATTTCGAGTGCATTCCAATCATATAGAAAGTTCTACGACTTTTTAAATCATTCACAATCAAGGAGTTTTGCAATCAATAATTTATAAAAAGTGAAATCATCGCTACCCAAAGATAAGTGTAAAATTCAATCAAAAAAAATAAAAACAAACACCATATTTTATATTAACTACAATTAATTTATTTTTTTAAATGCTCATGGTATGTATCAGACATACAGACAGACGGACGTATGGATGGGTGTACAATCATTCAGACCTATATCGAATAAGTGTGTCCGTCTGTCCATCTGATTGTATGCAACTCTGTAAACATTTTCAAAAGCCTCTGCGAGACGACGATTTCATTTTATTGCATGAACAACAGTAACAACGCTAATAAACACACCGTATGGATGGACTTTGGTCAAGGTAAAAATTTAGATAAAAAGTAACACAAGAAATGTGTTTTTTCGAGTGCACACGACGATGAATCGAAAATTTGTACTGTCTACGTACCACCATCACCAACAATCACATTAATGATAGCAAGCAAAAGACTGAGAGATAGAGAATACAAAATAAAAAAATAATAAAACCCGAAAACTAGATTTAAATAAAATAACAAACTTGTTTTTTTTCGCGCAACCGTAACAAAACGCAGGAGGATAATTTTTGTTAAATCTAGTTTTTTTTTGTTTTTTGAACAAAGCTGCATTTCAATTAAAAATATTTGTACAGCCGTAGGCTGAAGAGAAACTTTAAAATGAAATTTTAAACAGGTTTTCTTTTAAATGATAAAAATGTTGTCCAAAAAACTAGAAGAAAAATTAAACTAATAGAAAAATTTCATTAATAAGTAACTGCCTCCTACTCTTTTCTCTAACACTAAGTCGAAAAGTGATAATGTAAAAAAAAACTAAAATTTATCTCCAGAAACCGGTTATTTAAATAAAAAATTGGTAATGTATTTAGCCTATTATTTTGAATGGAAAGAAAATACTTTATTTTATCTTAAAAGTCGAAAAACAAAAATTTCCCTCCAGGGAAAATTTTTAATTTTTACTGAATCTATTGAAACTGTATTTTTTTCCTTTACATTATTTAACACAATTTTTTTTGTATATCCAGTATGATCCATTTAATTATGAATTTAAAGAACTTTTATCATAAAAAAGGGTTAACTTAACGCAAAATTCTTCTAAATTTTCCTCCTAGAATCGCTTATATCAATGAAAACACTTCTGTGATATATTTAACCCTCCACCCTCCTTAGAAAGTTGAGAAAATAATTTTTTTTTAACTTCAAAGTGGAAAAATAAAAACTTCCCTCAAGGGGAAATTTGACTACAATAGTAATTAAATAACAATTTGGTTGAATGTCAACAATTTCGGCCTTAATTTTATAATACAATTCATTTATAATTCAAAAATATATACACGGGGCAAAATCTCCTTTTTTGATATGTTTGTATTTTCCATCAATTCCAAATTAATTAAATACACAACAAATCGTGTTTTCTGTTTAAATAAGCATTTTTAGGAGAAATCTTAAAATTATTTCATTTGACGAAATATTTCAATTATAAATGAAGAAGAAAAATGTTATTCCAGATAATTTATGGTTAAATTATGTATATAAATAAAAAAATAGTTAATCTCCATCAAAATAAAAAATTTCCCTTGAAGGGAAATTTTTGGGAAATTATTATTTTTTCACTTTTAATATAAAATAATCATTATCCTTCAATTCCAAACGAATTAAATGCATAACTAATCTTTTTTTGAAGCTTAAATAAGTATTTTTGGCGACCATTTTAAATTATTTGAGTTGACGAATTATTAAAATTATAAATAAAGACGAGAAATGTTTTATTCCATGTGATTTATGGTCAAATTATGTAAACAAATTAAAATACTGCTAATTTCTAAAAAAAATAAAGACAATTTTGGGAAATTTTTATTTTTCGCTTCTAAGATAAAATATATTATTATCTTTTAATTCCTAACGAATTTAATGAATGAATTTTATTGAGAAATTTTAAAATTGAAGAAATTTTTATTTATAAATGAAGAAGAAACATTTAGTTATTCCATGTGATTTGTGGTTAAATTATGTAGACAATTAAAAAACCGTTAAATTTCATAAAAATAAAAATTTCCCTTCGAGGGAAATTTTTGGGAAATTTTTAATTTTTCACTTTTCAGATAAAATAAATCATTTTGCTTCAATTACAAATGAATTAAATGTATCACTTAACTTTTCTCAACTTTATTAAGCACTCTTTTAATATTATTTGAGTTGATGAAATATTGAAATATTTTTGTTATTAACAAATTATTTATGTTACATTAAAAAAATCACATTTGAATATTCAACCCAAAAATAATAAATAATAAGATATGTCAAGTAAGGGGGATTTCGGACCGATTTTCCTGAATTTTTTTGTAATTGTCACAATTAAAAAATTAATATTAATCGATTAGTGCAAAAAAAGTTCAAACTATGTTCGCGGAAAACTGTATTTTTTTGGCGTGTGACAATTCATTCCTATTTGTTCGTAACAGATAGATTTTGACGTTTCATCCGGACGGAACATCTGTATAATTAAAGGTCTGTGATTCATCCAAATTTATAATGAATACCGTAAACAAATAAAAAATAGTACATTTTTAAACAAATTAAAAATTTCCTTTCGAGGAATTTTTTTTTTGGAATTTTAATATTCTCTTCTTTAATAGTATTCTCTTATACTTCAAAATAGACTAAATGCTGAAAGTTGGATCTACAAACAAATTTATAGTTCAATATTGTAAAAAAACACGAAAATGGCAATTTTTTATAAAAAAAAACTAAAATTTTCCTTTAGAGAAACTTTAGGTAATTTTTTGGAAATTTTTGTTTTACCACTTTTAAGAAAAAAGTAATAAATTTTCTTCATTTCCAAACGATTTAAGTGCATCATTTATCTTATTACTGCATAAATAATAGAAGATAAAAAAATCGTTGACTACACGCTGAAAAACAAATCGCTTCTGTTGTATATTGTCCCAAACATATTCGGCTTGAAACATATATATCTTTAGGAAACTCTCTAAACATATAATATTTGGTACACCCAAAAATTATATATTTGGGAAGATGTTGTTCTAAACAAAGCTTTGTTTACATTCCAATACGAGTATGGAATATTATTCAGAATAATATTCAGAAAATTGTGTTAAATTTTTCAGTAATTCAAAGTTAATTTTTTAAAAAATAAATAATAATAATTTAAATCACATAATCTTGGATCGAAATATGTACTTGGAGGATTGACAACCAGTGATGGCTTGGAATACTCAGAAATTTTAAATTATTGATTTAAAACATAAGTTTTTGCTGCATTTGGTATAATAACTGAAAGTTTCAAACCACAAAAACAAACAAAAATAAAATTTAAATTCGAAAAATTCAACAAAAGTTTCGAAAATCTTTTTTAAATCAAATATATTTGAATACATTCCTAAACAATCATTTTATTTGTATTCAAATACATATTTTATTTGAGAAATTTAGTTTGCAAATATAATATGTTGTAACATATTAATATACGAGTTCCAAATATATTTCATCGATTTTCAAATAAAATTTATTTTCTCAGAAACATATAATATTTAAAAAATAGTGTTCCAAATATATTTTCTTTCTATTCAAACATATCAAAAAAGGAGATTTTGCCCCGTGTATATATTTTTGAATTATAAATGAATTTGTATTATAAAATTAAGGCCGAAATTGTTGACATTCAACCAAATTGTTATTTAATTACTATTGTAGTCAAATTTCCCCTTGAGGGAAGTTTTTATTTTTCCACTTTGAAGTTAAAAAAAAATTATTTTCTCAACTTTCTAAGGAGGGTG
Source organism: Eudasyphora cyanicolor (assembly GCA_963930755.1). Taxonomy (NCBI): domain Eukaryota; kingdom Metazoa; phylum Arthropoda; class Insecta; order Diptera; family Muscidae; genus Eudasyphora; species Eudasyphora cyanicolor. The sequence goes on from OZ005736.1 coordinate 281,576,510, forward strand.
GAGGGTTCTTTAAATTCATAATTAAATGGATCATACTGGATATACAAAAAAAATTGTGTTAAATAATGTAAAGGAAAAAAATACAGTTTCAATAGATTCAGTAAAAAACAAAAATTTCCCTCCAAGGGAAATTTTTTATGTTTATGGAAATTAACTGTTTTTTAATTTACTTACATAATATTAAGCATTAATTTCATATAAAATCAAAATTTTTCTTTCTCATTTATAATTTAAATAATTTTTTGTTTGAAAATTGTTGAGTTAAAACAACATTATTATTGAAAAATGACTTCAAAAACGCTTACAAAAACATAAACAAGTATATTAATATTTTGGGACAGTTCGGGATTGAGAGAAAATGCTTAATTTTTGCTTAATTGTGAAAAAATAAAAAATTTTGAAAAATTTCCTTCCGAGGGAAATTTTTAATTTTTATGAAATATTGTTATAAAAATATTTTGGGACAGTTCGGGATTGAGAGAAAATGCTTCATTTTTGCTTAATTGTGGAAAAATAAAAATTTTTCAAAAATTTCCCTCCGAGGGAAATTTTTAATTTTTATGAAATGTTGTAATTTTTATAAATTAAATTTTGGCCATTTAATTTATAACAACAATAACAATTGGTGGGGGTTTCAAGGTCGTTTTCTTCTTCGCTTGATAATTCAAAATATCTTCCTTCACGTAGAAGGAACTCCTTGATCTTCAGCTCAATTCCACTGTGAGAAAACCATAAAATAAGCATTTTAGTTGCAACTAATTAAGCCACGAACAAAATTCTTTTAAACTTCATACAAAAACCACTTCAACAAAACAAAATTGTGTAAATTTATTTCAAACTAATTGATTGAATAATACAAATTTCCTTCCAATTAACAATATTACAATTTACAATCATTTTGTTTACATTTATAGATTTTGTATTTTAATTTATAATTTAAATTTGTCTACACAATTGTTTGTCACTGTATGAAGTAAGTGAATTCTCTATTAATTAATTAATTAATAGTGTTTTAATACTGTGGCCATATACAGGAGTTTCCAATAAGAGTGATATGATTTCTTTGAAAAAAAAACAGACTTATTGTTAAGGAAATTCAAAAGTTTTTTTTCGATTGTGAAGTACAATCGACATTCAAATGGCCTCCACGACTTCTGCAGAAACGAATTCGATGAACCCAATTTGCGAGCACTTTTTCCACTAAATCAAGTCGTATGTCATGAATGACACGTTCAATATTGGCTTGGTAAGCTTTAGGAGAGTGTGGTTTATTTCTAAAGACCAATGACTTCAAATAACCCCACAAGAAATAGTCTAATGGTGTTAAATTACAACTTCTGGGAGGCCATTCAATATCACAATTTCTTGAAATAATCGAATCTCCAAACATTTCTCGCAACAATTCAATTGTTTCATTTGCTGTGTGGCACAAAGCCACAATCGGTCAATGGCAAAAAGATAGCTCTTAATGAGAGCTAAAATATTGCTCATGGATGTCCAGGTCGTAGGTCGACTTGAAAGCGTTTTTTTTTGGGATTTAAAAAATGGACTAAGCGTCATTTTCAAATGTGAACGGAAAGTTTATTTTTGCTCTAGCTCCTTAACGGTACGTCGGATCGGGAATCGGTCAATGGCAAAAAGATCGTAGGTCGACTGGAAAGAGATATTTTGGATATTTAAAAAAAAGAAAGAATTTGTAAACGTTGTTCTTGCGTATATCTCTCCATGATAAAATTGTAAATACTACTGCATACAATGAAAAACAAATGACAGATCATGACATATTACAAATGGCCGAAACGTCACTTCAAAATCATATCATCCCTATTGGATTACCCGTTATTAAGATACAAAGATGGAAGGTTATGTTATCATCGTTTAAATTTTAAGCAAAATAAAACATTGAACTTTGTTCTTTGCAAGTGCAAACAATTTATACATGTCATGTGAGTGATTGTGTATTTTTTTTATAAAATAAAATTAGGTTAATTTTTTGATATATGCATATCTCGAGACGGTTTGCCAATTTTTCGCAACGCCATATCTTTATTTAGCTTTTGTTTTTTTTTTGCAATGATGGGGGTAATTTGGCTCTAAATGATAAAAAGGTAAAGAATTTTATCTGCCTGCAAATTTTTTTATGAAATCGACTGCAAGTATGTCTCATTCAGCAAGAAAAAATTTGCTTATCGCTTGGCATTTAAAGCATTGAAAAAATATGTCTGCGACTACAATTGTTTTGTTATTTTTCACGTCTGGAAATTGGCTGATAACGGCCGCCTTGACGCACGACCACGAGCAATAAATGCTAATGGGGTCTACAGAGGACTATCGGAACAAGTTAATATGACCTAAATATTTGGTCAAGCTCGGGGGGATCTACAAAGATATGGGGGACATAAAATGAATTCCAACAAATAGGGATCGATAACACATTCACACCCACATTTGTTTATTAAAAATATATTAAAATTCGCTACACTGAAAAACCGCCGACTTTGATTTGGCGCCAAAGACATTAAAAAGTTAAAGTATCTACATTTTGTACTTCAATTTAAGATAATATAATTGGAATTACGGCAATATTCGCCAACTAAAGTATGAAAGTTTCGATTTTGATAAGAAAATTCTCGACATTCGATTTAAATGAAAATGTATGCAAATTACCTGCTGTGTAAATAGGATTAACGGTGGTAACAGCTAGACCAGCTTCAATGGCGCCCAACACGGCTCCAGGATATTCGGGCAAATTTGGCAAACAGATGGCGACAACATCGCCTTTGTTCAATTTAAATTTGGTCTGTAGGCGTACAGCTAAAGCGGCGCTATTATCGCGCATTTCAGCAAAAGTGTATTGGCGGCCGGTAATAACATCAACCTTGAAAATTAAAAACAACAAAATATAAAAATAAATACATTATTACAGAAACGTAGATAAAAACGAAACAAAACAAAATAATTAAATCTACATTATTTATCCATATACAATATAAAGTAAAACATTTTGTTTGCGACCGCCTGTAATTGCTCTAGTATGTAGTGCAGGGTGGGCTATTTAAAATTTTAAATTCGAATTGGCTACAAAAATAAAGTACTGATCATTTTTCAAATTTCTGGTTTTATTGGAAAGGTTGTACTTTGTCATTTAATGATGAAATACAATATCATTCATGCGACTGGCTCGGCAGTACCTCATCCGATCAGCCCAATTTTTCAATACATTTTCGATTGTTTCGGGTCGAATCTCTTCAATGGCAACTTCGATGTCATGTTTCAATGCTTCAATTGTCTCTCGATGCTTTGCGTAACATTGATCCTTAATGGCTCCCCATAGAAAATAATCCAAAGGGCTCTAATTACAAGTCAAAGCAATCGGTAGTTAAAATTTAAAATTTTAAATAGCCCACCCTTTTTATTAAAATTCAATTTTTTTAATTGCATTTCAGCCTACTAAGTAAACAACATTATAATGAGTTATTATAATTATTTTTTTTAGATTTTGCTAATTGAGTAGTTGAGCTACTTGATGAAAAATTTATTCATATGATAGTATAATTTTTTATTGTATATGTCCTAGTCTGATTTTTGTGGTACACTTTTATGGAATGTATTATCTGTAAACTGTGAGGAAATCTATCTCAATCGAACGATTATTTTCTGAATATGTGCCGAACTATATGATTTCTATTAAAAGTACGATGCAGTAGTGTAGTATTATGATTTTTTTTAATAATTTTGTGATACAATTTTCTATTTTTTTAATAATCTCAGATTGCAAAAAAATATGACGAAAGCTTGCATTTTATCAACGAATATTTGTATTTTAAAAAAACCTATAGAAATTAAGAAATTTAAAGTCTCTACTTTTTTTAGTGTATAACAATCACAATTAACTAAGCGCACATTTAATGTCTCCAATTATTTCTCTTAGTGTATAGCAATCACAATTAACTCAAAGCCCAAACATCACAAAAAAAATGAGCGTGGAGGTAGAGAGAGATGCGAAAGATAAAATCTCTCTTATGCTCCTCTTCCCACAGTAAAACAATTTTGAACATCATTATTTTCAAATCTATATTTAACTAAATTCGTTTCCACTTTACTTGGGGCCATTCGTTGTGTCTGACAATATTTAACGTCAGTCCAAAGTTCACCTCATCAATGTTCAACGTTCAAAGTCTAAAGTCGCGTATTTCGTTCGAGCGCATTCGATCGTTAATTTGCTCACTCTCTCTCTCTCTCTCTCGGTGGGGTACCATCTCCCTCTCTTGTGACTAGCAAAAAAGCAACAACAAACATCATGTGTGAGTATTATTTAACATGGGAGGGGGAAATTACATGGGGCCAAGCCCCCGCATGCTTAACCATACAATAGTTTGCTGAGCACTTGTACACCGCAATGGCCAAATGGTGAGAGGAGGGTTGAGAAAGCGAGAGCATTAATAGGGTTTAATGAGCGACGAATAACAGTTTGGTTTGGTAATATTTTTTTGCACTGGTTTCTGCAGGTTTGAGAAAAAAGCAAAACAAAACAATTACTAGCGTACGTCGTCGTACGCACAATATTGTCACATAGTTTTTGATTTAAAGAAGCTTTTAGTGTACACTGCTAGAAAAACATGTGTAAGTTTTTTCCATGTTTAGGTTTTACTACAAATTATTTATGAATCTGATTTTAATGATGAACTTGACATTGAAGTCAATGAATGAATGAGCGATGGCGGTATATAACGGTACATAAATAAACATAACGGAAATGGAAACATTTATGTTAATTAAATTTTAGGAAATAGCAAACGAAATATTGAAAAAGAAGAATTGAAGAATTAAGAATATAATAAAAAAACAAAAAACATTGGAATTAATGAAAGAGGAAATAAAGCGTCAAATTTTGTGGACAGGCAGGCAGTTCGAGAACAAAATCCACTCTACTGCACTCCACTTTATTTCCTATTAGAGTACACTGTCAAACAAATTATTAAACATTTTGTATTTATAGAAAATATCTAAAAAATTTAGAATCTATAAATTAAAAAAAAAAATATTTATAGAAAGAAAATTTCTTAGAAATAACAATTTTTTAAAGAAAATTGCTTAAATATCTTTGCATTTATATATTTATAGAAAATTTCGTAGAATTTTTGAATTTTTAGAAAATTTTGTAGAAATTTTATATTTTTGGAAAATTTCAGAGAAATTTTGTATTTATCGTAGAAATTTTGTATTTATATAAAATTTCCTAGAAATTTTGTATTTATATAAAATTTCCTAAAAATTTTGTATTTATATAAAATTTCCTAGAAATTTTGTATTTATATAAAATTTCCTAGATATTTTGTGGAAAATTTCGTAGAAATTTTGTATTTTGGAAAAAATGTCTTAGAAATTTTGTATTTATAAAAAATTTCCTAGAAATTTCTTATTTAAAAAAATTTCCTAGACATTTTTTGTAGAAAATTTCGTAAAAATTTTGTATTTATTAAAAATCTCCTAGAAAATTTGTATTTATAAAAAATTTCCTAAAAATTTTGTATTTATAGAAAATGTCCTAGAAATTTTGTATTTATAGAAAATTTCCTAGAAATGTTGTATTTATAGAAAATTGTCTAGAAATTTTGTATTTATAGAAAATTTCGTAGAAATATTGTATTTTTAAAAAATTTTGTAGAAATTTTGTATTTTTTTAGAAAATTTCATAGAAATTTTGTATTTTGGAAAAAATGTCGTAGAATTTTTTTATTTATAAAAAATTTTCTAGAATTTTCTTATTTATAAAAAATTTCCTACACCTTTTTTGTAGAAAATTTCGTAGAAATTTTGTATTTATTAAAAATTTCCTAGAAATTTTGTATTTTTAATAAATTTCCTAGAAATTTTGTATTTATAGAAAATGTCCTAGAAATTTTGTATTTATAGAAAATTTCGTAGAAATGTTGTATTTATAGAAAATTGTCTAGAAATGTTGTATTTATAGAAAATTGTCTAGAATTTTCGTAGATATTTTGTATTTTTTAGAAATTTTCGTAAAAATTTTGTATTTTTTAGAAAATTTCGTAGAAATTTTTTATTTATTGAAAATTTTGTATTTATAGAAAATTTTGTAGAAATTTTGTATTTATAAAAAATTTCATAGAAATTTTGTATTTTGTAGAGAATTTCGTAAAAATTTTGAAATTTGTAGAAAATTTGGTAGAAATGTTATATAAATATTTATTAATTTTATATTTATAGAAAATTTCGTAAAAATTTTGGAATCTACAAATTTTTTATTTATTTATTTATTTATATGAATTACAATACAAAGTAAATTTATATTCTAATTTTAAGGTCCAGGGAAAGACCGGGTTACAAAGACCATATGGCTGAATTTTGCAGCGACAGACCAGAGCCTCTGGTGGGAATCGAACCCACGACCCCCAAACCAACCACGACACCAACTCGCCTACTGGGGCGCTCACAAGTATTTAAAGAAAGAAAATTTCTTAGAAATAGAAAATTATATAGAAAGTTTCGTAGAAATTTTATATTTATAGAAAATTTCGTAAAAATTTTAGAATCTACAAATTTTTTATTTAAACAAAAAGTATTTAAAGAAAGAAAATTTCTTAGAAGTAGAGCATTTTTTAAAAGAAAATTTCTTTGCATTTATATATTTATAGAAAATTTCGTAGAAACTTTGTTTTTTTTTGGAAAATTTTGTAGAAATTTTATATTTTTGGAAAATTTCTGAGAAATTTTGTATATGTAGAAAATATCGTAGAAATTTTGTATTTATAGAAAATTTCGTAGAAATTTTGTATATATAGAAAATTTCGTAGAAATTTTGTATTTATAGAAAATTTCGTAGAAATTTTGTATTTATAGAATATTTCGTTGAAATTTTATATTTATAGAAAATTTTGTTGAAATTTTATATTTATAGAAAATTACGGAGAAGTTTTATATTTATAGAAAATTTCGTAGAAATTTTATATTAATATTTATTAATTTTATATTTATAGAAAATTTCGTAAAAATTTTAGAATCTACAATTTTTTTATTTAAACAAAAAGTATTTAAAGAAAGAAAATTTCTTAGAAGTAGAAAATTTTTTAAAACAAAATTTTTTTGCCTTTTACATATTCATCAAAAATTTCGTAGAAACTTTGTTTTTTTTTGGAAAATTTTGTAGAAATTTTGTATTTATAGAAAATATCGTAGAAATTTTGTATTTATAGGAAATGTCGTAGAAATCTTGTAATTATATAAAATTTAGTAGAAATTTTGTATTTTGTGGAAAATTTGTATTTTGTAGAAAATTTCGTAAAAATTTTGTATTTTGCACAAAATTTCATAGAAATTTTGTATTTTGTAGAAAATTTTGTAGTCAATTTCCTAGAAATTTTGAATTTTGTAGAAAAGTTCGTAGAAATGTTGTATTTTGTAGAAAATTTCGTTTATTTATAGAAAATTTCGTAGAAATTTGTTTATTTATACGAAATTTCGTAGAAATTTTGTATTTATATACAATTTCGTAGGAAAACCCATTGAACCAAAAACTGCCCTTGCAGCACATTGTACCACAACCGGACACAAACCTAACTTTGACGACGTTGGGATATTAACGCAAGAGAGACATTACGGAAGGAGATACACGTTAGAGATGCTACATATCATTGACGTTTCACCGAAAAAGAGACTAAATTTTAAGAGAGACACTGACGGCTGTGCTCGAATCTACAGGCATACAATAGAAAAACATAAACGGAAAATTAGACAGTAACCAACGAAAGCTCACACAGTAAAGGACTATTTTTTGTCACAACAAAATTAAGTGTAAATACTTATCGTAAAAATGTTTCTATTGTCATTGTTTCATTGTAATAATGTGTGTGATAGATTTATAGAAAATTTCGTAGAAATTTTGTATTTATACTTCTAAAAATTAATTTAAAATAAAATCAGAGATTTTGTATTTCTAGAAAATGTTGCTAAAATTTATAGAAAATTTCCTCGAAATTTTTTATGTATAGAAAAATTATACGAAATTTTTTTTTGTAGAAAATTTCTACGAAATTATTTATAGAAAATTTCTACGCAATTTTTTATTTATAGAAAATTTGTACGAAATTTTTTATTTATAGAAAATTTCTAAGAAATTTTTAATTTATAGAAATTTTCTACGAGATTTTTAATTTATAGAAATTTTCTACGAGATTTTTAATTTATAGAAATTTTCTACGAGATTTTTTTATTTATAGAAAATGTATGTATTTATAGAAAATTTCTTAGAAAATTTGTATTTATAGAAAATTTTTTAGACATTTTGGTATTTATGGAAAATTACTTAGAACTTTTTTTATTTATTTTGTATGAATGAAATTTTGAAATATTGATACTTTCTATAAATACAAAATTTCGAATAAATTTTCTATAAATGCAACGTTTCTAAGAAATTTTCTATAAATACAATTTTTTTAAAAAATTATTTATAAAAAAATTTTGGGGATTTTTTTATTTATAGAAAATTTGTACCAAATTTTGTATTTTTGAAAAATGTATACGATTCCTACAAAATTTTATTCATAGAAAATTCCTACGAAATTTTTTATTTATAGAAAATTTCTACGATGAAACAAGAAAATGTCGTTGTTAATAGGATTAAACTCAACTTCATGTATTTTTTGTTGAATGTTTATTTCCTTATCTCAATGTCAAAGGCATTGTAAATTTTTTATACATTTGTACATACATATATTGTATAAGTTAGTTCAAGTATTTTTACGAAAATGATTATAAATAATCTAAAAATGTATTATCACTTTTGGAGAGGATTGTTTATTAAAAATAAAAATTCTAATATTATACAACTTATCACAATGGAATAACAGTTGATCTCTATGGCACAAAATAATTGTTGATATAAAGGCAATATTTCAACTAAGTGTTTAGCATTTTTCCATATTTTTTTATTTTTCTTAATTTTATAGTGAAATAACGAAAAATGATTTATAAAATGTTATAAATGGAAAAATTTTGTAGCACAGTATTTTAAGTTTTATTTTTTTTTTAATTTTTAAACAGCTGATTACGTTTTTTGTAGACAATTTAAGTTTACAAAATTAACATTGCCTCGTTAGCAAACCGCTACAGATTTCGTAATTTTTGCACAAAAAAAACACAAAAACATTCCTATTTGTTTACCTATGTCATCTATGAAATTGTTGCTATTTTTATAGCTATAGCTAAACAAGTCGCCAACACTTTTATTATTTAAATATTTACATTTATTTATGAGCTACGCCAACATCAACATCAACGATGTTGAGTTCTTTGCAAAAAAAAAACTATTTGCAGTGAAATTGTGCCGGTACATTTTGGCATCGACCGGAGATCAACAATAGAAGCACACACTACGTCAGCATCGACGCCGAAATTAGGCCAAACATTATCAATTTGTGGGTTAGAGTATACATCGTTAGCAGGCTTGCCATCCATTTATATTTTGGACTTTGCTCACATACAAAGTTAAAAACGGGAGCAAATAATTAAAAAATCAAATGTTCCACAGTAATTTTCATTACATTGACTTAGTTAAGTTAAATATTTTCTATTGATTTCGTAGAAATTTTCTATAAATACAAAATTTCGTAGAAATTTTCTATAAATACAAATTTTCTATAAATACAAAATTTCGTAGAAATTTTCTATAAATACAAAATTTCGTAGAAATTTTCTATAAATACAAAATTTTGTAGACATTTTCTAAAAATACAAAATTTCTACGACATTTTCTAAACAAAATAAAATTTCTACGAAATTTTCTACAAAATACAAAATTTCTACGAAATTTTCTACAAAACACAAAATTTCTACAAAATTTTCTATAAATACAAAATTTCTACGAAATTTTCTACAAAATACGAAATTTCTACAAAATTTTCTATAGATCCAAATTTCTACGCAATTTTCTAAAAAATACAAAATTTCTCAAAAATTTATAAAATATACAAAATTTTTACGAAATTTCTAAAAAATACAAAATTTCTACGAAATTTTCTAAAAAATACAAAATTTCTACGAAATTTTCTAAAAAAATACAAAATTTCTACGAAATTTTCTAAAATTACAATATTTCTACGAAATTTTCTATAAATACAAAATTTCGTAGACAATTTCTATAAATACATATTTCGTAGACAATTTCTATAAATACAAAATTTTGTAGAAATTTTCTATAAATACAAAATGTCGTAGAAATTTTCTATAAAAACAAAATTTCGTAGAAATTCATAGAAATTTTCTATAAATACAAAATTTCATAGAAATTTTCTATAAATACAAAATATCATAGAAATTTTCTATAAATACAAAATTTCATTAACATTTTCTATAAATACAAAATTGCGTAGAAATCTTCTATAAATACAAAGTTTCGTTGAAGTTTTCTATAAATACAAAATTTCGTAGAAATTTTCTATAAATAAAAAAATTTCGTAGAAATTATCTATAAATAAAAAAATTTCGTAGAAATTTTCTAAAAATACAAAATTTCGTAGAAATTTTCTATAAATACACAATTTCGTAGAAATTTTCTTTAAATATAAAATTTCGTAGATATTTTCTATAAATACAAAATTTCATAGAAATTTTCTATAAATACAAAATTTCGTAGACATTTTCTATAAATACACAATTTCGTAGAAATTTTCTTTAAATATAAAATTTCGTAGATATTTTCTATAAATACAAAATTTCTAGGAAATTTTCTATAAAATACAAAATTTTGTAGAAATTTTCTATAAAATACAACATTTTTTAGAAATTTTCTATAAGTACAAAATTTCTGAGAAATTTTCTACAAAATACGAAATACAAAATTTCGTAGAAATTTTCTATAAATACAAAATTTTGTAGACATTTTCTAAAAATACAAAATTTTGTAGACATTTTCTAAAAATACAAAATAAAATTTCTACGAAATTTTCTACAAAATAAAAAATTTCTACGAAATTTTCTACAAAACACAAAATTTTCTATAAATACAAAATTTCTACGAAATTTTCTACAAAATTTCTAAGAAATTTTCTACAAAATACGAAATTTCTACAAAATGTTCTATAAATCCAAATTTATACGAAATTTTCTAAAAAATACAAAATTTTCTAAAATATACAAAATTTTCACGAAATTTCTAATAAATACAAAATTTCTACGAAATTTTCTATAAAATACAAAATTTCTACGAAATTTTCTAAAAAAATACAAAATTTCTACGAAATTTTCTAAAATTACAATATTTCTACGAAATTTTCTATAAATAAAAAATTTCGACGAAATTTTCTATAAATATAAAATTTCAACGAAATTTTCTATTAATACAAAATGTCGACGAAATTTTCTGTAATACAAAATTTATACGAAATGTTCTATAAATACAAAATTTCTACGAGATTTTCTAAAAAAATTTCTACGAAATTTTCTACAAAACACAAAATTTCTGCAAAATTTTCTACAAAACACAAAATTTCTGCAAAATTTTCTATAAATACAAAATTTCTACGAAATTTTCTACAAAATACAAAATTTCTACGAAATTTTCTTTAAATGCAAAATTTGTAAAAAATTCTTTACCTTTCAAATACATTAAAAAAATGAAAAAATTAATACAAATTTGTAGAATATTTTCTAGAAATTTAAAATAGTAGAAACATTTTTATAGAAATACAAAATTTCTATGATTTCTTTAAAAAAAATATTTTTACAGAACTCAACAATTTGTCTATAAATAAAAATTAAAGAAATTTTCTCGAAATACAATTTTTTAATTCATTTCAAGAAATAGAGATATACAAAGGAATGTTCTATTTGCTCGACTTTGCTCCCTACGCTTTTTTTCTTTTTTTTTTAATTTTTTTGAGGCACGTATGTTTGCATTTTCGTGACTTCTCTTTCCCGTTTTGATAATAAATTGTTGTTAAATTTTATTTTACAATTGTCGTGTTGTTGATGCTTATTTAATGGAATTGCACTTTGAAATGTGTGTAATCTATTCCTCGTCATAAAAATTACTTTTGAATAAATAAGCGCAGCTACATTTCAATTAAGAAATCTCATCTCATTCAGATTTAATTTAAAAAATGTATCATAAACGGTTTATGGCGTTTTCACGTCACGCTGAACATAACTGACTGAACAGATTTTTTTTCTCACTTTTTTGAGGGTTCTTTGTTTGGGATATCAGACAGGTTTGTTTGTCCATTATATTTTTTAAGAACTATAAACTGATTAAGAGTGGCATTGGCACATAAGAAGGCGGACGGACATTTTCAACATGGTGTGTAGTTTATTAAACTTTTGGGTACTAAGGTAATCTTGCCCAACACTATCAATTATAAATATTTGTGGTTTCATGACACTTATAAAGACCTAAACACTTACTTATCTGGTAGATAGTTCTTTTTCAGTGATATAATATACAATTTGAAAGTTGCTTGGGAGGGTGCCAGAACGCTTGGAAAAATTTATAAAATACAGTTAAAAGTTGCCAGAATTATTTTATTTATAGAAAATTTCTTAGACATTTTTTATTTATAGAAAATTTCTTAGAATTTTTTTATTTATAGAAAATTTCGTAGAAATTTTGTATTTATAGAAAATTTCGTAGAAATTTTGTATTTATAGAAAATTTCGTAGAAATTTTGTATTTATAGAAAATTTCGTAGAAATTTTGTATTTATAGAAAATTTCGTAGAAATTTTGTATTTATAGAAAATTTCGTAGAAATTTTGTATTTATAGAAAATTTCGTAGAAATTTTGTATTTATAGAAAATTTCGTAGAAATTTTGTATTTATAGAAAATTTCGTAGAAATTTTGTATTTATAGAACATTTCGTAGAACTTTTGTATTTATAGACAATTTTGTAGAAATTTTGTATTTATAGACAATTTCGTAAAAATTTTGTATTTATAGAACATTTCGTAGAAATTTTGTATTTATAGACAATTTTGTAGAAATTTTGTATTTATAGAAATTTTGGAAGAAATTATGTATTTATAGAAAATTTCGAAGAAATTTTGTATTTATAGAAAATTTCGAAGAAATTTTGTATTTATAGAAGATTTCGAAGAAATTTTGTATTTATAGAAGATTTCTTAGAAATTTTTTATTTATAGAAAATTTCTTAGAAATTTTTTATTTATAGGAAATATCTTCGAAATTTTTTATTTATAGGAAATTTCTTCGAAATTTTTTATTTATAGGAAATTTCTTCGAAATTTTTTATTTTTAAAAAATATCTTCGAAATTTTTTATTTATAGAAAATTTCTTCGAAATTTTTAATTTATAGAAAATTTCTTAGAAAATTTTGTTTTTATAGAAAATTTCTTAGAAAATTTTGTTTTTATAGAAAATTTCTTAGAAAATTTTGTATTTACAGGTAATATCTTCGAAATTTTGTTTTTTCAAGAAAATTTCTTCGAAATTTTGTATTTATAGAAAATTTCTTCGAAATTTTGTATTTATAGACAATTTCGTAGAAATTTTGTATTTATAGAAAATTTGGAAGAAATTTTGTATTTATAGAAGATTTCTTAGAAATTTTTTATTTATAGAAAATTTCTTAGAATTTTTTTTTTTTATAGAAAATTTCTTAGAAATTTTTTTTATAGAAAATTTCTTAGAAATTTTTTTTATAGAAAATTTCTTAGAATTTTTTTAGAGAAAATTTTTTAGAAATTTTTTATTTATAGGAAATTTCTTCGAAATTTTTTATTTATAGGAAATTTCTTCGAAATTTTGTATTTATAGGAAATTTCTTCGAAATTTTGTATTTATAGAAAATTTCTTCGATATTTTGTATTTATAGAAAATGTCTTCGAAATTTTGTATTTATAGAAAATTGCTTCGAAATTTTGTATTTATAGAAAATTGCTTCGAAATTTTGTATTTATAGAAAATTGCTTCGAAATTGTATATTTATAGAAAATTTGTTCGACATTTTTTATTTATAGAAAATTTCTTCGAATTTTTTTATTTATAGAAAATTTCTTCGAATTTTTTTATTTATAGAAATTTTTTTCGAATTTTTTTATTTATAGAAAAGTTCTTCGAATTTTTTATTTATTGAAAATTTCTTCGAAATTTTTTATTTATAGGAAATTTCTTAGAAATTTTGTATTTATGGAAAATTTCTTCGAAATTTTTTATTTATGGAAAATTTCTTCTAAATTTTTTATTTAAAGAAAATTTCTTAGAAATTTTTTATTTGTCGAAAATTTGTTAGAAATTTTTTATTTGTCGAAAATTTCTTAGAAATTGTTTATTTGTCGAAAATTTCTTAGAATTTTTTTATTTATAGAAAATTTCTTCGAAATTTTTTATTTATAGAAAATTTCTTCGAAATTTTTTATTTATAGAAAATTTCTTCGAAATTTTTTATTTATAGAAAATTTCTTCGAAATTTTTTATTTATAGAAAATTTCTTCGAAATTTTTTATTTATAGAAAATTTCTTCGAAATTTTTTATTTATAGAAAATTTCTTCGAAATTTTTTATTTATAGAAAATTTCTTCGAAATTTTTTATTTATAGAAAATTTCTTCGAATTTTTTTATTTATAGAAAATTTCTTCGAAATTTTTTATTTATAGAAAATTTCTTCGAATTTTTTTATTTATAGAAAATTTCTTCGAAATTTTTTATTTATAGAAAATTTCTTCGAAATTTTTTATTTATAGAAAATTTCTTCGAAATTTTTTATTTATAGAAAATTTCTTCGAAGTTTTTCATTTATAGAAAATTTCTTCGAAATTTTTTATTTATAGAAAATTTCTTCGAAATTTTTTATTCATAGAAAATTTCTTCGAAATTTTTTATTTATAGAAAATTTTCTTTGAAATTTTTTATTTATAGAAAATTTCTTCGAAATTTTTTTATTTTTGTAGAAATTTTATATTTATAGAAAATTTTTTAGAAATTTTTTATTTATAGAAAATTTCTTCGAAATTTTTTATTTATAGAAAATTTCTTAGAAATTTTTTTTTATAGAAAATTTCTTAGAAATTCTTTATTTATACAAAATTTCTTAGGAATTTTGTATTAATAGAAAATTTATTAGAAATTTTGTATTGATAGAAAATTTCTTAGAAATTTTGTATTTATAGAAAATTTCTTAGAAATTTTGTATTTATAGAAAATTTCTTAGAAATTTTATACTAATATTTATAGAAAATTTCTTAGAAATTTTGTATTTATAGAAAATTTCTTCTTATAGAAAATTTCTTCGAAATGTTGTATTTATAGAAAATTGATGAATGAAGTGGATGGCCTCCAAGAAGTTGTGATTTAACACCATTAGCCTATTTCTTGTGGGGTTATTTGAAGTCATCGGTCTTTCGAAATAAACCCGACTCTCTTCAAGCTTTGCAAGTCAATATTGAACGTGCCATTCATGACATACGAGTTGATTTAGTGGAAAAAGTGCTCGAAAATTGGGTTCATCGAATTCGTTCCTGCAGAAGAAGTCGTGGCGGCCATTTGATTGACGTTTTACTTAGAACTTAATTGTATCAATTGTACTTCACGTTAAATAAAAAACTTTTGAATTTCCTTTACAATAAGTGTGTTTTTTCAAAGAAATCATTTTACTCTTAGTGGAAAACCCTATATAGTGAAAACCTTTTAAAATTTTTCTTGTTTTTTGGTTTTTTAGCAAGTTAAATTTGCATACGTAGTGTTGCTATAATAAAATATAATATCATAAAACGTTCAATCATATATTGACCATAGCTCTTATCGATTAAAATAGTGCGAATGCGATTATTATAAGCCGCTACCTAAGGGGTTAGATTATTTATGGACATACGTGTAGGAAAAGTAAAATCAAGATAACAAATCTTATGCAAATCTGAACTATTCGTTTTGTTAAATACATGATTCTCAAAAAAAAACGAAAGCTTCCTTTACGATTAGTTTTAAAACGGAAAGAATATTCTGAACATGTCTGATTAATTATTGATAGATTAGAATTTATTTATATATTAATGAGTAAAAGACAAAACTTGATTAATTTTATATGTAAGACCTTGACTCAATTTGGGGCTTTTTTGTTTAAAAAATACGTTAATTTCCAAATGTTTTTGTTGTGTAAAAAAATCAACAAAACTACAAAAAAGTAAATTGTTTTTGGAATAAAATAAGTAATGAAAATAATAGAAATTTGTTTTCAGAATGTTTTTATAATTTAAAACTTTTTTGTTTTAATAAAATATATGTACATTAATATAATTAAAGGTGTATTTCTTGATTGAGCTTGAAAAGAAAAATTGGAAAAACATCTGAAAAAACATAACATTTTCAGTAAAATTTTAATTAAATTTTTTTACACAAAAAGGTGAAATACTGCAAAAAAATAAAAACTTATTTCCCAAAAGTCGACCAGAAAGTTTCCAATCTCTGCACTATTTTACCTTGAAAAAGATCTGCACTGCACCTAATAAATTATCTGATAGAAGGGATTATATTCTCTTCTTCACAACCTTCCGAAGGCGCACTTTACAATGTCCTCCAAAGGATCTCAGAAACTTGAATAATTCCCTTATTTGAGTTGGTTTAGAAGCGATGCTTATGGAAGGTCTTCATTATGCTTTCTAAACGATCCTATGGATAGTTGTAGGTACAGTGTTCCCGATAGCAGGGCCAGCTACAGACCGTGCAATCCCAGCTACTTTGAATTATTTAAGGCTTAATTTAAAAATCATATTTTTATTTAGCCCGGAGACTAAACCTTCTGGCGGTCTTTACAATGTCCTCTAAAAGGTCCCCGAAAGTTGAATAATTTCTATATTAGAGTAGGTATGGGATAGTGAAAAAAAAATACCCGATGAAAGTGATTCTTGGGGAAGGACTTCATTATAATTTTTAAATGATCGTATGGAAAATGTTAGGCACTGGGGTCTGTTAGTTAGAGTCAGGTACAGACCTTGCAATCCTAACTACTTGGAAATAGTTTAGGCTGGAGTTTAAAATCTTTTTTTAAGTTAGCCCGGAAGAAACTGCCGCTTATAACCAAACATTAATGCAGATATCTGTATCTGCGGAAACTAGGTAGACTTTATATTAAATATAACTGGCTCTTCACGATTGCTCTGGACCTTCTAGAGTGAAGAAATCCAAACCAATAGTGTACTTATATTGTAGAGATTATTTGAACAGTAACATGAAGAAGGCCGTCTGAGTTGAAGGGTCCTTTTCGTTATCTCTATTTCACAATTATATTAGCCTTTACATAATTAGGAAAGGTAACTGAAATACCAACAGATCTTCTCTTCTGACCTGTATTATGAGAAGACGCTTTGCGGTTTTCTCGTCCTTAAAACAATAAATAATTCTGTAGCCCTATAGATTAACACCTATTTTTAACTTTTCTCTTCGGAGTTCACAAGTTATTTATAGGATTTTATTTAGTAGGTATCACTTGTAATTACTCAACGCGTTTATGGAATTACCATTGGGTCAGACTTTTCGCTTCTTTAAGGGGACGCAGTTAACCAAAAATAGTTCTACATGGGGCTGAGTTGGATCAATTGTGCTACTTTTTTTGATATTGCTGTGGGTATAAAATAATATAAGAACTAATATCTGATATGAACCTCTAATCATACATATTTCACCATAGGGCTTATCGCTTAATTTATGGCGAATGGGATTTCGATAAGGCTCTACCCCACAGGGTTAGATTATTTATTTACGTGAGGAACAAGTAAAAACAACAACAATTATTTTTCTGCAATCTAAACTATTTTGGTTTATTAAAAATATCAAAGTTCATAATTATCTCCAAATAACCGAAAGTTTCGCATTTTGTAGGATGAGGACGACTCTGGAAAATTTTCAACTAAGCTGCGGCTCTAGCAAGATGCAATCAGGCTAATCTAATCACTGATGGACAGAACTGGAGAACTCTAAGAGGTTGCTAGGCAGACGTGGCTAAAATACGACTCGAAAAGGTTCAGATACCATCTCCTATTTCGGGAAGATGATATCGTTATCAAAAAAATACTCAAAGATTCCTATTTAAGGAGAGATATATATATTTTCGTTTAGAGATTTGGAAAATGCTGATGAAAAAAGTTGATGCCGACTTATTCCCCAAGATATAACCATTTAAAAATTTGGAAAGAAAATCAATATGTTTGGCCAAAAATGAGAGGATATATGACCGTTTAAAGTTTAAGTTTTTTTTTTAAAAAAGTTTATCAAGATTGGTTATTCATATAGCATCTCCTATTTCGGGAAGGTGATATCTTTATCAAAAAAATACTCAAAGATCTTTATTGAAGGAGGGAGATATGTTCATTTAAAGTTTTGGTACATTTTGAGGAAAAAAGGTGATCCCGACTTATTCCCCGAGATATGACAATTTAACATTTTGAAAAGAAAATCAAAATGTTTGGCCAAAAATCAGAGGAGATATGCCCGTTTAAAGTTCTAGAAATAGATATCAGATATCATCTCCTATTTAAGTCCTAAGATAGAGTTTCTTTTCTTAGGGCAATGTTTTTTTTTTTTAATTTTAACAAAATTGTCAAGTAGTGACAAAGTCTTTTTCTAAAACGCATTTCCTAAGCGGGTCGTTGGTCTAGTGTTTTTTCGTGTAGGTGCATTATTCTTTTCTCAGATATTCATAGGAATTCATTCGACAAGTTCATCTGATTTTACTGTTGATACGAGTATAGAACAGGGCTTCTTCTCAGCCGTTTTGGCTCAAAAACCCTGAGGTTCCATTTTATAGACACTTTTCCTATAATGCATATTCCCATTGTCAATATTATTTGCTAGGTTGTTCTAAATCTTTTATAATGTCTAAGCTAGATCGAAAAGATTTTACCAAAATTGTGGAGTCTTGACAGATTTTTATTCTACAAAGGATTTTCTAAGCATGTCTTTGTCAAGATGTTTTTCTCTTGTAGGCCCATTATTTTCGCCGATATTGATAAGAATTCATTAAGGTAATTTCATCTGACTTTATTTATGATCTAGAATAGGCACAGTATGTAATGCCTTAAATGTCCTGTATTATAAAAGTTGGAATTTTTCAACTCTTAATGGCTACCTGGGGTAGCGGAAAGGCTCCCTTGGAGCTGAGGCTCTGCATTTGAGAAGTATTGATCTAGAAGTTTTATTTTACAGACCCCTTCCCTTTTCTGCTGATATTTTTCTAAATTCTTAACCTGCTAACAGGTTAAGCTCTCGCACAGAAATGCCCTAATTGTCTGGTATTGATAAAGTTAGCATTTTTCAACTCTTAATGGTTATCCTGGGGTAGCGGAAAGGCTCCCTAGCGGGCTGCGGCTCTTCATTTGAAAAGCCTTGATCTAGATGTTTTATTTTGTAGAACTCCTTTCTGCAGTTGTTTTTCTAAATTCTCAACCTGCTAACAGGTTAAGCTCTCTTACAGCAAGGCCCTGAATGTCCTGTATTATAAAAGTTTGAATTTTTCAACTCTTAATGGCTGCCCTGGAGTAGCGTAAAGGCTCCCTAGGGAGCTGCGGCTCTCCATCTGAGAAGTCTTGATTTAGAGGTTTTATTTTGTAGACCCCTCTCTTGATATTTTTTAAATTCTTAACCTGCTAACAGGTTAAGCTCTCGCACAGAAATGCCCTAATTGTCTGGTATTGAAAAAGTTTGCATTGTCCAACTCTTAACGGTTGGCCTGGGGTAGCGGAAAGGCTCCCTAGGGAGCTGCGACACACGATTTTAGAAGCCTTAATCTAAATGTTTTAACTTGTAGACCCCATTTATTTTCTGCAGATGTTTTTCTAAATTCTTAACCTGCTAACAGGTTAAGCTCTTGTACAGAAATGCCCTAATTGTCTGGTATTAAGAAAGTTATTATTTCTCATGCAACTGCGGCTCGTTATATGAGAAGACCTAATCTAGAGGTTTTTTTTTCTAGACCCCTTCTCTATTCTGCTGATATTTTTCTAAATTCTTAACCAACTAACAGGTTGTGCTCTCGCACAAAAATGCCCTAATTGTCAAGTATTACAAAAGTTAGAATTTTTCAACTCTTAATGGTTGACTTGGGGTAGCACAAAGGCTCCCTAGGGAGCTGCGGCTCGTCATATCAGAAGACCTTATCTAGAGGTTTTATTTTGTAGACCCCATTTCTGCAAATATTTTTCTAAATTCTTAACCTGCTAACAGGCTTAACTCTCTTACAGCAAGGCCCCGAATGGCCTACATTATAAAAATTTGGATTTTTTAATCTTTATTGGCTGCCCTAGAGTAGCGGATAGGCTCTCTAGGAAGCTGCGGCTCGCCATTTTTAAAGCCTTGATCTAGAGGATTTATTTTGTACACACCATTTCTTTTCTGCAGATATTTTTCTCAATTGTAAGGAAGCTATGTATCTCAGAACATCTGACCTGAACAAAGTCTAAGCTAGATATAGAGGTTCTCTCCTGTATACCCTTTTGGCACCTTTCCATTTCTCAGCTACTTATGTGTAAATTATTTTGATTAATTCCTCAAATTCCAGGGGATTTCTTTTTGCGTGGATGAAATTCCAAACTGGATAGGCTCATCAGTCTTTACTCTGCAAAGCTTTCACTTGGTACAATTTATTTTAGGTATTAAATATATGGATTTGGAGGCGGCTCTATAACTTAATTCTATGTTTTTATTCCCGTGGTGATACTTTAAAATTTTTCTTTCAATATTTCTAAAAAAAATGTTCTTGAAATAACGGGGTTTCCAATAGGGATGATACGATTTTGAAGTGACGTTTCGGCCATTTTTAATATATCATCATCTGTCATTTGTTTTTCATTGTATTCAGTAGTGTTTACAATTTCATCATGGAGAGGTATACGCAAGAACAACGTTTACAAATTATTCAGTTTTACTTTCAAAATAATCGTTCTCCAATTGCAACTTTTCGTGCGCTAAGTCCATTTTTTTTTAAATAAAAAAAAAACACTTTCCAAACCTATTGATTCCCGATCCAACGTTCCGTTTAGGAGCTAGAGCAAAATAAACTTTCCGTTAACATTGAAAATGATGCTAAGTCAATTTTTTTTTAAATCCGCAAAAAACGCTTTCCAGTCGACCTACGACCTTGGCACCCATGAGTAATATTTTAGCTCTCGTTAAGAGCTATCTTTTTGCCACTGACCGATTGTGGCTACGTGCCACACAGCAAATGAAACAATTGAATTTTTGCGAGAAAAGTTTGGAGATTCGATTATTTCAAGAAATTGTCATATTGCATGGCCTCCAAGAAGTTGTGATTTAACACCATTAGACTATTTCATGTGGGGTAATTGGAAGTCATTGGTCTTTCGAAATAAACCAGACTCTCTTCAAGCTTTACAAGTCAATATTGAAGGTGCCATTCATGACATACGACTTGATTTAGTGGAAAAAGTGCTCGAAAATTGGGTTCATCGAATTCGTTCCTGCAGAAGAAGTCGTGGAGGCCATTTGAATGACGTTTTGTTTAGAACTTAATTGTATCGATTGTAATGCACATTAAATAAAAAACTTTAGAATTTCCTTAACAGTGCTTTTTTTCAAAGTAATCATATAACTCTTATTGGAAAAACCTGTATTAGTTAGATGTCCTGGATATTTAAAAAATTTAATAGTTTGCTCTTCATTTTCTAAAAGGATCTTGACTTAAATTGATTAAATTTCAATATTTTTATATTTACTTCACCCACAATTATATACATATGAACTTACCGTGGCCACATTGTTTTCCCATTTCTTGAAATCACGCCAAACATATTTGTCCAAGGGCAGATTTAGCAATGGTAGTGTTTCATAGGGCGATGTCTTGATGTAGCCTTCCTCATGGGAATACTGCAGATATTTGTCATTGTGGTTGTTCAATTTTGGCTGAACAGTGGCGGCGGTATTCTGTTGGCCATTATTGGTATTAATCGGTCTCGCAGTGATGGAGACGGTCGAAGTTGTGGCGGTATTACGGAAAAGTTGTGAAGCCAGGCGAACGGAGGAGGTACGCATCATCTTGGAAACACTCTCAACAATTTATAAGTAAAAACCACAAAAAATGAAGAACACTAGCAATTCAAGATAACAAACAATTGACAGGTTTATGATTTTCACAAATTCACTTTCAGTTCAGTTTAGTTCACGTTCAAACGGGAATTCTTATGAATGAAATAGCGCACAGAGGGGTTTTATAAGTAACCAAACACTATGTAACCGTGAGTTATCGGAAAATACACGTCCGAAGCAGGCAATAGTCCAAAAACGACTGAATATTGTTTGGGATCGCTCTGTTCTGGCTGCTCCTGTTACTGCTGCTTCTTCTGATGATAGCTGTTCACCGTTCAGAGTTCGTTGTTCGTTATACGTCGGCCGCCAAGCGTCAATGAATTTAATTGTGTTTTGTTGTGTGTGGCTTCGCTGCTGTTTGCAGTTCGCGAGCCTCTTCGCTCTTTCTCGCTCTTCGCTGGTCGCGTTTGACTTGTTTCATACAAGACAAGGTTTGGTTATTTTTTTTTTCTGTTTGTTGCAGTTATGCTTGTTGTCGCAAGTGGGTGTTGTTGTTGTCGTCTTTTTTGTTTTACGGAAAAAAAGTGTGTGTTCTCTCTCTTTTATTGGGATCTTTTCGAGAGAGTGTGGCGTTTTTTTGCCGCTTTTGTTTTTACTTCTTATTCTTTGTGGGTTTGTTATGATAATAAACAACGACACTTTTTCGGTGTTTACCGGAGGCAACAGATGATGACGATGATGATGATAAATGATGATATACACTATAAAAAAGATAAAAAAATTAGATTTTTTAATTGCAATGTATAATTAAATATTATTTATATTACTCTAAAGCGGTCAAACTGGACAGCATTAAAGCTTTACAAATAGGAATTACCTACAAATAAAATATTTATTTTTACAAAGTTTGCTCAGAAAACATCCTAATCTTTGAAACAAGGACATTACATATTTAAAATTAAGACAATACGAGTATACTTAATTTTAGGAAAATTTTCATAATTTTAAGTATGAAATATACTTATTTGAAGGTTAGATCGTGTTTCGAGTAAAATCTTTAAAATTAAAAAAAAGACATTCTAATCTTTGAAACAAGGACATTACATATTTAAAATTTAGACAATACGAGTATACTTAATTTTAGGAAAATTTTCATAATTTTAAGTATGAAATATACCTATTTGAAAGGATAGATCGTATTTCGAGTAAAATCTTTATAATTAATGAAGGACAATTAGTATGAAGAACATTTTCTTAATTTTAAATATGAAATATGCTTATATTAAAGGTAGACTTTTTCCAGTATATCAATACTAAATTGAAGCTGTGAGAAAATATGATCTAAACTTTTATTATTTATTTATGTACCTATATGAATTTAATACTATTGTAAAGTAATTATACCGATCGGGGATATTCTGAGTGACAAAGACAATATTGTACTAATTTTAAAGATTTTTTTCTGCTATTTTTTAATACTATTGTAAAATAATTATACAGATTAGGGATATTCTGAGTGACACAGACAATATTGTACTAATTTTGAAGATTTTTTCTTCAACTAGGTACGTCTTAGTTTTCAAAATAAAAACATATCATTCTTTAAACTACGAACAATTCATTAACGTTTACTTATTTTGGGAAATTGCTCCAAAGAAGTCATAATCTTTAAAATAAGGTTATTTCATACTTAAAAACAATAATTGTCCTAATTTCAAGTAAAGAGTAATTCATCGTGACGTTTGATTTATAATGTAAAATAAAACACATAAATTTGAAAGTGAACTTAAAATTTTTATTATCAGTTAAAAAAACAATTTATATACCATAACCTTTAAAATAAGGATATTCCATACTTAAAAATATGTAATAATCCAGTTTTGGTTATTGTTCGGCTTGAGGTCCTTTTTTGTAATTAAAAACCGATTTGATCTTTTTTTAATTAATTAATTAATTTTTATTTTCCTATATTTCGACTAACTTCGTTAGTCACCATACAAAAACACGAAAAACAGATTCAAAAAACACAATTATTTATACAATGATATTTTTAACATACAATTTGAAATGTCGCTTTTAAACAGTTCGACTTGTTTCTTTGAAGTTACTTGTTAACTAACATTTGTTCCGTCTGTGCTTATTAATTATATGTCTATACACCTGAGAGCATTTATCTGTGTCTGTCTCAGGCAATGAAGCCGACCAAAATTATCGGCGGCGGCGGCTGATCAGCTTAGCCGATCAAATTTCAACAATCGGCTGAGCCGACAAAGTTCCAACAAACGATGGCGCACGAATGTCAATCTCAGGCAAAAATGGCGCTTTAAGATATTTACAATCAGATGACAAAACCTAAAATTAACACAAAAATTTAAGAAAAGTTACGGAAGTTTTGATTTAATGTCGAAAATCAGTTCAATAAATGTCTACTTATTAGTCTTTTTTGTGAAAGAGAATTTATTGTGAATGACATACCGCCTGTTGTTTTCTCTCTAGAACGACGTAGACTTTGTAAAAATTGGTTCGGCCGCTCAAGAGCTATTGTATTTTCCGTAAAAACCAAAACACGCATTTCTTTAAATAAATGATAGCGAGATTAATTTAGAAACTTTTTATAAATTTTTATGCAAAAATAAACTTCATTAAAATTTCTGTCCCGTCTGTATGGATTTTTCTCTTCTATTAATACATCTACATTATCGAAGTCAGGTTTGTGTCCACTTAGTGTGCAATGAGCTGCCACTAGAGCAGAAGACGGCTTCTGCTCTAGTGGTCCGATTTATGTGACGATAATCTAGTTTTAAATTTTGTCCTTGGCTTGTTTAATTACAAAAAGGACCTCAAGCTGAACAATAACCAAAACTGAATACTCAACAGGTCAACGATCAAAAACATCAATAATATGTAATATTTTCATAATTTTAGGTAAGGAGTGATTCATCGTGAGTTTTGATTTAAAGGGTGGTTAAATTTTAAGAGCCGATGTTGATTTTGAATAAAACACAAATTATTCAGAAAATTATTGTCATTTCTTTTTATTATGATAATATTGGTATGGTTCTATTATGTATGGCACAAAATATCGGGCAAATGGGCGCCGCGACCTCGGCGGCACACCTACATCCGATGGTCCAAATTTTCGATGACGCTGAGCCATTGTTTCGTTAGCTGTGTGGCAAGTGGCACCGTCCTGTTGAAACCACATATTGTCCACATTCATATCTTCCAATTTGGGCCATAAAAAGTTCGTTATCATCTCACGATAGCGAACACCTTTCACAGTAACTGCCTGACCGACCTCATTTCGAAGAAGTATGGCCCGATGACGTCGCCAGCCCATAAGCCGCACCAAATTTCCCATTGACAAGGACAAGAACGTGTTTTGAGCAAATTTTCCACAGTGAATTAAGGCAATTTACTTACTATTAAGTATAATATACTAATTTTAAATATTAAATGTTCTTATTTTAAAGACTGTGGTATTTATATATCTATGATATTGTGTTTCTTACTCATCATCTCCCCGACTAGTGTAATTTGAATATGAATTTACTTTGTATTGTAGGTAATTAATATAAATAAATAATTAGTTAAAGTCAAGATCCTCTTTTTTTCATAACAACTATGTAGAATTAATGCACTGAAAAAAGTTCACGTTAAAAAAAATACATTTCATACTTTAAATTACTCGTAGGAATATTTCTTTCATAACTTCCCTTCATTATTTATAAAGATTTTGTTCGAAGCACGAACTAACCTTTAAAATAAAGACATTTCATATTTAACATTAGGACAATTTCCTTAATATTAAGTAAGTTATTCATTAATTTTAAAGTTTTTGTTCTAAAGACGTCATAACCTTTCAAATAAGAATATTTCATACTTAAAATTATAAAAATTCTCCTGAAATTATATATATAGTTTTAATTTTAAATATGTAATGTCCTTATTTTAAAGATTAGGATGTCCTTATATTTTTTTCTTAGAAATTTTATATTTATGGAAAATTTCTGAGAAATTTTATATTTATGGAAAATTTCTGATATTTTATATTTATAGAAAATTTCTGAGAAATTTTATATTTATAGAAAATTTCTGAGAAATTTAATATTTATAGAAAATTTCTGAGAAATTTTATATTTATAGAAAATTTCTGAGAAATTTAATATTTATAAAAAATTTCTGAGAAATTTTATATTTATAGAAAATTTCTGAGAAATTTTATATTTATAGAAAATTTCTGAGAAATTTTATATTTATAGAAAATTTCTGAGAAATTTTATATTTATAGAAAATTTCTGAGAAATTTTATATTTATAGAGAATTTTTGAGAAATTTTATATTTATAGAGAATTTTTGAGAAATTTTATATTTATAGAGAATTTTTGAGAAATTTCATATTTATAGAGAATTTTTGAGAAATTTCATATTTATAGAAATTTGCTGAGAAATTTTATATTTATAGAAATTTGCTAAGAAATTTTATATTTATAGAAAATTTCTGAAAAATTTTATATTTATAGAAATTTTATATTTATAGAAAATTTCTGAGAAATTTTGTATTTATATAAATATTTGGTATTTATAGAAATATTTTGTAGAAATTTTGTATTTATAGAAAATTTCGTAGAAATTATAAAAAATGTTGTAGAAATTATAGAAATTTTGTATTTATAGAAGATTTTGTAAAATTTTGTATTTAAAGAAAATTTCGAAGAAATTTTCGTAGAAATTTTGTATTTTTTGAAAAATTTCGTATTTATGGAAAATTTCGTAGAAATTTTGTATTTATAGAAAATATTGTATTTATAGAAAATTTCGTAGGAATTTTGTATTTATAGAAAATTTCTTAGAAATTTTGTATTTATAGAAAATTTCGTAGAAATTTTGTATTAATAGAAAATTTTGTATTTATAGAAAATTTCTTCGAAATTTTGTTTTTATAGAAAATTTCTTCGAAATTTTGTTTTTATAGAAAATTTCTTCGAAATTTTGTAATTATAGAAAATTTTGTATTTATAGAAAATTTCGAAGAAATTTTGTATTAATAGAAAATTAGCAGAATTTACAGAAAATTTCGTTAAAAAATTTTATTTATAGAAAATTTCGTAGAAATTTTGTAGTTATAGAAAATTTCGTAGAAATTTTGTATTTATAGAAAATTTCGTAGAAATTTTGCATTTATAGAAAATTTCGTAGAAATTTTGCATTTATAGAAAATTTCGTAGAAATTTTGCATTTATAGAAAATTTCGTAGAAATTTTGCATTTATAGAAAATATTGTATTTATAGAAAATTTCGTAGGATTTTGTATTTATAGAAAATTTCTTAGAAATTTTGCATTTATAGAAAATTTCGTAGAAATTTTGTAGTAATAGAAAATATTGTATTTATAGAAAATTTCTTCGAAATTTTGTTTTTATAGAAAATTTTGTATTTATAGAAAATTTCTTCGAAATTTTGCTTTTATAGAAAATTTCTTCGAAATTTTGTATTTATAGAAAATTTTGTATTTATAGAAAATTTCGTAGAAATTTTGCATTTATAGAAAATATTGTATTTATAGAAAATTTCGTAGGATTTTGTATTTATAGAAAATTTCTTAGAAATTTTGCATTTATAGAAAATTTCGTAGAAATTTTGTATTAATAGAAAATATTGTATTTATAGAAAATTTCTTCGAAATTATGTTTTTATAAAAATTTTTTATAAAATTTTGTATTTATAGAAAATTTCTTCGAAATTTTGTTTTTATAGAAAATTTCTTCGAAATTTTGTATTTATGGAAAATTTTGTATTTATAGAAAATTTCGTAGAAATTTTGTATTAATAGAAAATTTTGTATTTATAGAAATTTTCGTAGAAATTTTTTATTTATAGAAAATTTCGTAGAAAATTTGTATTTATGTATAAAAATTTCTTGTATTTTTTGTTTGATTTTATATATTTTTTTGTTTGATTTTATATATTTTTTTATTTTTTAATTACTTTCTTTATTATATTTTAATTCATTTTATCTTGTATCTTTGGTTGCATGCATTTTTTTGTATGTCCTACAAATGAACAAATTTACCACACCTCTATCCGGAGTGTAATGAATTTTTAAATACAAAATCTTATCAATCTCAGGAACAAAGTCTACCTAATCTGTTAACGATTTAGAAGACTTTCATAACATTTAATCTTGAATTGTGTATTCTAGATTGTAGCTCTACTTTTTTTTTTGCTTTGCAATGTAATTAAAATCTCTGAGGAAAAGCATCCATTGGATTTTTCAGCAGTTCGAAAGAAGCAAAAAATATCTCTTGGCTTGTGTTTATTGACGTCAGCAAAAAAAAAAAAGATTCATCAATTTTATAATATTTTTTCTTTTAGTTTTTATTTAAATAACAAAATGTGTCAGTGTGTTTCTTGTTTTGTTTTGTTTGGAAATTATACACAAAATGTGCTGTTGTTGGTGAGACTTTGATTTTACAAAGTGAAAAAAATTTAAAGATCGAAGATCAATTTCTGTTTCATTTAATGATTAAATAACGACTAGACTGCAGCAGCCGCAGAAAATTCGCGGAATCGTATTGTTTGTTGGATTGGCCACCAATCGTAATAGTAATATGTAGTATAATTGACATTAAATAAATTTGAAGTCAATGCAATGCAATCTATGCGTTGATAAATGATAGAGACGATTTCATTGCAGCAGAATTTCTTGTCAATGAGAATTATATTTGAAACATGCATGTCTGCACAAATAAAAGTGACGCCAAGCATCATACCGAGTCATTCGAAAACACCCACTTTAAAATTTCACAAGTCTTCGTTATAAACAAAAGTTTGGAATGAGATATTGTTTTGGTGTGTGCAACCCAAAGAGCAAGCAGCGGAGCTAGCCAGAGCAACAACACGTGTCCTGCTATTACAGGCAATGGAAATTGTTTTGTGCATTAAGTACTATAAAACAAACGGTTATTCCGAATTTCCTAACAAAAACATTACCAATTTTTTGAGAGTATTTGTTTAACTTTTGTCTGTGAACTTTTTTATTTGTTTGTGACCCAATTTAAAGTTCGATTCTTATTTTTAATTATTACCCAAATTTTGTTTCGATTGAATAAATTTCATTCACTCCACTGTGAACCTGTTAAAATGCCATTAACAACAATTAAATATAATATATAATTTTAATGGATTTTTGCATATTTATTTCAAAGCATTCAACAAACATTAGTTTTAATTATTGGATGTAGAACTTTCTTGTTAGAATATACTCGTATGCAAATATTACACATGTCTTAAATGCATGTAATTATTTAAGTGTCAACTAAAGCCATACAATAAAAAACAGGTTATTAATAACACGCGAAATAATTGACGTGGGAGAAAGTACTTGACAATGACTGAAATACAATAGGAAAATTTTGTTAAGATTTTGAGTGAGGCCTGCTTTTAAGAATTTTGAAAAAAAAAATTGAATTACATATTCTTATAGATTACTAGCTGGACCCGGTCCACTTCGTTGCCCCAGACTTCAGATTTCCGATACCGTTAATTTATCAAAACATGGTTCATGTAGATAGCGACAGTAGGAATCTCGTTAATTTATTCATAGGTACGGACAGTAGGAATCACAAAAAACATTGGCTTATATGGGCGGACCCACGCCCCTCAATCAAGAACTTATAAAGCCTATGCCACTCTCTTGGCTTATCTGAACATTCCTGAAAATGTCATCAAAACCGATCCAGACGTTTTGGAGTCCATACGTAACATACACACATCCATGTATATATATATAGCTGGACCCGGTCCACTTGGTTGCCCCAGATTTAGATTTCCGCTTTCGTCCATTTTTGAACCAATCACGAATACTTCCACCAAAAACATCTCCATAAAATAAGAGCACTCTCGCTAAAAAATTTTGAAGATATCTCAATTTCACGCCCATCGATCCCATTCCTCCCAGTTTTAGACCAATCACGTAGACTACCACCAGATACATATGCACAAAATTACAGCACCCTCGCTAACAAATTGTGCAAGATATCTTAATTTTAAGATTTGGCTTATATGGGCCGGGCCACGCCCTTTAGTCCGATCCCGCCCATTTTTGTGGACCAATCACGTAGACTACCACCAGATACATGTGCACAAAATTACAGCACTCTCGATAAGCAATTGTGCAAGATATCTTAATTTAAAAATTTGGCTTATATGGGCGGGGCCACGCCCTTTGGTCCGATCCCGGCTATTTTTGGAACAATCACGTAGACTACCACCAGATATATATGTACAAAATTACAGCACACTCTCTAACATATTGTGATAAATATCTAAATTTCAAAATTTGGTTTATATGGGCGCCCATTGGTCCGCTTCCACCCATTTTTGGACCAATTTCGTAGACTACCACCAGAAACATGTGCACAAAATTACAGCGCTCTCGATAACAAATTGTGTAAGATATCTTAATTTTAAAATTTGGCTTATATGGCCGGGCCACGCCCTTTGGTCCGATCCCGCCTATTTTTGGAACAATCACGTAGACTACCACCAGATACATATGCACAAAATTACAGCACTCTCACTAACAAAATGTGCAAGATAAGTCAATTTCAAAATTTGGCTTATATGAGCGGTGCCACGCCCATTGACCCGATTCCGCCCATTTTTAGACCATTCACGTAGACTGCCACCAGATACGTATACACAAAATTCCAGCACTCTCGCTAACACATTGTGCAATATATAACAATTTTAAATTTGGCTTATATGGGCGGTGCCACGCCCATTGCTGCGATCCCGCCCATTGCTGCGATCCCGCCCATTTTTGGACCAATCACGTAGACTGCCACCAAATACATATGTACAAAATTTCAGCACTCTCGCTAACTAATTGTGGAAGATATCTTAATTTAAAAATTTGGCTTATATGGGCGGG